>JACEOJ010000110.1:520812-1044453 GCA_013761285.1 Campoletis sonorensis
CAGCAACAGCAACAACAGCAGCAGCAACATCATCAACAGCAACAACAACAACAGCAGCAGCAGCAGCAACAACAACAACAGCAGCAGCAACAACAACAACAACAACAACAACAGCAGCAGCAACAACAACAACAACAACAGCATCAGCAACAACAACACAATGCTCATCAAATGCAAGCACAGGTGAACAATCAACAGATACCTCAATACTTCCATCCGCAACAACAAATGGGATCGCAGCAACAACATCAAGGAGCGACGTTACCTTCGAATCTTCAGCCCATACATAATAATAATCTGGGACAACCTCAGAGCATGCCGCAAGTCTCGATTCCAATTATTGCACAACAGGCTAATAATAATATTGTTTCGTCGCAACAAAGTATGGGCCACACGATAGACGATCCTTACATGACGGTTGGGATGCAAAATCAAATGTTGCCTGGACAAAACGTTTGTCAACCGACGGTGCAACAAACTTCCGGTTCGGCGTCACAGCCTAACATTCTCATCAGCCAACATCAGTCTCCGCAGCAGCAGCAGCAGCAGCAGCAACAACAACAACAGCAGCAGCAGCAACAAGTCCAGCAACAACAGCAACAACAACATCCGTCACAACAGTCGCAGCAACCGGGGCTAACAACACAGAATCCGATGACCCAAATTTCCGAGCCAATGAACGCCATGCAAGGAATGCAGGGCATCCAAAATATTCACAAAGTTCCTCAGTCAGGTGCTCAACAAGCACCAACGGCTATACTCGGTCAAGGATCACCTCAGACCCAAATAATGCCAACAATGGGACAGATGCAACCTCAGACAAGCTCTGGTAATCCTCAGGTTCAAATGAACCAGGTACCGGTTAATTGTCAAAACGTCGTCGGGAATGCCGGTGGAGGTGGTCCAGCAGGCGGTAACATTCAACAGGGTGGCATGAATTTTCATCAACCGGAAACGGAGCAGGACTCCGTTGCGGGCCTCATGTCTGCCGCTCAACAATCCGCTGATGCGATCCTTCTCGAATCTCTAACCGAAGTTACGCAAAACACCGATGACCAACAAGCTCTCGAAGACAATGAAAGGTTTGAACCTTTTTTTTCCTCATTTAAACTTGATTGTTTATTCATCGTAATTCGAGGTTGAAGCGACCATTTCTAAAGAACCAGGAAAATTTTCTTTCCTTAAAAGACCGAGCCTCGGGCTTGTTATGACTTCCCGGCTCTCGTTTAACCGATGTTGAAAACAGGGGGTTCGAGCGTAGCACAAATGGGATGTAGAAAATACCGTCGCAATCATCCTGTTATCTCAATTATTCAGGCTGTTAAGGCCAATTTCGAAACAGTCTGCAGCGGTCAGAACGGGCTACTCGTTTAATTTTTACCAGAGTCAATCATTCCACTTGGAAAATCTGTAGAAATATCATTAACAGCTCGGATCTTGGCAAATTAAACGGGACGTTTATTAAAAACTGGAAAGAAAATATTATTGAAACGTCATCGAACGAACATGGGCTCTAATCGTCACCCTGTCAAAAAGTATAAATACAATCTTGATTTGAGGGAAGCAAATAAATGTTGATTCTTGTTTTTCGACTTTTGTATTGCTTTCTCGATAAGCGGATGATTAGTGTGCAACTTGGGTGACGAATAAAAGAGGGCGTGACAAACTTTCCCTTTTACATAAGAGATTAAAGAATTCGAAGTATTTAATGTATCTATAGATTGGTCATTGTTACTCATAATGTAATTTCCATTGCAGTATGTCGGGGACAAGCGCCGTAGCGATCGATAACAAGATTGAGCAAGCTATGGTGAGTGATGGAAGAATATTAATCGGCTTTTGTATACTATAGAAAATCGTATATTCCAAGTTTAATCTCTCTTTCTCTCTCTGCCTTGCCCGCCCCCGTTCTTCCGCATAATACCTGACGCATTGTATTTATTTTATTTATCGTTTAGGATTTGGTGAAGAGTCATCTTATGTTTGCGGTGCGGGAAGAGGTCGAAGTCCTTAAGGAGAAGATAGCCGAGCTAATGGATCGTATAAATCAGCTGGAAGCGGAAAACCTGATTCTCAAATCGCACGCTGCACCCGAGATATTGGCCCAATTGAGTCAGACGACAACCAAATTATCCCAAAACAATTCAGGAAGCGGTCAGTAGGTAAAACGTTGTAAATAAGTTTCTATCAATACTTCGTCAAGTACATAATGGATAATATAATTATTGTATATAACTTTACGATTTTTAGAAATTTATAAATAATGAGATTTATTATACATATTAGTATTAGAGAGAAACCAACCGTTTGTTTTTTTTTTTAAGTAAATTAAAGATAATAGATTATTTTTTACTATTTCAGTTTAACGTTTAGGATATATACATATTTGAAGCTGTAAATTTATTTTTTTGTTTTTCTTTTGAACGTGGCGCGAAACGATGAGTTCTTAGTTTCTGTTTTTTTTATTATTATTATTATTTTATTTTATTTTTTCCAAATTGTTTCGTTCGTCTCTCGAGGGGAAGTGTGTAATCGTCGTTACGAATCTGAGAGGGGAGACAGGGGCGTTTTGTGAGTGCATGCCATGACCACTAAACAGCAACAAAAGTGTAACGGAATCAATATTGTTTCTTTTATTCCGTATATTGACTTTCTTCTTCTATATTGTGTTAACATTTGAAAAAAACAAACAAAGAAAAAAAATGAAAAAGAGCGAATGCAAAAAACAGTATATAATTATACGCATAGGCAGCTAGACCGCCATAGCTTATTTTACCAACTAACAGTCTCTCGTTCCGCGTTCGATCGAGAACGTTGGGCTGTGAAGCCGTAATTTATATGTGACGTAAAATTACAACAAATTCGAGGCAAATGTGAGAGCCTCGTTTCAATCCGAATTTCTGGACAAAATCGGTTCGCATCGATTGACGAAACAAAAGAAGAAAAAACGAAAAAAGAAGAAAATATCGCTTGACACTGTTAGATGTCATTCTGTTTATTTGTTTTATTTATCCGTATCTTCGATCTATGCTATAACTTCCGATACTTTTTGAATAAAGATCATAAAATATGCTGTTCGACACTCACGGTGCAGTACTGTTTCTTTAAGGTGGTGCGTAACGTAAGTACGACAAATCAGTACCAAATAACAAAAAAAAAAAAAATCGATGAAACAAAAGTAATATTTCGCATACTGATGTACTTGTAAAAAACAAAAAACAAAAAAAATACATTTTCCTGTCAGCGTCTTATTTTAAATCTGATACATGCCTAATAAAATTTTTTTTTGATTGTACATAAATGCGTCATTGATTCTCTCAATTCCCCAAGATATTATTTTACTAAGGATGATGATGAAGGTGCGGCGGCCGATATGTGAGTTTATTTATACAGTTGCAAATTGTAGGAGAGAGAGAGAGAGAGAAAGACAGACGTATAGAAAAAGTCAGTTTTTCGATCATTTAGTTCTTTATTATCTAGATGCGAAATAGCCGGACCTTGTCCGCACATTTAATAGGAAAAAAAAGTCTCGGATACACATTCGATATTTTAGTTCATCTCGTGTTTTTCTTCTTATTTTCGTAGTGGTTTTTTTTTCGTTTTTTTTTTTAGAACTAAACGGACGAAAGTGATAAGAAAAGCACACAATCCGTGACCGCGTTATTATTTTTGACAAAGTTTTATTCGGGTCACTATAAAGGCTAAATATGACACTTTAACATAAATCCTTATTACAATGAAGACCACTTCATGATAAGAGAAATGATAATTCATAATTACACCTTATAAATTTATAAATGTTATAAATTTTTTCTAGGAAGAGAAAGAAAAATAACAACGTATAACTGTTTTTTTTTTATTATTTTTTGTTTTGTTTCTTGTTTTCTTATACCATTAAGAATAAATCGGCAAAAGTTCGCGCGCGTTAACGCTCGCCGCGAGATATCGCCGCGTTGTGATTATTGGAATTCATACGAATCCAAAGTTCTTGGTTTTTATAGCGAGTAGTAGCTTATGACGCAGCACGTTACGCGAGCTGTACAGTGGAACGTATAGGCGAGAGATGCACGTATTCGCGGTTGGTAGATGAGCATCGTCGGCTGGTCGAATTGTCACTGTTGGCATTGGCTGGAATCCGTCCTCGCTGGCTGGCAGTGCTGGTGAACCTGTCCAGAAGTAGACCTGCCAATTGACAAAAAAAATTAGTTACCGAATTGCGTAGGTAGACTTGATTTTGTTAAAATATTATTGATCGAGATTAAACTTACCAAATCCTGACGTTCGACGTGAGACATTTTTTCCACTATCGACCATAGCCACCGTTTAAACTTGAAGAGTCTTTCTGTGGATTCGCCAGACTCGTCATTGAACGATGTGTACGATATCAGAACCGATACATTTATGTCGCCCACCCCATTCAACAAAAGTCGCAGATCCTCCGAGGTCAGTCCATCGAGGGCTCCCTCAGGCAGAACGTCAAAGACACCCTCGCGCATCGCCTCCAGGGCCTTTTCCTGAACTTTGATCATCCGTACCTCCGCATATTTCCTCACGTAGTCGTAAACGTTGGTGCCGTTTACCTCGATCTCACGACCATTTGGTACGAGCTCAATCGAGCCTCCTCCTTCCTCGGGACATAAGTCAATACTGTAAATAGAAAAAAAAAAAATGTATTAGCAATCGTCATGGAGACGAAATTGGGGAAATGAGCGTTTGAAAGAATAGAGTTATTTCGATTAGTCGTTGAATCAATACCTGAATGTAAGATCCAGTGCGGAGAACAAACTATTGCTGTCCTTGGTTTCCGCGTCAACGACAAGTTGACGGAGACTCTCGTAAATAACGGAATCGAAGAAAGCGAGATCGTGAAAGCGTATAGGCCTTCCGAGTATATATTTGATGACATGACGATTGAGGAATATAGGACATAGTTCGTTTTGCAAAAGACAAAGTCCTATGAGCCTTCCGACGTTTCTGAATGCGTTAAGTCGCTCGTAGCTGCACCTTCCCTGCCGCGGCGTGTAAAAGCCTCGTTTACCCGGGGAATAAAACAACGGGGCGTTGTCCTCCGTGTCATCCAAAATGCTGTTGTCCATGATCTTTTTGTTAGCACCGCATCGCTCGGTCAGACTGAAAACGTCGAGATCGAGGAGCGCCTCGCTCGCCAAGTCGTGACAATGACGCCGTATCAACTCGTAAGCTTCGTCAATTTTTTCCTGAAGAGCTTCCTCCGAAGCGAGCAGCGTCAATATTTGCGAAGGTGACAATTCCAATATCATTCCGGTGATTTTTTCCGCCACCGTTGGCCGTAAAGCGTGCACCTTTGGATATAATCTATCACCGAAATGTTGCTGGTGACTCGTCAAATGATCGTTGTTCATGTGATTGACCGGGAGTGGATGGCTGCTCGAGGACGAACTGCCACCGGTGCCGGAACTGCTTGCTACCTCGACCGAGCTCGATGGATGAAACGAGCGTGCTTCGAACGAGAGTCTTCGAGCTTCACGGTACTTTCCTGATGAGCGAGGATTCTGAAAAGTTGACGAATCGGTCAAAATCATATTTTCCATCGACATTCCATTACATTACGTTTCTTCATAAAAATCTGCTACTTTACCTGTCGTCGTAGTTCACGATCTCTGCTCTTCAACTTTTGCAAACCGTTGTATTGCGAATACTTCGGTCTCACTTGTGCTGCTTCAAGGTTTGGCAGTTTGTCATTCGCAAGTAGTGCCTGAAATAACATACGCAATAATGTTAAAAATCATTGCAAACATGATTAAAAAAATAACTTTAATGTATGGTCGTTTCGAGGAAACTTACCTCCGCGATGGCTGTGTAAAAACTTCGTACAACACCCGAACCCTCACCGGGCTCGTCCTTGAAAGTGACTTTGATCCGATTAAGAGCGAGAGGTGGTGTGTTTGAGGCTCTTAGATTATAAAGATTGTATTGTGTGTTCAATTCTTTCATGGTCTGAACGAGTAATTGCGTTCTGTCGCGATCAACCTAGAAGTGGAATGAAAAAAAAAAAAAAAATAATGTATCGTTTAATATCTAATAGCAATGGATAATACTTATCGAGCAATACTAACCTTCAACAGCGTAATATCTTTCTGCTGGGAGTTTCTTAGTTTTTCCATGTCCCGCCGAAATTTCGATTCCTTGACGGGAAACCCACCGAGCTCCGAAACAACGGAACCCGCTTCGAGGCCAACGTCCTCCATAAAAACTCGTCCAAAAAGATCGAGCGACAGTCTCCAACGTCCGAGCAATATATTGTGTGATATATTCGTTCCGATTGACGATACTGCTCTTGCCGATTCGACCGGGCTCGTCTCTACTGTTTCGTGCGCAGATATCTCGTGACTAGTTGCCGCTGGATCTACCTCTTCGGCACCGCTTTGAGCCTCTACCGTTGGTACAACCAATACCTCGGGTGCACCCACTTTATTAGTATTTGATTCCTGTTAATCAACATTATTATGTTAATGCACAAAATCTTTCACGAAAAAAAAAGAAATTTATCGTTTAAAAAACGCATACTCACGGATACCGTTCCTGCTCGAACTATGACGCTCCTACCAGTCTTACAAATCTCTTTGCCCTTATTACTTCCGGATTGTTCGCTCTGGCTATTGGGTGATACAATTATCGGAGCTCTGTCGATTTGCTCCGTCACGACTGGCGGTTGATTGTCGGTTCCTTGATTGAATAATTTTGGTTTTTCCTGCATTTTCGAATATAAAGAGAAAATATTATTAAGATCGTCCATCGCTGCTAATGCAGTTATAAAAAACATAACGTCATTATTGAATTGATGAAACTGACCACGTATTTGCTAGTTCCTGGCTCTCCCGACGATACTGAACTCCGTCGATTTTCCGAACTCGAGGAACTCCCGCTTGGACCTTGAATAACTTGACTGAAAGTGGGTGTGACGATAGTGGCAGCGTTGTCGGCGCTTCGAGCCGAAAGACTCAATCGCGTTGGAAGTCCTTCCAACGGATTTTGATTGGCTCCGCCGGAGCTCGATCCGGCGATTGGTTGTCTCGGCACGCCGAATAAATCCTCGCGTCTCGAGTGGGGTTGCAACAAGTGTGGTTGATCGGCAAGTGGTAGTGCTTCGCTCATTACTGTGTCGAATGGATCGAGAGGTGGACAACCGAGACAAAGAGTTGAATCGGATCTCTGCAAGAACGGGTGTTTTCTTCCTTTGCCGGTGGAAGCCGCGTTGTTTGGTGTACCGCAGACTGGCACTTGCAACAGATCAGGATAATCTACCGAATCAGTTTCCATGGCATTGGCGGCTGGTAAATTGTCCTCGTCTCCTTCTTCGTTGTCATTCTCGTCCTGTTGATCGTTCAAATGCAATGATTTTGTTATAATGACATCTCCACAAAATCGTGAGATAAATGTAGCGGCATTTTGTGGCGCTATAGTGTTTACAAAAAATGGCAACTCTACCTGATCGTTCCAAGAAGAATACGAGGCTGCTTCTTTCTGTGTTTCACCGCGCGTCGTAAGCGGCTCCGACAATGATCTCATGTAATAAACCAGAGCATCAAAGACGTATGCCACGTGACGGAGGGACGAGACATCAAGGACCGGTAAACTGTCGCGATGCTCGCCGTTGTGGGCCCGCATCAGCGAGAGACAGTAAGATAAGAATTCACGACGTGCCGAATGCGCTTCACCTGCACCTGGAAATTAAAAAAAATTCATTCCCTTTCGGTTCATTCATCACTTATCGGAGTAATCCCACTTTTTTTTCGTTTTTTTTTTTTACAAACGTAGTCAAGATTTTTTCCGTCATTGAGAATAATACTCCGAGAGTAGACTTTTTGGAAATCCTCCGCGGACATAAATAAGGATGCGATATTGTTTTGTTTAGCGATGACAAACCTTCGCGATCTCGGCTGCTCCGTGGTGGCTCGCCTACGCCTGTAAAACCAACGGTGAGTCGCGTTGAACCTTGAGTCGTGGAGATATTTGATGTTGCAGTGATACCACTGCGTTGATTCCGACCTGTGTTACCCTGTAGCGTAAGCGAAAGGGCTGCCGAATTCAATAATCCCGAGAAATTTCCACCCGACAACGAGGGAGCGTTATTCAACGGATGTTCCGGATGTGTGGGATCGGCGCTGCGAGTCAGAGATACTCCGAATCTGAGCTGGGCTTCAGTTGCGTCCATCACGGTCAACAACCAGTCCCAAGTTGGTTTTAAATGTCCTTCGAGGTACATCTACAAGGGCGATTGTTTGTTATTTCATTTGACATATTTCACATAATTGCGACACTGAGAATTCTTGGAAAAAATATAAGTCTGCAAGAGACGAAAAGACGTACCTGCAAGCTTATAGCATCCTGGTAAGTAATCTCCATGAGCCTCGGTAGATTAGGTGCATGAGTTTTGTAATCGTGCATCATGGTCAAAAGATCGGCGATTTGCCGTACGACAATGCCAAAAGCACGTGCGAGACAGCTCGCGGTAGTGCCCATGGTAATGAGGTCTTGTGCAGCGGCAACGGCCGAAGTAGCGGTTGTACGTCTAAGGGCAGAAGAATCAATGAAAACCGCATGATTGCCACCACCGCCGACGCGTAATCCTGATGTGCGGGTAATGGCTTCGCGATTCCTGATCGCCCATTGCATTGAAATCGGAGCAAGGTTATTGCGATGGAGATGCCCGGTAGAGCCACTGGAACGAAATGAAACGAATCTATTGACTAAAAATGTCGATATTCCGAGGAGACGAAAAGCGGAGAAATTTTACGAGAGAATGTTAAACTGGCGATAAACATTTTTGTTTGTTTATCCTCCAGGTTCAAAGAGATCTAGATACCTTCTGCGTTCCAATTGTTCGTCGCCGATTTGGAATTCCTCGTTGTCCTGTTCGTCGGTTTCGCCAGCTTCGCTGTCGTCATCCTCTTGTTGACTCGATTCCCCGGATTCGTCCTCGGGGAAAAGGAGAATCGAGCCCATTCCACCGTCCGAACCGGCGGTAGCTCCGGTCTGAACGCTACGTTGAGCCGAAGCAGCGTCCTGATTGCTGTGATTGTCGTCGGAATCTGATTCCGTTTCGGCCTCCGCGAGAAGATCAAGTTCGGTGTCGGATTCACCGTCGACAGGTTGTTCTTCACCGGCTACACCCGCGTTACCATCGACTTCACCCAGAGGATGATTTACCGGGGCTCCGGCAACTCCGGATTCCTCGTGCTCGCTTATATCACCATCCATATCCATCGGGACTTCTTCACCACCTTCGGCCTCATCCATGGCAGTCGCGTCTCGGGCAATCACGATGTTATTGTTACCCTGTTGCGGCTGGAGACCAGCTTCGAGTGTTTGCGAACTGACTCCGCTGTGAGGTATCAACGGTTCTATGGAGAATAATTCTTCCGAACCGTTTATAACTTCCATCGCTGAACTAGTCAACGTGAATGGCGCTGTCGGTCTCGCGACTCCCAATCTCACTGGCGCAATCAGAGAATCCGCGGTTTCGCACAATTCTTCCACCGCAAGCTTAATCAGAGCTTGAAATACTCTACGGCATTTGATCAACGGTTGGGAAGCTTGGCTCGTGCTGTGGAGTGTGTTAAAGCTTCTTAAAATCATTGGTAATTGCTCTCTTACGCTTTAAATAACCATAGATTTTTTTAGCTTGTAGGATTGATAATACACAATTATTGTTGCATTTGAGAAAATATTAGAACAACACTCAATCAAAAGAATATTCTAGTTGTCGAATATTTTCTCCAAATGCAACTCGCTAATTGTACGGGATCAATCCTACGAACATTCTCATACCTCCTTCTCTTCGCGGTGTTGGGCGCCATTTCGATGGTGAAAATGACGAATATTCTAGCCACTGATCGTACAAAACGACGGGCTACGTTGTTGGCTTCTTCCTGGCGTCCGGGGACCGACTCGTTTTGTAGTTCTCGAATCAAAGTTGTAAGCAAAGTGTCGAGCATCTGAATACGAGAAAAATAATAAAATATTAGTATTATCCAAATCGATAAATCTTGTAGTTTCTTTCGTTTGATTGGCTAATGAATATTTACCTCGGAACTGCATTTGACGAGCAAAGAGTGCGTGAATTTGTCGAGAAGAGCAGTACCGCTTTGACGACAAGATTGTGTTTGATCGCCGAACAACTGATCGTTGCCATTTTCGGTAACACCCGACATAATCATGCACTGTACAGCTGGCCAATCGTTCAATAATCGCTCGAGAGCGCGTCGACTAAAGCGCGGAGGTTCAAGATCGTGATCAGGCATGTCTGACTCGGCGACCAAACCATCGGACGACGGAGTTTTTCTGTTTGCCGAGGTCGAACGCTGTCGCGGGGCGGATCTGAATTGTCGTTGTTCGACCGATTGTCTTCCTACAGTTTGCACGAGAAATAGCAGAATGCATTCGCCTCTGTAGAGAAAATAAAACAAAGCAATTAAACGTTATTCGAACCACCCACGTCTGTTCTCATCAAATAAAACATTTTTTGATCCCAATATTTCTGAAATAAGAAAGAAAATACTTGCCGAGAATTAATTTTGGTGGCCAAGTCGGTGTTGGTGACAAGACGACAGAGTAAATCATATCGAGCTCCCTGATGGCCAACGATGAGAGCACGGCATTTGCATTTTTCCCAGCAATCGCAGTAGGCCGTTGGGGAAGTCTTTTTAACTTTGCAATCGTGACCTCGATGGCATACGCGTGCGCATTCGGTGCAGCAGCACAAAGATCCCGTGAGTCCACAGGTACGACATTCAAAAATGTCTTGATGAATGTGTTCGGCGCCGGTCCAAGTGAAGCTGCAAGTATCGTTGCAACATGTTACGAAGAGAGGCGATAAGTCAGGACTTGCGTCCGGCGGAAGAATCATCGCCGAGCAATCTTTCCCGTCTCTTCCAACGCGTTGAATAGTGTCCAGTAGAATGAGTGCCGCGTGATAGGCACGAACGGAAACTGCAAGCATCAGCGGTGTTTGGCCCTGAGCATCTCTGAAATAAAAATATATGCGTGAACGAATCGGTTTTCGGATTTATCGACTTTGATTGAATTGAGGAATCACACGAAATGCTTACCTCGCAGTGAGCAATTCTTTCAAGTGCGGAGCCAGAGCTGCGTTTTCGCACATGTACTTAAGCACGAGCAACGCGTTGTTCCTGCGTTCGGTAGAATCGATGACGTACGTATTGTTCGACGACGTACCCGTGCCTAAAAAAAAATCAGAATCAATGAAACTCTGTGGGAATGGAATTTTTTTTATTAGCTATAGATTTATGTTCGTAAAGTATAATCTGCATACCAGCTTTATTCATCATCGAAATACTCGCTGCTCCAATAGACAAGAGACTATCCTCTTCGCCAGAAGTGTTGTCAAGTTCGGGTGGCCAGCTTAATGGTGGAATTGGCTCTTCCATTGGTGTGACACTGCCGTCAACGGCACCGGTCATTAATTCACGCTCGATGCTTTGCTCGTTATCTTTGTTTGACGAAGGCGAGCACATGTTTACGCAAGCGTGCAATATATTTCGATTTCCGTCACATCGCTCAGCGAGAACTGATTGTATTTGAGCCATATTTCCCTCTGAAATCACAAGAAAAGATTAATCTATAAGATGAATTTCACGAGGTCGGAGAGAGAGAGAAAAAAACTAGGTAACATGGTTAAACGTACTCTGATCGTGTTCCAAATTGAGAAACACTTGTTTCACACCGTCGTAATCACATCTCAGGATACGTGGCATTAGCATAAGATTGTCAAAGACGAGAGCAATCACAGCGACTTTGTTCTTGAGATTGGTCGAATTAGAACAGCTCGGTATGGGAATCGTCGAGGCACCGATGCACAAAACAGGCGCCAGATCGAGCCAATTTGGTTCGCGAATCGAGTCCGCGCAATCTTTAGCTATTGGATAAATAGTTCCATTTCCATCGCGTAATATCATCGAGCATTCGGTATTCTGAAATTGAAAAGGAAAGAACGTAGTGTGAAAGGGTGCAATTGATGAAGAACTAGAATGATGAATAAGTTTTATTTAGAGCCGTTAAGGGCCAAATATTTAAGAAATTAATTACCCCTCCTGCACTCGTGAGACTGATATTCTGGGGCTGAAGACCCAAGAACGAAGGTATGTCCGATGGTATATAACAATCTTGAACGTATCTTCCGGTGCTGAGATTGTAAACGACGTAACTCAACTTGTTACCATTTTTCAATATCGCGTGTATTCCTGTAAGAAAAATAACCCGATTGAAGCATCAATTCTTCCAGTGATCAGAGGATCTACGATAAACGGAGAATAAGAAAAACCAACCTTGTCCGTCGGTGGACACTGTCAACAGACTGTCCGTTACGCCCTCGACGATGTTCACTCTTCTCGGAGTGCGTTGGAAACAGTCTGGAGCTCGTGGATTCATTGAGGATTTAATAACCTAATGAAAAAGCAAAAAAAAATCATCAGTTGTTTGATTTGTTTGTTTTTATCTCCAATTTTAAATGCGATAAGTGGACAAGGCGTACCTGGAGCTCATCTTTACGCAGGAGTCTGCAATCTGCGAGCAATTTTATCATATCCTCGGCAGTCACATCCTTAAAATCAGACGTACTAAAATCTTTTTCTTTAGACTCTTTTTCCTTCTCCTTGGAATCTTTCGAGAAGAATTTCACAGCTACGTAGCAACCGTCGACTTTAATAACTTTGCCTATCAAGTGGATAAAAAATAGAACGTTAGTTTTCAAAATTTTATCGAGTGTTTTACATTCGAAATTTCGTTTCTAATAACTTACCAATGGGAACGGTTTTCACGTCTTCAACGAAGACAACGTCTTTCAATTGCCATTCTTCCTCATCTTTTCTCTCGGGTTCGCCGTCGCTTCTTGGCGCCATACGTTTTTGACGTTCTGTAATATTATTAAACGTCGAGTGTTGGTATTATTTTAATATTCGATGCGTTTGAGGATGAAATAAAGATTGAAAGTGAAGTAATAACTGACTGTGACTGGTGGTGATGCTTCCGGTATCGCTGCATGTACTTGAGGCCGGTGATGGAGGTGGCGGCATGTCCAAACGATCCGCAGTCTCTTTGTGGTTGGATTTACTGCTACCGCTTGCACTCGCGTTTCCATTTGATTCTCGTTTGTCAAAAGATCCTCCCGTATGAAGAGATCCAGCGGGTAAAATTTTGAAACGATAAGTTGAATCGAGATTCCACGCGGCTGAGAGCAATTGTCCAACTTTTGGGACCCCGTTGGCGATGGTGAATCCTGATAATCGTTCAAATACAAATATAATTGTAGAGAAAAATCGCCTCACCGATCTTTGAGAGTTTTATTTTCATTTGTAATTACCAATTGCTCCTGGCTGGTACATGGGGCTGTTTTTCATGCACACGTGAGTTCCGTAACTTATGTCTGTCGAGACAACGGTCGAGGGTCTGTGTTTGCGTGATTTCGCCTTGTATTTATCCCACAACTTTTTCCGTTGAGCAAATGGCAAAACTCCCCTGAAGCAAAAAGATGGTGAATTTTGTTTATCTTTTGAAGGAGGGGAGAAAAAATGAAGAAAAATGAAATTGGATTATCGAGCTTACCACCAATAGAGCGTGCCACTTTCCAACTTGGCGACGGTGTACAAAGCGCAAGTGTGCAAAGACACAATCTTGTCGAGCGTAAACTCTGTGAATGCTTGAGCGGGATGTTCGAGCCTCGAAGCAACGTGGCCGAGTAATTCATCGAGCCATGTAGCAACTTTTCCGCTCTCCGTGCTCACCGAACAACGAATCGATGTTGCTGATATATTAACAACCTTTTCGCCGCTCAACGCGAGTGGCATTGTCTTCGGATGATGTACGTTGGGATTCTCCGAATGTTTATACGGCTCTGGATCTGCCCATCTCCATTGGTATAGCTGACCGGTACTCGACACAGCTATTAATTCACTGTAAAGAGCAGCGATCTGCACGAATCGGGGCGCTGGTTCGCCACTTCTCTCGTGCCACCATTCGAGCTCCTCCGATATCCACAGGGGACTCTGGGATGCTAGTTCTTTCTTTTTGTTATCTATAAATTCGAATAAATGTCATGAAAGCATTGAAAACTGGAAAGAGTGAAAAAAGAGCCCATTTAACAACACGAACCTGGATCTTTCTCCCAACAATCTTTCAGCGCAGTCTCGAGCCATCTACGCGGCCCGTAATACTGGCGATCTCTCCATCTGCTAAAACTGTCGCGGTGTCCTTCGCGTTCGTTGCGCTCACCATCTCGTTCAATTCCAAGTCTTCGAGAGGAACTGCCGCGACTGAAACACACAAATCACATGTTTCACGATCTTGTTTGTCGTATGTTTCTCTATTAAGGGCGCTACCCTCGCGGCAGAATATCTTACTTTCTCATTCCCCCGTATCCGAACATGTCTTCGGAAAACATAGAGTCAGCATCGATAATAACGGAATGCTCGTTGCTAAAACCACCGTCGAGAAGCGATATAAGATCTTCGGGAACATAACTGTCCGCGGCATCTTCCGCGTCGTCACCTTCCTCGTCATCTCGAGATAAAAGATTGTTCACCGCCAAGTTAACATCAAGATTTGTTCTCTGTTGACAAAATCATTCAATGTTATCGTTTTAATGATTGCTTTTTGCTTTTCTACTTAAAATAAATGGGGCAGGTTGTGAATTTAACGAACCTGTAATTCTCTAATGATGAGAGCGCGACTTTTGCCTTGAAGAACTACCTGGGCTTGTATTATAAGATCTTCGGGAACGAAAGGAGCTGGCACAGACACTAAAGGACGAGAACTGCTGCTTCCTCCTCCCATTATCACTCCCGGAGGTCCAATACGGCCACTTCCGCTTGTTCCTCCTCCACTACCACCACCCCGAATCGCCGAACTGCTTCTCATTATCCTCGCCCGTGAACGAGCCATATTCGTTCTACTGCCGCCTCCACTTCCACCGCTACCGCTTGGCGCTGCGCTCGTGTTTCCCACGTGGTTTTTCGGAGGGCTAAAATTATTTTGTTTTATCCTTCTACTTGTCCTTTTTTTTTTTTTTTAGAATCACAAATTTCATTGAACAGAGTGGACTATCAAAGTTATTGACGTCATTAAATTTCTTTTACTTTTCTTCTTAATTAGTTTCTTTTACCGAATCAATTGTCTCATGAAAGCATTCATTTTGAGACTCTTTACAAAATTCTTTTTAATTTCTGAATTTTTTCCACAAATCAACGTTTGGAAACTGTTTGCGGAATAATGTCAAAGATTGAAATTACGAAAAACAACGGGTCAATAAATCAAATTACAAACTAAAATCATACTCACTTTCTGTTGGGCTCATTCTTGCTGAGATCCAATCTATCGGAGAGAACAGTGAAAGCTACTCGACAGATTCTACTATCTTCCATTAATAGAGCAATGTGAGACGGTCCAACAACGATGCGCTTAACGGAAGTTTTGAGACCGCTGAGCGCCGGGGGTGTGACAAATCCATATCTGTTGATTTTTTCTGCCACTTCTTTCAGTCTAAAATGTTGCAAATATTTTAAAATTAATATCGTTCCTTCCCTTTTTTCAATATTAGTTTAACTTTTAACTGCATTTTCTCAATTTCCATCTTTCTTGATTTTGCGGCAAATAAT
The DNA here is from genome assembly GCA_013761285.1 of Campoletis sonorensis. Classification (NCBI taxonomy): domain Eukaryota; kingdom Metazoa; phylum Arthropoda; class Insecta; order Hymenoptera; family Ichneumonidae; genus Campoletis; species Campoletis sonorensis. The sequence goes on from JACEOJ010000110.1 coordinate 536,463, forward strand.
TTATATTCTCCCGTTAAAACTCTACATTTTTTAAATAATTTGTTTGCAACAACCCGCTATACTATTATTTTTAAACATTTCATAGATGGAAAATCACTTGTGACAAACTTTTATTGAACCGTTTACGCAAGAGACTTTGAAAAAAGATCAAGGGAGAATTTGCATCAATACGGAGACCGGAAAATCTCAGAATGGGTGTGTAGATAATAAATTGATAAAAATTCGAGCAATTTTTGACAAAAAATTAAAACATTAAAAATGATTAATTAACTAATAACAATAGAAGATAGAAATTCGTGCGAAAATACGACATTTCACTATGAAATCTTGTTGTAATCAGTTTTAATAACATTATTCATAAATTCGACAAAAATTAGAAAAAGAAAAAAAAAGCTGAAGAAAAGTATCGTATTTTAGAGAATTAGTATTGAAAATGATGTTTACATTAACAAATTCGAGGGAATTTAAAGAATTTTAGGTGAAAAGGACGATCGAGAATTCCGTGAACTACGAAATAATTCGATGGAAAAACATCGAGTATTTAGCGAGTGAATAGGTTAGGCACAAGAATGTTCTAGAACAAATTGTATTGAAGCAGCATGGTGTCACACACCGATCGTAGTATCTCGAAAAAAATTGCTGTTATGAAGAAGGGACAAAGTGAAAAGAGGAAAACATAGAAAAATTGGAATGTTGGGTAGATGTTCGATGTAAAATATGAAAAAATGAGGGATCAATTTCGGAATCCTTTTGACAAATTCGTCAGCTCTAGTGCGAAAAGTTGAAAAAAGCATTAATCAGAGATTTCTAGAATAATCTTTGCTTTGTCCATTATTTTCATAGCTCTCATATAAATGCATGGGTGTGTAATGTGTAAACGCTATATATGTATATATTCTAGACAAAGGTATATTCGTATTTGTAGCTTTATATATATAGACATATTGGGAGATATATATGTTCACATATGCAAGTATAGTGAATAGTGATTGCTGCATATATTGTCACAAAGTAGTTTGTAAATAAATAATCGCGTGTTTCTCGGTATACGTCTTTCGCTCCAGTTCATGCTTGCACGAAGGGTGAAGGGAGGGGCGAAGATTGGTAGGCAAAATTTGTTACCGAAAAAAAAAAAAAAAAAAAAAAAAAGTTCGGCGCCATGCTTAAAAGTATGAGAGGATCCGTGCGATCCATATCTGGTCTCTGTGCAAGTAATATATTCGGACATGTAATTGACCCACAACGTGATAATCAATCCTACGAAGAGTCTGAGATCGATGGTTATGGGAGAAGGGAAAGAGGGGAGGTGAAAAAGCGATAAAGAAAAATGTGTTCCGATCGGGCGCGAGGCTCGCGAATAAATCGGAGGAGGGGGGGTGGGGGGAATATTTGGTCGGAAAGGGGAGTATGCGGTGGATTATTGTTGGACGTTAATTGTCTGACAGCGTTTTTAGTGTGTCACCACACGGATAGGGTCGATTCAGAGTCGTTGCATCATTGGCTTGGGTCGACTGAAAAATCATGCGAGTTAGTCGCGTGAAAGCATCTTCAAAAGCGCGATATTAATGGTGACTCTCTTGGAGAAGAAACGTTTGCGAATTTTTGCTGCGCAATGGGGGAAAAAAAAGAGGAAGAAAAAAAAGCGATGGACGCTGAAAGCGATAGACGAGGCGAGGGAGCGGTACAGAAGAGTGTAATGCAGGGGAACGGTCAGGGCATGCATCGGAATACGCTAACGGCCGAGAGGAATGGAGGGTACATATCCCACGATTCCGTTCGAGACACGAAAGAGAAGCAAAAAAAAAACGGTTGTTCCTAAGCTTACCTATCGTTGAGTTGATCGTCCGTGCCCGGCAACGGATGTACCACGAAGTGTATCGAAGTCATTGCTTTTTACGAGGCACACGCGCTTTTTTGATCACAAAATATATTATTATTTTCCTCTTCAATTACTCCCTTACGCAAAATTTCACTACAACAGCGGACCGATATTCAGCCATGTTTCAGGAGAACTATCTAGTTACGTGTTCCTCAAGGCAAACATGGCGAGTCGCTACGATCGCAGTTTGCTCTCCCTCCCCCCTCGCTTTTGGAGCGTGCGCAAACGCGTCAAATTAACGCCATCTTCTTTCACCTTTACGCAGTGACGCCAACTTTGTCCGATATTATTCCCTATACTTCCGTCCCGCATTTCATTTTCTTCACACTCGTTACATTATTGATTTTATATTATTATTACTTTTTTTTTCCATTTGCCGTCACGCGAATTTTCAGTTTTTGTTTTTGTCACGAATGTCACTTCCGAGCGGATACTATTTAGTTGTTTCGGCCAAAAAGTTTTTCACCAACGTCGATCGAATTTCACTTCAAACATAAAAAATTTTTTACCAACTAGACAGACGATTGGTGATCTTTGTCCGATAGGTTCACACTGTTCTACCTGGAAATTGTTATTTCCGTGAGAGCGTTTATAGCCGCGCACCCATGACATTCACGTGGATTAATTTTGCTTGCACTTGTCGCTGAGATCGAAACGCGATTTACCTTTTACCGAACCAACAAATCGCCGTCGGTGCGGGAGGAGGAGACACTTTCCATTTACTCGAGTCAACGGTTTTCCCGAGCCATAGACACTCGACACAGTCGCGTTTTACTTTAGTGCCGTGTGTTTGAACAGTTAGCATTAGCACACTTCGTGGATCAAAAATTTTTCAGTGCCGCCGATTCCGCGCGTGTACTGAAACAGATTGACTCGAATAAAAAAAAAAAAAAAACAGCAAATTTTTCCTCAGCACTCTTCCGAAATAGGGAACGAACACCTGCCGTGAAAATTCTGTGATCTTTCTGCTGTTAGTTCTCTATTTTACTCCTCGTATTTGAACAGGTAAGAGAGTAAGAAGGTGTTTTTTTTTTTCTTAAGACACTTCCTTTTGTTTTTTTCAACATTGCGAAATTTATGCCCGTTTGAAACGTTTCGTGACACGCTCTTCCGGTTCTGATTTCGAAACCCTCACTTGCAAATGTCTTGGAGTTCATCGTAAAAAAAAAAAAAGGTTGTCCCAGATTGTGTCGAATTTCTCCCTTAGAACACGTTTCTATAACCACAAATGGAGAGGTTGTAGGCGGCCGAAAGTTGAGTCGTTGAGTTTCGCGAAAAACGACATAAATTTATCAAAACTCGAACCAGGAACTGTTGAAATAGAGAAAAAAAAAAAAATCGTCCATTACTTCCATGGAATTGTCAAAATTTTCATGACAACTCGAAAAAAACGAACAACTTTCTCTTTCCCTGTTACTCATTGTCGTAATTGAAAAGTTGCTTCATATTTATTCTTCCAGAATGGCTCGCGGACATCAGAAAATTCAATCTCAGGCAAAAGCCGCAGAAAAGTCAGCCAAAATAAAAAAGCAGCAGGGTCACAGCGCCAACGAACAGAAAAAAGCTGCGCAAAAAGCTCTTGTTCACGTTTGCGCAGTTTGTAAAGTAAGTCAATTCATCTTGTCAATTATTTCTCAATGGTTTACCAATTTTGGTATTTTTATCTCCATAGTATGCCCTTGCAGCTTTTTACATCTTTCCCCCCCCCCCCCCTCCCATTCTACTTTTACCCCATCACATATTTATTTCACTAAAATTTTAACATTTATACACATTCTATTTACATTACATTTCACAAAAGGTTATATTAATTTTATTTTTCACGTTTCTACTTCATTCCACATTCTGCTCTTTGCTAAAGCTTCCATCAATCCCAAGCTTACTAATCGTAAATAAATACTTCATTGATCAACATTGAATCGTTTTTAAATAAATTCAATAATTTGTCGTGCAGGCACAAATGCCAGACCCCAAAACGTACAAGCAGCATTTTGAGAACAAGCATCCGAAGAACGACATGCCCGACGATTTGAAGAGTATATGAAGCTGATGCCTGTAAAAGGCAATTAAGCAAGAGACGGGGAGATGAAGGAAGAGGAAGCTAAGCGAAACGTTAATGCGGACGTGCGAGCCACTAGCCAAAATGCGACAAATAAATCAGAAAGGAAGAGAAAGTTTGAAAGAAAGAAAAAAACTAGAGAGAGAGAAGAAGAAGAATGGTAAATGTTCTTATGATTTGAGATTGACTTTGACAGTGCAAAGGAACGAGCGAGCGAACCACCTTCACGTTTTTTTCAGTCCGTTCGCGATTATGGAGCCTTGAGCGGATCCAGATAAAAACAAAGGAGAAAAGATTTGGTAGCACAATCATAAGGAATGAATTCTTGTGCAAACTCTTGTAAATCGCGCATTGACTTTTGGTGAACTTAACTTTGCGGGATTTTATGTTCGTTATTGCTATTTACGAGAAAAGGCTTTTCGCGAATGAGAGCGTTACGAGGCTGAGAATCGTGGTGGTGAATCGTCGCGACGTAACAGTATCGAGATTAAATAGTATAGCGTAAAGACGATGATTTTTACAACCCATGATCGAGGCTGCAGGAAAAAAATACTTAGAAAATACACACACCCACACAAACATGGAGATTTTGCATTCTTCTGTCTCTTTCTCTCGCTCTCTCGATATCTCGCTCTGCACCATCCTCGGAGCTCGATTGTGAGATGTAAAAAAACATCTGAATTTCAATATTTCTCTCCGTTTTGGTTATTGACTCGCATATCGCTCACGTCGCTCAAACGCGATCACTTTGCTTCGCCAATATCTTCCGATTTTTATTGTATAGTTCACGAAAATCTTAAATAGTTCATGCAAACAACTGCCAATTATGAAGGTATCAATTTAAAAAGAGAATAATAAATCGAAATAAATAAATAAATAAATAAAACGACATATTGTCCATGCGATCGATCGTCGAGATTGGAAATAAACAATGAAATCAAAAAACAAAGACAACGATATCGCATGGCAAGAACGACGTAAAGTACTTCGTATTGTAACAAACTCATGTATGTTGTCGATAATCATTGTAGAGAATAGTCTCGACTGCGATTGTCTTTCATATAAAACGTTAAATTTTCTATAACATCGTTTTACTTTACACTCATTATTTCCATCAACGAATTCATCGATATTCATTTTTTTCAATCATTTATTCTCATTTTTTCAACTAGTTATCTTTCATTTTTATTGTGGCCAATATACTGTAAAAGAAAATTAATAATCAGCTAAGAAGTATATCATTTTGATATGAATTTCCGGCTTTTTTTCAAACCGTATCAAAAATTGTCGTAAATTTTTTTATTTTTTATCTTTTTTCTGCCACTCCTCGATTAAAGTTATTAAATAATAATAAAATCTTTCTGCTACTGTTGAATCAATAGTTTTCTGTACTCTACAAACTTCTATTTAAAAAAATGTGTAATATATTTGAATGTTAGTATAAAACATTTGGATAAAAAAAGAAACAACAACAACGAGTTGACATTTTTTATTGCAAGGGTTTTGACATTTCTTAATTCAATTTGTCGCACATTGGAGTCAAACGTGGAGCTCTAATTGCAGCTTTATTGTACGACAATTTTCAGAATTCCTTTGTACAGAGGAAACAGACGATAATTAGCTACATAATTGTGGATTCTCTGTGTCTCGTTTCGGCTGCGAGCCAAACCCTCGTAACCTGTTGCATTTGTCGATTTAGCCTCGATGACACGTTAAATTATCGGGATTCCGAAACATGGATTCTCGTTCTCGTGTGCCAGCAGGACATTAGTGACGTAATTACGCGTGGATCTGCATCGAACACTGCATTTCTTGTTAGCCGCGTTGTTACGCTGTCATTGAATCGTGACGTTGGATTTTCCCTAACGTGTGAAGTTTCTACTCGATTACAATGGTGTGAAATTCCGAATAGTGACGACTTGGATTATTTTGACATTTTCGATGTTGCATTTTTCGATTTTTTATCTTGTTTATGGTTATAATTGTTCAAAAGCACGTTCCGAGAGGTCAAGCGAGAAAAAACACGAACGTTTTTTCAATAATTTGACATTTTTGGGATTTTTAAAACGATAAACAAACATGAAAACGTTTCTACAACATTCTTGCCCGTGACTTTCGTTGAAAAACAAATTCTTCATGAATGTTCGAAAATTAAGAAAATACATTTATCTATTCCCGGTTTTCAATGATTTTGGATGACTCGACTTTTGAGAAAATACAAAGACGACTTAAGACGTCGAACAGTAACGTAGCACGTGGTACAGAGATTTCAAAATGGAAAACATTGATATGATCGATTTTTTATTTGATATTCGAATGAATGAATCGGTAGTTTTTATCTATCGATGAGCGCTGCGTATCCGTCGTAAATGATGAATAGCCGCAAGCGAGGGACTGCTGTATGTCAACCGGCAAGACAAATTTCATCATTCTCGAAGGAATTTTAAAATTTGTACAACTCGTCGACAGCTGTGTTTTTTTCTTCGTTTATATTCGTTGACTGTAGGGAGAGTGTTGGGGAAAATGGACGCTCAAGAAGGAAAATAAAAATGTTCGTAGAAAGAAAATATTTTAGTGACAGTTCGCAATAGCGTCGTGTAAACAAAGAGCGCTCAATGTCACCCATGTTTACCCATAGGTCAACGGGAGTCTCGGAAGAAAATGGTCGTATAAATATTTTGTCAGTTATTTTCGATCGTGTACCCGCGCTTGCAATCCATTGTTGTGATTATTCGCTGGCTACTTTTCGCATTGAGATACTTCTCGTGATACGACAGAATGGAAGAGGGAGAAGAAGATAATCGGTTTGTTTTTGGTGCGTCCGTATTTACCCGGTGCCCGTTATCCCCCCACCATCTTTCTCTGTATCAGTTTCATAATTTTGTAATGTCACTCGAGGCGGGAGCAGTGGCAAAGGAACTACGTGGTTTAAAGTGAGGGAAAAATATATTTATTATATATGAGACAGACGTTGGTCTAGGTTACGTATAAGTAGGATTAAAAGTACGAGCTTGTATCAGTCTGCTCGAAAACAGCGTCGACCGAGACCGATCACGTTCGTCGAGTGCTGCAGTTGTCGTCGATTCATCGAAAACTTTGTCCCCTCATACCGTATTCGTGATAAATATTTTGTCACGAATTCAAAAGAGTTTTGAACAAAAAATTGAAAATATTATAACAACAAAGCAGAATGGTAGATTCGGTATTTCATACTCGCTCTTTGGGCGCCGCTGCCGAAGGTGTCAGAGATCAATATGCCGATGGAAAAGCTGCCAAAGTTTGGGAAGTTTTTATCGGTGACAAAAATCAACGAACGAAAAATTACAAGGAATTTCTCGTGGGGCTTTTGCGTGAAAAAGGCTGTCGGAAAATTTTGGATGTCGCCTGCGGAACGGGAGTTGATTCTGTTTTACTACTGGAAGAAGGTTTCGACGTTGTCAGTGTCGATGCCTCCGACAAAATGCTCAAGTACGCGCTCAAGTCACGATGGGACAGGCGGAAGGAACCTGCTTTTGATAATTGGGGTAATTACTTTTTTTATATTCATATTCGTGTCTCGGGAAAACTTTCGAGTTTAATTATTCATGCTACTCCTAAGAAATTATGACGAGACGGTCTAAATATTTATATTTATCTTTAATGAGATACTTTCAAATTTATCCTGATAAATGTCATGCTTTCTTTGATTTGAAGATTCGGAAAATATTCATATCTTTGCATCAGATTAAAATAACGTCAAATCCATGTGGTCTTGTCATAGATTTTTTTTAAATGTCGTAATATGAGTGAATGTTTACGCAATAGAAACTCGCGATGAGTTTAAGTTTTGTATCAGCGAAAAATAATTTCATCGAATAATTTTATCAAATCACGACAATCAGGGTCGTTAAGTTTATCATACGATTATTCGCAAACTGCTCCAATTATAGTATCCTATTTCGAATGTCTTGAAAATTATATATTTATATTTTTTTTTTTCGTATTAAAATCATATATTACGATTTTGTTTCTTGCTCGTCTCGTTCCGAACGATAACCCATCTCTGCTCTGATTAAACTATTGCATTGAGGGAGAAAGAGAGAGAGAGAGAGAGAGAGAAAAGGAGGTCAAATATAAGAGATGTACCGAATTGACCTCGTGGCAATCTCAACGAGATTCATGAAACGTGGCATGAAACAACAACTCTCTTTTTTTTATCGGTCATTAAACCAAACTCCTAACGATAAAAAAATATCATCGCTGTCAAAATGAAAATAAAAAAATGATTTTTTTAAATACAACAATTCACTTCGCGGGAATTGCTGATAGAGAAAAATCAATTGCTCATCACTGATAAAAATACTACGTGCAGGAATCAAATGTTGAGAAAATGACATTTTTTTTTTCTATCGAATTTATCAGTTTCTCGGGTACAACGTGTTCTTCGTGATAAAACAAAGAGTCAAATTTCCTTATCCGCCAAACACTGGCACACATGAATTTCGATATGTTTGTTATCTTCGTTGTTCACTCAAGCAACGTTCGCTTCATCACCAGACCATCAATATCCGTTCTATTCTTCAACATATCCGACGCTCGAGGCGTAACGAAAAATAGTCATGCTCGGCACGCATTTCATCATTCATGCTTATCAAAATGCTTTTTTTTTGTCATCTGCCAAAGATTTTTTTCAGTAACAGAAAAATTGTTGGAAATTCATTAATGTTTCAAGAAACAACGATAATAAATAAACTCCATCAAATTTCAAGGATATATAATCATTTTTTTTTCTCACCTTTACAGTAATTGAAGAAGCTAATTGGTTGACTCTGCCCGAAGATATAAAACACTTGTTAAACGGTGGTTTCGATGCTGTGATTTGCTTGGGTAATAGTTTTGCTCACATGCCCGATTCATTTGGTGATCAGAGGGAACAGAGGTACGAGCTGCAAAGATATTCTTTCGAATCGAAACAACCCACAAAAGTATTGATTAAATGATGTTTTATTTTTTTTAGACAAGCCCTCGCGAATTTTGCACGTTGCGTAAAACCAGGCGGTCTTTTTTTAATCGACCACAGGAATTACGATTATATTATGAAGACTGGCAATACACCACCGAAATGCATTTATTACAATGTAAGTCAATTTTGTATTTCAATACAATTCTTTCGAAATTTCATTTTAAGTCGAATTAATAAAATAGAGTAAAAATTTCGATAAAGAATTTTAATTTTTATGCAAAAGATGATAAATATATTTTTTCTTTTTCCCATAATTTAACTTGACGTCGAAATTACACCAATTTCAATTAATTGATTCGGCAAATATTGACAAAAAATGGTGATAATTGGAAGAATTTTGTAATGTTATCGCGAGAGGTCATTGCAGCAATATTTATTGAGACAATAAACGTTATTAAGCAGTTATTTTTCGACAGAGCGACCACATGACCGATATAAAGACATCGGTGCTTTACGTGTGCGGAAAACCAGCGATGGTGACCCTCGATTATCTCATTTCGTTGGAGCCAGACAAGAGCAAGAACGATCCCGAAAACTCGAGCGAGTTCCGGCTCTCTTATTATCCTCACAAGCTCGATGTATTTCGGGATATGCTCGATGAGATATTCACCGAGTCAAAAAAGCACACGATTTACGGTGATTTCAAGCCTCTCGACGAGGTTGAAAATCCAGGATTTTATATCCACGTTATCGAGAGAAGAGCGTAAAGAATCAAATCTCAAATTATTTCATCCAAGTTCTTCATCTGTGAATTATGAAAAAAAAAAAACTGTAAAGATCTTTTCTTCAAATGAGGAATTTACACCTTGTTATTTTTTTATGAATCAGTCCGAATATCAGAGGATTGACTAAATATTTTATTTGCGATGAATGATTTAATGGAAAATTCAAAGAAAATCTCGAGTCTGAAGGGGAAGAATTTTTATATTGCCAAATTTTAATAACGTGAGTGAAAAAGTGAGAAAAGTGCAAATTTCGTCAACTCAGATTTCGCTTTACCTGCTTTATTTTTCGTTCCGTTGTTGTCACAGCTGGCCCTTTAGTTTTACGTTTTATTTCAAATAAAAATAACACTTAAAGTGTAAAAAAAGAACAAAAAAAACAAAAACTTGACGCTGTATATAATATACGTACGATACGTACATACACTTTATTTTAGATTATTTTGTATAAATGTTAAATATACACGTTTGAAAGCAAGACTCGAAGTAAAAGTGTTGTCTTATTTCTTTCTGTTGGTTGTTTGTTTACGTTTTTTTTGTTTTGTTTTGTTTTGTTTTCATTTTATCAATGTATAGAGATGTGATGCGAAGAGAGCGCGCATTAATGGATTTATGGCCTGTTTTTGGTGGTGTAATATATAATCGTATAACTTTCAATCGTTTATCTGTTTGTTTTTTGCTTCATTTCTTTTTTTTTTTTTTTAATTATTATTTTATAATATACGCTCGAAAGCAACTTTCTCAGGCGTTTCGCAGCCAGTAGATAAGTCACGAAGGAAAAGTCATCGGTTTTTGAAGAAAACAACATTTCTTCATCGTCTTTGTCTTCATCATTTGTTTTTTTTTTCGTTTTTTTTCGTTTTTTTTTTTTACAAATTGGGTATAGTACAAGCAGCGGAAAAAGAGGAAGCAGAGCACAGAATTGGGCAAAATCAAGTTGTTTCGTCGTTAAATATTGATATTTATTGAGACAGCAATTTGCAATGTTAGAAATTGAAAAGATACTCAAAATTTTTAATAAACTCGACGATTATTGTTGGAAATAAATATATTCTAGACACCACGGTTGACACTTTAATGTTGTCCATTTCTGTTCCGCTCGCTTGATTCACGCAGAAAATCGAATATATTAATTAACATGACAAGTTTCGAGGATTTTTTTTCACAGAAATTTGACGATCCGGATAACGAGCTGCCCACGTAAAAAACTGGACGAAGTATGTGTATATGTAGGTTTTTTCGTGTGTGTGTGTGTGTTTGTGTGAGTGAGAGTTCGTGTTTGTAGTCACATAGCAAAAATTTTTCCCCAACTTCGTTTAACAATGTGTTGATGTTGTTTGGTTTTTTTTTTTTTTTTTCATACACCATTTTTCGCTGTAGCTGCGTATTTCATTTTTCGCTCGTCATACAACGACTATTAGACCTTCGTATTTTGTTTACTCATTTTCTCTTCTCGCACCGATTTAATTGAAAATTATTACGAATAACAAGAGAGCGTTATTTTTGTTGCTTTTTTTTTCTTCTTACATCGGAAATTTTTGTTTCTTCACTTATTTTTTGTTTTTTTTTTTTAATCAATCGCTATACAACCTCGTATCTCCCCCTTTTGAACCCTCCCTCCACCCTCCCCTTGAAGCGATGCAAAAATAATATTATTTATGTATCTAGTTTCGCACATCGTTAACGAAGCGATTTTTGGTGAGAGGAAGGCAGTTAAACGAGCTTTTTTCGAGGGCGGAGAATTAGCGTGTCATCATCACCGTAATTAGTTACAATTGCAATGAAAAATCATTGAAAGTAATAATACCGAGTCTCAATACAAATATAAATTAATATTTATAAATATACCATTACGTTCTCTTCATAAGGATAATTGAATTTTCGTCGTTCTTTTTTTTTAATAATCTTTTAATAAACATTATCCGTGATAATTGTACGAAATTTTTCATCGACATTGTACTCATTTGGGTGGTCGCTTTGAAATAGCACTCAACTCTTGAATATTTCGTTAATTTGTTTATTGCTTCGCCGCCCTCTAGAGTATCAACAGCATTTAAACTTTCGCATAGAATTTGAACTACGAATAGAGCCAGCTATATCGTCTCGTCATCTAAAATCTATTTAACAAATTTTTCTCTTCTTTTTCTTTTATTTTTATCACTTAATAATGTACTATTAATTCATTTTTTTTCTCTTTTTTTGTTGTTAAATAACGTAAAATAGTATATAATATTCAATGATCTGTTTCAACCGCTTTGTTTTCTTTTTAATTCCCACTCTCTCGATTTTTTATATATACAAATATATTCACATATACATACACACGAGAATATGTGCATGCACATATGTATATATTAATCTTGAAGTATTTATATATTTATAGTATAATGATGTAATGTGGATGCGCGTGTATAAATGGTAACGTGTGTTTGTAACAAACGTTTGCAGCTTTTTTCTTTCGTTATATCTTCGTTCTCGTTCGAATTGTAATTCGAGGCAATCCGAGATAACACAATGAAATAATATAATTGCGCGTACAACCGTGTGTAAAAGTGTAAGGGAATGATTGATGAGTATATTTGAGGGAGGAAATGCGGGGAAATTTGAACAGCGAAAAACAGATCTACGTAATAATGAATAAATGAATGTATAATTCATTAATTTATTTGTTTTTTTCTTTCCGTATCTAAACTGAGAGGATAATTGATTAGTTTTTTCTCCTTTTTTACTTATCTTCGGTCTCTTTCGCACTCGCTCTCTCGCTCTTTCACTCCCTCTCGCTTTCTATATATACCGTCTCCTCTAAACAATATTATATACACGCGCATACACATACACGCAATGTGTACCATTCGCATAAATATATTTATACCGCTATACATATATGTATATAATATAAATATATATATAAATATACATATATGTATATTTATATACAATCGCATAGTTACAATATGTATAGTATTTTATTCTTTTCTTCTGTTTTTTTCTCTTCTTCTTCTTCTTCTTCTTCTTCGTTTTTTACTTTTATTTATTGTTTATTATGTACAACTAATATTGCTGTTTGGCTCTCGTGTGTGTCGTACGTGTACGCGCGTTTAGGTCCATTCTCCAGCTAAATAAGCCGGCGGTGCGGCTCACTGTAACGTTCTTTTTTTTCATGACAAATTCAATAAAATCATTAAAAGCAAACCTTTCGCAGCATTATCGATTCATTTTGTTTTTCTCGCGTTGACAAATTCTCGTGCGATTGGTTCTCTTTCTCAAGGAAATAGCCACGTCAATCATAATAATTGTTAAAATATAAATAATCGATTTTGCTTTGAATACTAAATCAAGGGCACTATTTTTTGGTATTTTCATAATATTACAGGCTCGCGTAATTCCGTATCACATTAAATTATTATTCTCTTTTGGTCCGTTTCCTCGGACCTAACCGATCGAACCCCGTACGACCGAGCAATGCTTTTGTTTTTATTTTTTTAACTTTTTTTTCCCCTCCCTTTAATTTTTATCCTCCACAATTTTTGAAATCTTTTACACCTCCGATGACTCGCCAAGCCCCTTCATCACATTCGCATTCTACGTAACTACACTTTGCGGTAAATCACCATTCGCGATTTTAAGGCAATTACAGCAACATGTGTAGGGTCAAAAATTAAATAAAAAAAATCCAAATTTTATCAATTTTGTCGTAAAATTATATTTTTATCAATTTCTCGATACCAACATCGGAGCAAATTGATAAAAATCTTTTTTTTTCTTCAAAAAAATTTCGATACTTTTTTTGACCGATACAAATTTTGCTGTGGATTCACCATAAACGAGAACCAATCGTACTTATTACCTATTACGGATTATATTAACGCTATTGATAAATGTATCTATGTCGTGTTTTACGCGCACTTATACTCGCGCATTATCCTAAGGTTTATTCTTCTTTTTTTTCTCTTTTGCTGTTTATTTATTTTTTCCTTTTTTTTCATTATAGTGAATATTTCGATGTTTCGCAGAAGCCGTCGCAAGCAATGTTTATTTCCCCGCTTTTTGTCTTTGTATCAATTGTATTTTTTTCGTTTTCTCATTCTTCTTTCTCCTCCGTTCGCGTGTCAATGTGAAAACGTTTGTGTGTGTGTGTTCGTTTGACGATTTAATCGTGTGTTGCGTAACTGAGGATAAAGCGCGAGACAACGCGTCTGTTTAACTAACATTTTTTTTAATTTGCAATCGGGATAATACTTTTGCAAATTTTTCATTGTTTCTCAAAATATTTTTATCACCCATTGGCTTCCGCTGTGTATTGCTTCGTTTTCAACAAACTTTTATCATCTTCTCGATTCTTATTCAAACACTCGTGTCACATGTTCAAAAAGTACGTCACTAAATTTTTATACTTTTTGGACATGGTCTGATAAATCGTTTAAAAAATGCTCTTTCGATTTTCCTGGTTTTTTTTCTTTCTTTTAATAATAATTATTTCTTTTATTCTTCAAAGCAAAAGTGCAGCTTATAGATTTTTTTTTCTTCTTACGCCTAGAAAACCTTGTTGAGTGTGAATACGTGTCAATTTGATTTTTCGTTCTAATTTGTTTGCCAGTATTTTTATATTCGTACGTTTGGGTTTTAAAACAAGAATTTCGTATCTCGCAAAACAGCCTCGTCGATTTTTCATTTCTCGTTCAATTATTATTATTATTATTATTACTATTAATAATATTATTATACGCTTAAATTATTTCCGTCGCGATAAGCGATGAGCACTTTTTTGTTTTTATTTAATTGTTTTGTTTTGTTTTTATTCGTTTTGTTCTTGGTTTTTGAAATTTCTCCGTTTGTTTTTTTTTTCTTTTTTTCCCATTGATCTCGTCGTCATCGTCGTCCGAACACTTTGATATCGTTAAAATAAAGTTAACACGTTTTATACGGTAGCTTATCGATCAGTTTTTAGTCTCTCTCTCTGTGTCTGTATCGTGTATCGTTTGAATGTGTCCCTGTTTGTGTTTATGGTGTTGGCGTGTGTGTGTGTATGATGAGCGATATAAATCATCGAGATTTTGTATTATAATCGTACAACGATGATCTCGATAAATCATCGCTGTAAGCAGCCGCGCGCGCAGCAACGTTTAACAAACTCGTAATAAGCGCGAAAAAGCGTCTCTCGGAGAATTAAATATATTAATGAAGTATTCGTCGTGTTGGTGCTTTCGACACGAGAAATCCATCGCAAGAACTTTTCTCCCACTTATTTACACACTTTATTAACAAAAATAAGAAGAAAAATAATGATAATAACAACAACAACTTCACTGGCCGAGCCACCGAGACGATCGCACAATTCGCCCCCCATTAAATCGTCGCGTCTTTTCGTTACTCCTCAATTTCACGTTTTAATCACTCGATATGAAGGAACATGAACATTGAGAATAGTTGTTGCAAATTGACTAAAGAACAACATACTCCAAATTACAAAAATTGCAAACGTTTCTTTAGATTTTTGTTTGAAAAAGTAAATGTAGCTGGTTTGATGGTGCAATAAAATGTATGCAAAGTTTTAGTCCCGGTTGATGGAAGCTTCTAAAATTTATTGCACACGTGCATATGACATTGAAGAAGATTAATCTAAATTTTCAACAAAATCTCGAAAAAACGTTACAACGATCGACGAATCCATCAAAAGAAGCGAAGAAAGAATGAAAAGTGAAATATTGTAGAGTAACGAAAATTGACGATTGGAGATAAAGGCGTTGAGGAGGGTGTGGGGAAGTAATAACCGAGGATGTTTGGGAGGCGATAGAAAATGATGAATTTTCACAAATATTCCCGGGGTCTCGGTGGTGGCCTTTTACGTTCGGTTCGGTCGGTCCTGTCGGCACTTCTCTCGGCACTGAGGTTATCGTCACACTCGAGCATTTGTGTAGTTTCGGTGGGTTCGGTAGGGCTCATGGGTTGAGTGGCAAGAGGAGCGAGAGGAGCGGCTCCCTTGTTTCTCGATTTGCTACGACGTTTTCGAAGTATAAGTGGACCGAGGGGTCCGGCATTGGGATCATCGCGGGATGTTGACGCTTGGGCCAGTCGTTCGAGAAGTTCTTTGCTTATTTCTCGAGAAGTTGTTGTTTTATAATCGCTCGATTGGCTGGCGAGTCTATCGCTGGGCGATTCTTTGCTTCTGTCGGTCGGATGATGATGATGATGATGGTGATGATGATGATGTTGTTGTTGCTGCTGCTGTTGGGTGGTTTCTTTGACTTGAAGACGTTCGCAAACGGTGGCTAATGGCAAAGTGAGCGTCGTCGGATCTCTGGCCTCGAGGGGTGACGAGGTTACTTTTTGTTCCGGAAGTGGACCGGGCGTTTGAGTCCCGGCTTCGTTTTGTGCTTGAATTCCTATCGACGACGCGGTTGTCGCGGCGGTTGCGTTGGAGGTTGTGGCGGTTGTCGCGGCGAGAGGCGAAGCAACGCCGCCACCGCCGCTATCTTCCGTTCCAAGGCTCGTACCGCTGGCCGTTCCCGTGGCCCCGCTCGTCTGCTGTTGCTCGTTCACCGCCGACGACGTCGTCGTGATCGTCGTTGTCGTCGTCATCCTCGCGTGACGAGGACTCGACAGAGCCACCGTTGGACTCGCCGCGTTCGACGATTGACCGGTCGTCGAGCTCACCGCGTTTCCTCCCGATGGCAACCTGTTTATCAGCGACTGCAACATATCCTCCAACTTCGCCAGCCTCTGATTCACCCTCTGAACCTCCAGCTTCAAATCCACTTTCACCTCCAACACCGCCGCCAATATCTCCCGATCCTGACCCGGTGGCGCCGTTATCAAACCACCGTCGTAACTCTCCAACCTTCGCAACGAAAGCTGCTTCGACTCGACGCTCAAAGTCGCTCCCGTCGTCCCTCCGTGAGGCTCCTTGAACGGCTCACCGTCGCTCGCCTCCTCAATCGTCCCTCCTAATTTACCCAACTTTGGAAACACTTTGTTCGTACCCGCGCTCGAACTCGGACGCGAATCCCTCGCGCTCAATGACCTTTTGAACGTCTCCGTACCCGTACCCCCTTCGCTTCCGGAATCCAGACTCGAACTTCCTGCAAACTCCCACAATTAAATCTCCCCGTTTCCCTGTTGCTGCTTCAACACCAAAATCTCTATAAACTATTTAAGTTTTTTCTCATCTCGCCTGCCTCCAATCGCCCATTATTTTTTATTACACTTGCGCGCACCCAACGCAACTTTATTTGAAAACTTTTTTTCCCCGCTCCAACTCTTAAATATGAAATTATATTATTTCTCAACTTTTTATTGAATAAAAAATGAAGAAACAGAGAAGAATGAAAAAAACGTACCGAGTAGTCGACCCCATTTTGTAGTTTTTGGACGCGCAGCAGGCGTTGCTTCGTCGGTCGAGGATGCTTTTCTCGAGTGCGAAGTCTCGCCATCCTTGCTGTCCTTGCTGTCACCCTTTTCCACATCGGCGGCGGGTCTCTCTCGTCGAAATCTGTATCGCGGTAGAGTAGCGAATAAATTCGGAAAAAAGAGAGAAAAAAAATGCATGCATTAGCGATCGTTCTCGTATTTGTTTTTCAAATATATATAAATATGTATATCTGCGCGCGGAGGGATATTTTTGTAGATGTAAATATTTTACGATAGAAAAACAAAAAACGTTAAAAAAAAATCATAAATAAATATACAAAAAATATTCAAATATATTTAATCTGTGTCTGCGTGTGGAGGTTTGTGTTTTATTTGATTTTTTTCAACAAAAAGATATATTGGAGTGTGTCGTCGCTGGCGAGATTCTTCGTTTCACGGAACGTACGGGGTAATAGAGAGAAAAAAAAAAGAAATATGGGCAGACACGACAAAATTCACAAAGATCCGTGAAACTCGATCTTGCCACGAGTTGCAAATACAAATTCGTATTTTATATATTTTACATCATTTTATCTTTCTCTTTCAATTCTTGTTTGTTTAATATACGTTTTTTTTTTTTTCTTTAGCGTTTTCTTACATCATTACAAAATTGCTACAGAGGCTATAAAAGGGTACAGCTCCAGCGGTGTTCACGAGCAACCTACTTTGGTGTGCCTACGGGAAAGAAAGAAAATATTGTTTTTTTTTTTTTTTTTTTTTTTTATTTTTTTTTTTTTTTTTTTACTCGTAATCAATAATTTCGCGAATTAATGCGAGAACGTGGTTACACTTTTTTGAAGACGATGTAGTAGCCTCGTTCACTGTCGCACCGATGTTTCAATACAATAATAATGGTATAATTAAAGCCTCTCGAAAAACTATAGATTTTTTCAACCAATTTGAATTTCGATCAAATTTTCATTCATTTTTCCAACACGTTCAAGTTTTCTTGGTGAAAGATTTTTTCTTGATTATTTTGATGAGATATTTAAGCAAAATCTAGTCGTTTCTCGAGCGGACTGCAATAGTAATAATTTTATTGAAATATTTATTTATAATATATACATATATATAATAAAAATATATGTATATACAAATTGATAGGAAAAATTTCAAGTACAGGTGACAGATAGAAAGTCGAATCCTAGAGTGTGTATATAACATGCACCTCGCCATCTGGAGATTATTTATATATATAATTGTAGTGATAAAGATTATTGTCAAAGTCAACGTCCCGTTGAGCAAGAAATTCGGTTTTTATTTTTTAATTTTTTTTTAATTTTTACTCAATATAAATAGGTGATGCATGAATTTGAATAAGAAAAAGAAAAACGATGAATTCGATCGTTTGTTCAAATGATTTTGACGAGTACTGTGAAATATTGCATTAAATATGAAGCAGCTAGAGATTGAAAAAATCTTTAGGAATTAAGGAAATGAAAAGTTTGCTATATTATTGTGAAATGATGTTGCGGAAATAAAAGAAGAAAGTATTTGTTAAAATTGGTGCGTTATGAAATGCAAAAGCGAGTAATTGGGTCGTTGACCTTAACGACCGACATAGTCGCAGCTGAGGTCACGGTGTGTATAAAAAAAAAAGAAAATGAAGCGAAGGGAAGAGAAAGTCGTAGAGCTCGAAGAATTTTCTCAACAGAGAGGGAGAGCGAGAGAGAGGGAGGGAGAAAGGAAAAAAGTAAAAAAAGAAAGAGGGTCGTCGGGACGTAAAATCCCTCGTACCGCGCGCGGTGAATGTTTGTTCCATATTGAACGCGATATTCAATGAGTATAAACGTAATCGATATAGGCTGAAAGTAAATAAAAATAACGCTCCACGAGAGATTCAATTCTTTGTGGAAAAAAAAGGAAAAAGGGATCAAAAGTGTTTTAGAAATAGATGAAGATAAAAAGGAGATGAAGATGCTTCGTATCCGCTCTGTACAACCCTTTCGTCGCCATTTTTATGTACATTACGAAAAAAAAAAACAAAAAAAAATATTAACGAAAAAACAAAAAAACAATTTGGAAAAACTGTGAAAACGAGAGTCGACGCTCTCCCGGCAAAAGTCGATAATATAATCATTTCCATTTGATGGTAGAAGAAAAAAACAAAAAAGAGAACAAAACAAAAATGCTCATGTTTCGAGATAAAAATATTGTTTTAATAGACGTGTGACTTTTTCACGTGCAACGGGCGATCGAGTGAACCATCCGATTGCAGCGCCTCCGCATAGCTAATAAGACGAAATTATTAATATAATGATAATAATAATAATAATAATAATAGTATTCAATGTTGTTGTGTATATATGTATATATATATATTTATTTATTATTGAAGTCAAGAAGAAGAAAAATGAATGCGCATAACCCTCTAAAGGCGTATATATTACAGCACTCTAGCATTCTTGAAAATTATGTATATAGATATACAGTATGTTTTTTATTCGTCCCAAAATACGAGGCCCAATTTTTTGAATAAAAATCAAAATAACAATGAAAATGATTAACGAAAATAACGAAATAATAATTGAATCGAACATAAATATAATTTCGAATGAATAAACTGGGTGTGGATCGTGTTTGTAATTATCGAAAAAAGCGCGTGATACGTGTGTGTATATAATATTTAATTCTATACATAATTATATATGATAAATATAAATCGTAATTAATGTTCGAGCTGTCTGTACTCGTGGATGCGTCAAAGCGTGTACGAGGTTATTAGAAAAAAAGGTTTTCATCAATTATTTTTTCCAAACAAAGTGGGCGTCGTCGAAAATTGAGATTTTTTTCCTTACGAACAAAAAAGAAAAAAAAAATATCATCGTTACCGTGTGGGTATGAATATTAATATAAAAATATACATGTAATGTAAATATATATAATATATACGAGCGTGACGATGGATAAATATATGTATATATCTAGGATATATACATAAATATATATATTTATAAATTATGTTTCATCGTCTATCGTAAATAAGAATTGTAACGGTAGGTAATAATAATAATAATAATAATAATAATAATGATAATAACAAATGAATAATAATGATAAAAATGGTCAAAATTACAGGTTTAATCAATGTCAATAATAATGATAATGATAATAATAATACGTAGCATAATAAATGTAATAATAAATGTGGCAATAAAAAAAGGAATGAATATAAAAATAAATACGTAATAAATGAAATTGCCTAAAACTCGGCCACGGCGGTAGTACGTTGACGGTGAGCTCCTCGTCAGAATCCTGCGTAGCTCGGCTAGATAGAATCCTCGTCATGCTGATTTGTGGCTCCCCGTCGGTCTTGAACCTTTTCGGACACAGCCCGTCACCCAGGCGCAACGATCAACAGTCGCAATATCGAATAATATCATCACACACATGATGCAGATTTTTCTCGTTGTGTTGTTACGTTTTTTTTTTTTAATTAATATTATTTAGTTATTTTGTAATAATATATTTTTGTTTTAATTGTATTTTATTTTTGAATCGCGCAGTTTTCATGAATTGCGACAATAATTTGATGACACATTGGCACGGAGTACTCGTTTGTGTGCGCAAATCGACATCGGCTGGACGTGAAAAATTTGAGCGACCATTTTTTTCCATATTTTTATCGTTTGTTTTGGAATTTTTTGTCATACTCAATTTTTTTAATGGATTTGTTTGGGTGTTTCGAATTTCTTTGTCGTGGATTATTGGAAATAGAGCTTTTTTCATTTTTGTCATGAAATTTGGAATTTTTTCGTTTGTTTACATTGTCATTTAGGTTATCCGATTGATGCCGCTCTTGTTTATTACGCCCCGCCGTTCAATTGCACGATATAGTGTCATTTATTCGAATGTATGTTTTCATTTTTATATTTATACATATATACACATATATATAGATATTCAGATATATATATGGTTGTATATAACTGTATATTATATAAGAAAATTATTAGCGGATGTCCAGTATATAGCGGTTATATGAGAATTAAAGTACGAACATTTAAAGTTCGCGAAGTAAATGTATATATTTTGTAATTTCGCGCCAGATTGGACCCTACCTCGAAAAAATCTTCCGCACTATGTGGTCCTGCTGTTGGTCCAGCTGTGGCTCGTTTTTCCGCCTTTCCGCCAATTCCTTCTCTCGTCTGACGTCCGCGACTTTTCTGAATATCAGCTGAAAAAAATTAATACACCGACGTTTGTCATCGATTCTCATTCATTTTTTTGTGCTGTTCCATTGTTTCATTGTAAGAATTTTTCTGAAGAAAAGGGAATAAATACGTGGAGGGCGACATTCAAATGCAATTTTCGAAAAATTGCGCGAAAAACGTACCGATCTGGAATGACGACGAGCGCGACGAATAAAAATCCGTTTCCACTTGATCCAGAGTGTCATTTATCGTAAAATTTTGTCGGGGTGAAAATCTGAATTCCGTTTATAGAACGTGACGAAGAATAAAGTACCCGCGGGATCATATCGGGGATGAAGACGAGAAAAAAGGGATGCGAATACATAATGCATAGGGGTATAAATGGGGAGAGGCTGGCTCGACGACGACGGCGAAAGGGTTATGTGTAATTCATATTGAGGGCTGCGCACGCATGCTCCGAAACGTCAGTCGATAAGTCCTTGAACGAGCAGACTACGCGAACGCGCACATAACCTCCAAATAATATCTCGGAGCGAACACACTCGCCCTGTTTTTTATTTCAATTATCGAGCTACGATGTATGACATCTATGATAACACGGTTCACGTGAGATTCTCGTGAACTTTAAAAACTCGTGATTATGTTGTTTGGTGCAAAGTCATTAGACGAATTTTAGTTTATATACAAAACTGCGACCTCAAGGTTCGTTCGTGCATATGTCATAATCAGTGTTTTTGTTTATTTTGTTCGTACATTGCTGAAAATTGAATTCAGGGATAAATTCGATTCGATTTTTGTGCAGATGGGTCACGGATCGAGTCGTTCCGCCTCCTCCGCCAATATTTTATCGGCGGATGAAGTGACGTTGGTAGAAAATATCTTCAAGTCAATGTCCCGGAGTTCGGGTTCGATAAAAAGAGAAGACATATTTAAGCACTGGTCGAATCATTTGGACGAGGCTTTATTGCAATCGGTGGTTCGATTTCTTTGTTACGAGCCAGGGAAGAAAGTATCGGCGATAAACGGTGAGAATTTTGGAAGATTGTACGTGTTTGCGGTGAGGGGGAGCGCGGAGGAGAGAACGAGTCTGGTTTTCAATGGATATTCCGAGGAGGAACAAAAATTAGAAATTCCTACCGAGACTTTTTTGCAGTACGTTCAAGCGACGATAAATTCGTACTTGAGGCTTCAAAAAAATTGCGCCAATGCTCATTACATGAGCTGGAGCAGCATCGGCTGCACGGTGAACAAAAGAAGAATAGGAATGCGTTCGCGAAGCTTGTGCGACGACTTGATCAAGTTCGGAGATACACTGAGCACCGAACAAGTTGAAAACTGGTTTGCCAGAGCTGCGACGTTTAAAAACATTCAATCTCACGTTTTTCAATGTTTGTTCCTTGCGTCACAGAAAAAAGGAGACAAGAATACTGGCGCTCGTATAAACGACCTAAATTTATTGCCGGTGTGCAAGGGACTCGAAAATATTCCACATTTTCCTAGTATCCTCGGCCTCGGCGATGTATTATTTCTCAACCTCAGTCTGCCCCTCGATCTACGCAACGAGTGGCGCTTCCTCTTCTCCAGCCAAGTACACGGCGAATCTTTCTCAACGATGCTCGGTCGAGTTTCCATCCAGGGTTCTACGATAATCATAGTCCAAGACACGGACGACCACGTTTTCGGCGCTTTCGCCCCTGACAATTGGTCCCTAAGCCCAAACTTTACCGGCAATCAAACCTGCTTCCTCTTTAAACTCGAGCCTGAAATTCTCACTTTCTCAGCCTCCGGCTACAACAATCATTATCAATACTTGAATCTTCATCAACAAACAATGCCCAACGGTTTACTCGTCGGTGGCCAATTGAATTATCCTGGTCTTTGGCTCGACTGCGAATACGGCACAGGAAAATCTAGTGTTTCTTGTACTACCTTCCAAAATTACATTCAACTGAGCGGTAAAGAAAATTTCACCATCAAACATCTCGAAGTTTGGGGCGTTGGACCCATCCCCGAAGCCGACGAAGACACCAGAGACTCCAAATCCGTACTCGACAAAGATCCCACTTCCAAAGTTTTACTCGAAATGTCAGGACGAAAAATGCACAGCGATGGACTTCGCGACAAACCGCCCGAATGAAGCTATTGTTTTTCGCGGGACGAGAACGAGACGAGATAACGATACCAAAATCTAAGAGCAAAAGACTCTCGGAGCACGATTCCTAAACGAATAAACTGTTATTACTCATCAACCTTTGACCTGGAATGTGCCATTGTTCATATTTTTTGACATACCTCGACACAGTATTCGAAGCGCGTTAAGGAAGAACGAAAAAATGAAGAACATTGGAAACATCGAACAATTTATCGATTAAAAAGTCCATTATTACGAATTACTCTAATAATCAGGCGAAATTGGAGTTAACGAGAGATATGCGAATAAACCAAACTCTGAACGAATTTTACTAGAGATTAAGAGTGAGAAAGAAAATAATAAACGTATGAGAGAGAGATAATTATTGTTGAATTTGAATTATAGCTTTTTCGAGCAGGCAACGCGAGATAAATCGTCGTAATCCAGAACGGCCTGAATTCGTGTTTTTTTTTCTCTCCCAATAATCCACGCTTCTTTTATTTAATTTGAAAAGTTTTTTCTCATAAATGTCCTCTGTCAATAAATATATATCGTCGAATACTGTACGTTTGTTCGTAAGTTTTTTAAAAACGACTCGAAATATACGAATGGAAATGTAAATGAAACTCAAGCTGCTGCGTTGCAAATATTATTTATGAGATTTGAATAAAATGTATGCAAGTTGAATGAATTATTGATTTTCACTATCTCCTAAGGGGAGGGCGGGGGTGGCAAATTTTTGTTTCTGCTCAGATTCACTTCAAATTTGGTACTTATGCTCTTTGACGAAATTAATTAGACACGTATTTCAGGGTTTTCTGTAATTTATGCAATTTTTGGATTTTTTATATCAGATTGAATTAGTTTTATAAAATCGTAACTTTACCAACGCACCGACGAAAAAAAAAATGGAAAATAAGATTAAAATGAAATTTGAAGAATTGCTTACCCGATGTCGCAAGTTGTAAGTGAGGACGAGATTCCGAGCGAAAGAGTTGGCAAACGCCTGATAAAAGTCAAGAACCTCGAGAAGTCGATCGCGTTTTATGGTATGAAGATCGCAATAGGTCAGAGCACGAACGTTAGCGGCGCTTTGTCCGACTGCCGAATCTTTCCAAAAACTATCCCCGAAAACATCTCCCTTGCCAAGTATAGCCACGACCTCGTCGTCCTGAATAACTTCGAGGCTACCAGTAACGATAAAACACAGCGAATCTATCGATTCTCCGGTGTGATAAAGCAAATCTCCTGGTGCACTGTGAGACATTGTAAAATGCATTGCGAGCGCTCGTAAACAACCGTCCGATGCCAATCTGAAATAAGCATTTTTTTTTCTTTAACCACGCATGAAAATACATCTACAAAATTTATTAATCATTTACCACGAATATTTATATTTATGATTAAACAAAAAAAAGTCTATATAAATCGATGTTTACCTAAAAGCGGGATGTTCGTTGAAAACTTTACGATTAAGATGAACGCATATGTCGGCCTTCATGTCTTTCGGACAATAATTAAGGACTTTGTCGGTATCGAGACCCTTCGTCATGGCCCATGTACTCACGACGTAATCCATGACTCTTTCGCTCAGAGCTTTTGGTACTTCGTGAAGTTTCATGAATTCTCGGACATTGTTCAGCATGTCGTGATATTTCGCTGTCGCAGATGTCATTTGTTGAATAATTGTCGTAACGTGACCGAATATCGTTGCGTAGAGTAAAGCTGCGAAACAAAGCAAACGATTTTTGCTCGAGTTTTGTGTAGAAGAAAGGTGAAAAAAGAGAGAAAGGCTTAAAAGTCGATTTACCGGCTATGATCATCATGCAAATGGTGAATATTTTCTCGTTGTCGGTCTCGGCAGCGACATTGCCAAAACCTACGGAGGTCATACAGGTCATGGTGAAGTAGAGAGCGGTGACGTACATGGTTCGTCTGGAAGGTCCAGCGATAAGCTCGGGAACGGTACTCGCGTTCGTCCACAAATAGCTGTACGGCGATTGCGTTACGTTCGCCAATTTCCATAGCCACGAATACTGTACACCGCTGTCGGCATCCGATCTCCCTATCGAATACCTTGAACGCCGTACCAGAAGATTTGTCAACGAGGAGAGCTTCTCGCAATTGCCCCAAAGAAAATGCGTTAAAACATTGTAGAGGCAAATGCAGAAGGGCTTCGATTTTTTTTCTTCCTTCATTTTCTCCCTCTTTCTCTCTCTCTCACGGACAAATAAACATGCCACCGTGTCTTTTTTTGTGTGTGTGTGTGCGTCTGCTCTAATCGAAGCGAATTGCGTTATCGAAATTTGTCTCTAAGAGTTCTCTAAGGTTACCGATCGGACTTGGCCAAACTTTATCGCAACCCAAACAACAAAGTAGGTCATTGACGGTGCCATAAAAATTTCAATTATACTGTCAATGCAACAAAGTAAAAATTCCTAAAATTAATGAATCGAATGATTCGAAATTTGGCCATTTCCGTCAAGGGTCTATGCGAGGAAGAAAAAAAAAGAAAATAATAAGACAATAAATAAAAGAAACGTAGCAGCCTGTTAAAAAGCCATTCGGATGAATCTCCAAGATTTCCAGAGGATAAATGAAAGTATGGAGGAGCAGGAGATGAAAAAGAAAGAAGGGATTTTCGTACGAGTGAAAGATATCGAGACGTGGTGAGTGTGTAAATGTGTAAGCAGGGAGGTTACCTTAGAGAACGTGTTCGTAGGGTGAAATCACCTTAATGTGACGTACCAGATACAGGCCAGCCAATGTGCGACCAGCATGTAGAAACATAGCAGTAGGATGAGCATCGCAGCACCGTACTCGAGATAACGATCGAGCTTACGAACGACTCGTCCCAATCGTAAAAGCCTAACGACCTTTAGCGCCGAGAAGAGACTACCTATACCGTCCTCGTCGTGATCGAAAGCGTTGAATACATCGTACGGTAGACAACTCAATAAATCTATGATGAACCATGATTTCAGATAATTCATTCTTATCACCTGTCAAACAACAAGAAAAACCGCGAGTCATCGATGCGTTTTATTCCGTCTTCGATAAAATGCAATCGAGTGAATAAAAAAAAATATACGGGGGGGGGCTTTACCTTTGGATCGGAAACGACTTCGCCACCGGCACCTACGAATGTTGTATGAAAATTGAGGACAATGTCGATGAAAAATATAACATCGACTATACTGTCGACAACAAGAAGCGAGACGTCCTCGCTCGTTTTGTTCTTGAAGGCCACGTTGTACGGTACCATTATCGCCGTATAAAATGTCAGGCATAGAATAATCCAATCCCAGATCGCCTTGAACGCGCAATAATGTAGTAATATGTGCGGCGGTGTTTTTGGTGCTTCCTGACGATATTGTGGCATCACATCTCCGCTCAGGGACATCATCTGGGACAATTGATACTACGTCTCAATAGAACATTTGTCGAGACACCCCATCCATTTTTTTTTCCAAACGACTACACACAGATTCGCAATCAAAGCAGCCTTTTCGCACGGGCACGACTATTTCAATTTCGAGCAAACGGACTTTTTAACAATTTGACATGAAATTTGAGCAATTAAGCAGAATTTTAGCAAGCATTTTAATGAAAAAATGAAATTTATGCAAGTAGTAGGCGAATATGGGGCAAAATGGACCCCATAAAAAATTGAGCTAGGTTTATCGGTCTACGAAATCGGTGCAAAAAAAAAATTATGGGGCAAAAATGGTCTCCTCTGAAAAAAAATGCTCTTTCGACGATTTTAATTAATCTGGACACTCGTTCATCGAAATTGGGGATAATTTGGGTTATTTTCTCAAATTTTGCCCCATGTTCCCCTACGAACAAACGCGATTATTATTCGTACGGAGTGGAAGTACTTACGTGGGCCAAATGTGACTGTTTCGCTGTTGTCGGCAATGCTGTGTCCTTCAACGCTGGAAGATGCGAGCTGAATTGGGATACGAGTACCGACCTCGATCTCGTAACCGATCTCGCGAGTTTTGCGAATTTTGAAAGACCACCCTTGCTGTCGTCGGTCTCGATCGGCTGTTTCAGGGCGGTTATATCCCTGAACGTAAGTAGAAACAGCACCACAAGATCTCGCTCGTTCTTTATCGGTGCTATTTGCAGTAGGAGCCATAGCGGTGTTTCTGTGTATTTCAATCGGTATGCATTATTTTTTCAACAGTCTCATCAAAGTTTAACCACCTCGAGGATCAAAATAAGCTACGCTACTGGGTAGAGGTGCTATCGATAAATTTTATATGAAAATAAGAAAGATGTAATATTTATATACAGATTAATTGAAAAAGTAGATAAAAATTGAAAAATTCATAATCGATCTATGGAAACTACTTATTTTATTACTTTTAATTAATAATTGAATTTGTTAATTTGTAGCATCGTTTCTCAGCTGCGTAGAAAATTATTTACATAATATTGGGTTGAAGCTTCGGTGGTAATTAGCGCCTCGAGTCATGTGTTTTTTTTTTTTTTTTTCGTTTTTTTTGACAATGGTTGTCATTGTTTCCTACCGTTTTCCGCGATTTTTCGTGAGCATCAAAATCAATAATTTCTTTTTTATCTTCCAATGTGATTACGAAGAAGTACAACGACGAGTGATTATATCGAAGGAAATTATGGTTCATGTTAATTCGATAAGTACAGGTTGAATATATGAAAAGAAGAGAAGAAAAAAAAAATACTATCAAGCGTTTGAAATATGTACACTATTATTTAAAAACGATTATTCTTCATAGTGAATTTGATGAAATAATGAAAATGTGCCGCGATCTCAAAAGCTCATTTCGATCAAATGGTATTTTAG
The DNA here is from genome assembly GCA_013761285.1 of Campoletis sonorensis. Classification (NCBI taxonomy): domain Eukaryota; kingdom Metazoa; phylum Arthropoda; class Insecta; order Hymenoptera; family Ichneumonidae; genus Campoletis; species Campoletis sonorensis. Next base: position 564,648 of record JACEOJ010000110.1, read on the forward strand.
ATTATGTACCGCATGCGTGCCTCGCATCAAATGATGAAAATATAAAAATGCTAGTGTCATAAAAGTGGCGAACGATAAGATCGAGAAATCGTAGCTAGTTTTTTTTTTTTTTTTTTTTTTTATAGCACGAGTTTAGTGAGTCAATGTGATCGGTATGTTTATTTATAAGACGAGTCGTCTATGTGTTTGTACAAAGGGTCAAATGTGACGGGTATCTATATTTTGCGTGCTTAGATTTACATCGCCTATCGCGGGGGGTTCACTAGCAATAATATCCGTTTGATAGCCATCATCGGCTCTTCTACATACGCATTATTTATGAATACTAATATTATTGGAATGTACATATTAAAACGAAGCTATGGATGATCGCTATCCGAGTGCATTTAATGCTAAAGTGTTAATTATCAAAATGCAGTAATAAATTAAGAAAACAAAAATTTTAAGTGATTAAGATGAAAAAAAGAACGAAAACGAAGAGAAGAGGAGGATTTAATTGGAAAGTTAATAAGTCAAAATGAGAGGAAACTTTTGTCACGCGTGTTTAAACAAAATTTCATTATCCAGAAAAGACTTTCGATGACGAATCGCCTTTAAAAAATGATTTTCATTTTTTTTTTTCGTTGCACGTCATTTTCCAAATGATGGTGATTGAAATTTTGTCCAAACACGAGCGTATACACGAGGAAAAAGATAAAGATAAATGAAGAAAGAAAAAAAAAGAAAAAGTTTGCTACGCATACTGCTCTCCTCTACGAATAACGCCGGTTATAGACGCGGCGATGTTTTGGCAATAGACGGTGAAAGGCTCAAGTTGAAAGTGGTTCGCTCGCGAAGCACAGTATATAGATTGAGGATGTAAGAGGGTGGCTTCCTGACGTGAATTTTCTCGATCAATTACCAACTTTGAGACTCGTTGTGTGCTCGCGCTGCATATATATATACGCGATAAAGTTGCGGAGGTCTCGCGGCCAATTACCGGAGAAACGCGCTCACCGTTATACCTTCCGAAAGTATATTTATATATAAATATCGATCGAAGCTGTCGTAAAAATCATGTCCAATGTTTTGCCATACAAAAGTCTTTGAATCATTTTTTTTTTACGATCGATCGTTAGCCAGATTATAATTAATCAGCGACGATCGATGATTCCATTTTTGTCGACAAATCTTAAACTTTTTGGTTTTTTCCTTTTTTCCAAATGATTTTTGATATTTTTGATATTTTTTGATAAAAAAAATTAAACATATTCTTGAATGTGTAAACTTTCATTTGATTCGAACTGCGATTCGAAATTTTGAATAGTTTTCCTACAAAAAATTCACAAAAATGACCTTTTTTTCCATGTGTTTATTTTCCTATCTTTGGACAATGAAAATTGTGGCCACAAATTTGAGGACCCTCTGTATATGAACGACGTCTGGTGCGAAAGGTATACCCGGCTCGGTTTTATTACATAGTTTCACGTACATGTGGATTCGTACGCGTATGTACTCTGAGGCCCCGGGGCAGTCGCAATCCAGCACGTTTGAATGTTTAATAAACCTTTTCTTCGCGAAAAGCCTTAATTAAACGACTTTGTACGAGCGGGGGGATCGAGTGAAAAAAGGGCCGTAGAAGCAAAAAGTATTTGACTAACAATCGCAAGAAAATTATGCGAGTTGAAATACTCCCTTTGGACCACTCGAATGTTTCATTTTTTAGGCTCGGAGCGAAATAAGATTGAAATATTAACCCTTTTGGGTGGGGGAGGGGGGGGGGAAATCCAGCAAACAATTGCCCCGTAACCTGATATTTTATGGAATTGTAAATACTTTCAAAGTATTCACCCTCAAACCCCATTTTTTCAATTTTTTTTTTTTTTTTTATAGACTCGTTATTCACAATCGGAGACTCAAATTTCTTTGTTTCTCCTCGCGGTTTACCAAACGATTTTTCGTAGACGCGAATGACGTATGATGTTGGTATAGGTGAGAGATAGGAACGGAGACGATGATGAGATATCGAGGTCACCCGGTAAGGGATATTTTTATATTCTCGCGGCGCGCGCGTTCCTTTTTCCACCCCCTCCCCGCGCATACCGCCCCGTGTTCGCGCGAACAAGACACGGCCGGAGTTCGAGACTTTCGCGAGCTGCGGAGAAAGAGTGAGAGAGAGCGAGAGAGAGAGAGAGAGGGAAAGATACAGAAAGGAAAGAGAGCTCCAAGGGAGGTTTTGCAAAATCGAGGTCAATCCGCGAAGGGGCCTTGGATAATTCGTAACTTGTACATTTTTTCTTCTTCTCCCATTTTTTTCCCCTTTTTGTCAACCTTTTTTTTCGTCGGGGATAAAAAGTTACCTAACAATACCCGCGAGAGCGACGAGAATAAATCCGAAGTGAAAGTTTCTCACGACAATTCTCAAAAATAATCGATAGTCTCATGTTGAGCGAGCATTTTTTTTTTTTTATCATTATGTTTTACCTGTTATTCGTAATTGTTGGACTAGCATTATTCATATCGGAATATATTTATTAAAAATTGGTTAGGATACAGTCGCCGTCGAAAGAGAAAAAGAGAGAGAGAGAGAGCGAGAGAGAGAGGAGAGCAAGAGACAGAGAAAGATCCGTTTGGCTATTGGAAATTTGTTTACAGGCTCACTTACAGTGCGTCACGAACGATATTTTTTTCGTGATTTTCGTGCTTTCTTTTGATTGAGTACTCGTGATAGGACATACCTCGTGGGGTACCTTTAAACAGAATTATTTCCTCGATTATTCTACTGCTTTTTTAATGCAAGGAAGTGAGGCTTTGTTAAGTATTTGAAATAAAAAATTAGAAACTGGAGACAAAATATGGAAAACAAATAAAATTAAAAGAAAAACCATTTTATTGAGAATAAGGAAATTATGGAGATAACGAATTTTCGCGAGTGACAATCTCGCAAACTCTCGAGTTTTCATGTGTCGTGATTTTTTTTTTTTTTTTCAATGACCTAATTTGATGGGGGCTGCGCAGTGAATTGAAAAGGAGAAAATTGATGTTTGTTAATTGAGTCACTAATGAGAATAAATAATATTGATGCGACTTTATAAACTGCTGCGAAAACGATTATTGAATGATTTTTTTTTTGTTTTTATTTTTTTTTCCGTAAAGATTTAGGGCACGAGTCGTCGAAATGATTTTTCACTTGAAAACGTTTTTTTAGGTCGGCGTTGCTCGTTGACACATACCTATTTAATTAATCAATTGATACGGAGTCGTGAAAAATCACGATTTATCAACCCGAGGGATGAATAGAGAGAAAGAGGGAGAGAAATAGACATAGGCATAAAAAGTGCAATTTTTTTTTTGTTTTGTTCAATCGAGGGCGATATGGCAAATTATATTTTGCTTTGAAGTCGCACATCACGAGACTTTTCTCAATTTGTTCATGCGAAATACACACCAGCGATAGCAATTGTTCGTTTTTTTATTTGTTCTTTGTTTCAATTATTATCCAGCATGTCGTTCCAAAAGTCAATTTATATCGAAAAATATTCATTTGCTCGAATTAAATTCTCGACCGAGATCGCAATTCATTTCGTTGAATTTTCACTTTTTCGTATTAAAGTTTAATAATATTTATTTTAAATATCAAATTTTTATTTCGATGGGAACGAGTTTTTTATTCAGGCAAATAAATGTTTCCCGATCGTGCCGATTAATATACTAAATTTTACGTTCATTTGAACTATTGCGATAAAACTTATCGTTTTACGTCTTGGGAGTCGAAATTACGAGGAAGAATGATCAGCACGTGTAAATTTTGTTTCAACCCCTTGAAAATATAGAGAAATGTACTCACTTCGAAAGAAAAAAACAAAAACAAAAAGTGGCTTTCGCGTTTAATCGCAACTCGTTGACCGCAAGCTCACGCGAATCGTGGTGTAATTTGTTTTATTTTATTTTTCCATTTTATTTTTTACCCCTCTCAATGAAAAGCAGCGACCCTCGTCTGTCGCTGATTCCAATCGACCTTAAAATACGCGCTGACCAACTCGCTGCCTCGAGAGATTATTGTTTGAGATACGAACGCGAGAGAGAGAGAGAGGATAAAAGCTCGCGTGAAAATAACTCCATATTGTGAAATAAAAAAATTACTTTTTCTCTTTGAATCAATAAAGAGGATAATTCAACGAGCAAGAAAACATTATTCGTTATTATCGATATTTTCATTGTTAAATTATTGGAGAATGAAAAAAAATCTGAATAAGTTGAAAAAAGTCGTTGATTTTGGGACAACGTTCGTCGACGGACAGAGAGAAAGAGAAAAAAAAAAAAAAAATTTGAGCGACTCCCAAGGACGTCGATAAGCACGATTCCCCGTGGGCATTAAGTCCTGGCACGTGTGCAAACACAAACGTTCCGTCAAGTGCGAGCTTCTTGAACACACAAAGCGAAAAAAAAAAAAAAAAAAAACAATGTGTAAATAATGTAAAAAAGAAAACAGAAAACTTACTGTTCTTCTTGTAGAGCAAAATCTCGAATTGGTCGTGAATCTGTCCTTCCAGGCATTCCTCGATCCTTGCTATTGTTTCCTTGTCCGTCAGCTCGCCGTACATGAATCCGCATCGGCATGACTTTTGCATCACCTTATTAACAAAAGTCACACAATTTAATGATTCCTCTTTTCTTTAGGGCAAATCGTGCTAACTTTACAAAACGAAATTTCGTAGAAAAATTATATGATTACTGAAAAATTGATCGTTTTCGTTGACAAAAAAATGAATAATTAATAAACGATGTCGACGAAATATTCAATTTTCTGGTGGAAGAATTTTAATGATATTTTCAGTGGTTTGACAGTTTTTTTATAACCTTTTTTACATTTTTTCGTATTGTTTCATGGACGCAAGTAAAGTTTAGGGATAGCGTTGCTTTTGTGCGAGAATTTTGTGGAAACGGTGTAGAAAATCGTTTTGACAGTTGGAGGACATTTTGAGGATAAGTCAAAGAACGAACTGTAAAAATTTGAATAAAATGGTTACATTTCGTCATTTGTACCGAAATTAACTCCTTAATGAATATCTCACCGCGTTAAAAGAATCGTTTCGATGTCTATGATCGATTAATCGCGTGAAATGGTTTTTCGAGGTTGTCGAACGATCAATAATTAAACGATAAAAGACTCGGAAGCATTGCAGGACGCTTTGAGCTGCGAAATACTGATGGGATAGCTGACACATTAACGAATATATAGACATACGAGTAGCGTGAGATTGAAAGAAAAGTTGGAACGAAGCGGAAAGCCGTCGTTATAAATCTTATTATCCAGATCATTCGACGCGATAATCTATCGAGCGAATTTAAAGAGTGTACCCGGTCGAACGGATAAACTTTACAGGAGTATAGTTTTATTAGCTCCCACGGTTTCTTGGGCTTTTCATCGTCATCTCAATTCATTTTGACCATTGATTTTTTTTTTTTTTTCAAAATAAATTTGTTAAAAAATTGAGTGGACTGACCTCAGCTCTGTTGTAGCCTGATATCTTGCAGAAGCTTTCGTTGCAGTAGACGATAGGGAAGTCGACGATCTGGGCGTTCGCCAACAGGAAGCTGCTATCGGCTGCAAAAAAAAAACACACAAAAAAAAGGACAGATAAAAAATTGACGTGAATGCTAATGTCATATGTATTGAAAACATTCCAACATTGATTTTTCCCTGGGAACGTATCTGTTCTCCCGACACGAAGATATTAACGAGAGAAAAAAAGAATCTATTGAAAAATCTATTTTAAAAAATGAAGAAGATTCGTACAATTGTTTATCTATTTTTTTATATTATTTTGGTGTCTGCCCAGCAGAAATACGAATGTAAAGAAAAACGAGGTGAAATGGATACGCGAGGAGATAATGATGGAAATTAAATAACGAACGTTTAGAGCAGAGATATCATTGAGTGAGAAACGATGAAAGATCCTGCTGCTGAGATCTCGTTATCTCTTGCCTTCATCGATTATCTTAGCGGTGTGTGCATGTGTATATAGATTTTTATTCTCGTCTCATCCTCCTTCGACACCTTTCTCAATCGATTATATCCTCAACTAGATTGCTAGAGAGTTAAACTTCCATCTCCCATTTTCTCGAATAAATCGCTTTAAACACGTACAAATCATGTGCACCAAGTGAAATCGACATTCTATCAATGCGGTGATGGTGAAAAATCTCTTTTCTCAATCATTCTGTGTCACGATATAATTTTTTGGTTCTCACTATTTTTTAAACCCTCGTCCGTAACTGGCCAATTGGAAATATAATTTTTAATAAAATGGTTTGCGGGCATGAGTTAATGAAGAAAAGTTGTTGTAAATTGACTAAAGAACAACATACTCCAAATTCAAGGTCATTCAAGGTCATCCAAGGTCATATGTACTTGCTGTAAAATGCTTTTTTAGATTTTTTGAAAAACCAAATGTAGCTGCTTTGTCTCAAATTCTCAACAAAATCCTAAGAAAATGATATGACGGTAGAACTATCTTAACGGATACACGATTCAGTGGCATTGAAAGAAAGGAACTGTTGAATCGTTGGAGTAGAAAATATTGAAGCGGAATTTGAAGAAGGAAATAGTCGAAATTCGGAGTGAAATTCTGTATGAAACATCCTGCATGTGTGTTATGTCAGTAAATATATCGCGGGATGGTGAGATTTCGTGTAACAACGTTTGGGGTTTATTTACACAGCAATTTGGCACGATCCTCTTGTGCGATACTCGAATTTATTATGCAACGAAGATATTGAATAGGGGTTGAGGAAATCATTTGTTTATCATGCTGAGACACTGATTTTCCCGATTTGTATATTGACGAGTTGACACGACACTTGACGATTATGTCATTTCTCGTGACCCTCAAGTGAAAGTATATTTTTTTTTACATTTACCAATCGTTTGTGATTGTCATCGTGGATCATACAAGTGTAAATATAAAAAAGATGGATCAGCATGATTTCTATCAATTTATATGTAGATTTGTGATGGAAACGAAGTTTGTCAATAAATTCAAATAAAAAAGGAGGTCACAGCCGTATTCATCGTCAAGGGACTAAAATACTAATTTGCTCTTTTTTTTCAAAGGATTATGATCGAAAATTTTGTGAAAGAACCATAGAAATGACTTTTTTTGGAAGATTCTCCAAATTCGATAAAAAGCTGATTAAATAATAACACAGGAAATTGTTATTTTTTTTTACTTATCCCGGGATAACAGAATTTATCGAGAAAATAATGGCATATTGGAGGTTGGAAAAGAAAACAAGTTGGAAAGATCCTGTGGGTAATGAGATGCGAGGAAAAAGAAGAAGGCTATAAAAACAGTAGATTGGTGAAGAAAATTGTATAGAACTTGAGTCTTTTTGATGGTAAGAGGAATCTATATATACGTTTGAAGGTGGAGTGGAAGTTGAGTGTTGAGGAGAGCAAAGGCCCCCCCGGGCTTGTAACAACGAGGCACTTTTCGATCGAGTGTCATCCTCTCTGGAAAGCTTCAGCTCCTCTCACCCCCTGCTTCTTACCCTGGCCTTATTTCTGTGCTTCTCTACTTGTTGAAAGTCGTCGAACCGTAACCCTCTCTCTCTCTCTCTCTCTCACTCACTCACTCTGCGTATCTCCTTCACGTCGTGGAAGAAATGCGCCAACCCCTTCTTCCCCGTTGTCAACCCTTCGCATAAATTCGTGAAGTAACGCTGTGCAACCGGTAGAACGCAGCATGTGATCTTTGACAAGTTTTATCACACATTGACTATTTTCTCATGAAAGTCAAAGTCAAGAAAGTGTTACGAGAATTTGAGACATTTAAACTCAGATTTACCATTTATTCTTGCAATCAAAATCCAATTTTAGGAGCTTCACTTTTGTGCGCCACATTTCTCATTCAAATCATTGAAATTCCCTTGCAATTAGTTTTACGAATAAGGAGTTTAGTTTCGAGTTGAAAAACAATTCGATTAAGCAATCTACGAATTTCTTTAATTGCTAATCGATTTATTCATATTCACTGACCACTGAATTCGTCGAAATTATGTTTTTTGACCGTGTATTAAAAACAAAAAGAAAATTTTTGCAATTACGAAAAATATAGTTGGTTGATTCCGAATGATTTAATATAATTATTGAATATTTGATTGTTTTTTGTACGCCTGCAGAGAAAAAGAGGCGACGGACGATTTGGAAGAAGGGGTTGAAGAGAGTGAGAAAAAGCTCGGTGACAGGGGCGGTGTGAAGGGCAGCAAAGTATAGACGCGGAAAATATCGCAGTGGTATAGGTCGGTGAATAGGTGGACTTTTTAATGGACTTTACTACTTAGAGGCCAATAAAGTGTTGAGAGCGGGGAAAGAATGCTATACAGGTCTGTACACTTGAGTATCTCAAACATATCTTTTGCCCTTTTCTAGGAAAAAAAACCTTAACCCACACACCGACCAGTTCAACGGAGTCGATACATGTCTCTTTCTCTCTCTTCTCATTCTCTGCGAAGAGTAGGTTAAGGGTAAAAAAAAAATAGTACAAAAAGAAAACATTTAAACAAAATGTCCAACCGGTGTTTGAAAATCACCAGACAAAAAAAAATAGTGACTTTTCTCATCGCTATTTCGAGGGACAATAAAAAAATAAGGGGTCCAAGAAGTTTAGTCACTTTTTCGGCCTCAGGGGATAGCGTACAATATTTATACGCAATGGCATGTACGGATAAAATGAGAACGAGTGACCGCACCAAGCTCGAGAATTCGTGTCGTTAAATTCAAATAATAAAAAGTAAAATACTAGGGATAAGGATATATATAGACATTTATTGGGCAATGTAAGCTTGTTCACCGCAAGTCCCAGTCGTTCTTCTCCTCGTAGTGCAAACTCGAATACACGATCGAGTGGATGTAAGGACATTGAGGGTGTTTTTGGCAGCCCTATAGCCGCAAATATACGTACATATTGTATATATATGTACGTATGTATGTATGAGGGTAGATAACAGGACGATAGTCGACCACAAAACGTCCGGTAGTTGGGTGTTCTCTCGTACAGTACCAACATACCTTGAAACCCGATGAATTCGACCACGAGAGTTACAACACACGAGGGAACAAACCTCGATTCTCGGTGTGAAATAGAAAAGGAAGAAATGTGGAGAGAACAAAGCCCGTGGAGATCGCACATCGGAGAGGAAACCACGAAAATTGTACAACGACTCGATGTACAATTCTCTTTTATTACATGTACAAATATAATGTGGGTCAATATGGACCAGAAGAAATTTTTTATTCTAAGGTCCTTTGAACATATTTGTTCATATAATTGATGAGAGAAGGACAAAAATGCGTGCGGAGATTCATGTAAAAAAAAGGAGCAATTTCGTGGATGATGTCGCGATAGGCGATGAGGAAAATGAAAATGAGAGTGTGACATTGAAGATCGTTCACACGAGGCTGACCTCTGATCAGCTGGCTTGGACAACGATGCGCTTCGGTGCATCCGTACAACTTGCCACGTTAAGGGAGTGGATGTAATGTATAGGGGCTCGCGGGCCGACAGCACAACGCTTAAACCAGACCAGCAGCAGCAGCAGCGCAGCAAGTCTGTTGTTCTATGTCTGTGTACATTTAAGTGGGACGTGAGCTTCGTCAGTAGTCGGGACGATCAATCTTCAGGGTCATTTCTCTTGCTCATCATTCACACCTTCTACCGCGTGTTTTTCGAAAATTTAAATATTGTATAATCTTACATTGAATACAATGACTCTAGTTTTTTTTAATGAACTGTTTGAAAAATGAGATGAGTAGAGAATTTGGAGATTGGAAATAAAAGGGATGAAAAAAAGGTTGAAAAGGGTGGGATTCTCGATGTTTTTGGAATCTTTGGATCGATATATCTGTATTTTCGCTCGTGGCAATTCGTGCTTTTGCTCTTAGAAAGCTTTTAACCCTGAGAAACGTATAGACTCTGGATTATCGTTTAGCTCATGCGGATGTTATATATTGCGGCGGCATATGAATGTGCATGCGCGCTGATTGCACCTGATCTCTACGGGCAGGTAAGGTCAGCGGTATTCGATGCCGAGGGTGTGTTTCCAAGAGAGAGAGAGAGAGAGAGAGAGAGGGAGCAAGAAGAAGGTAGGAAAGAAGAAAGGAAGGAAGGAAGGAAGGGGTGGATTCTCGATCTTGATTCACACGCGAGAAACTCGCGAGGGCGCGAAGTTTGATCGAGAGAAAGAACCAACACACGCACAGCCCGTACACAAATACTGTGCCGGGTCAAGGTGCGGCTTGTTCTATAACGCGAGCCAGTCTCTCTCTCTCTCTCTCTCTTTGTCTCTCTAAAGCTCACCGAGCTCGTGAAATTTTTCTTACTATCGCTTTTTCTTGCGTTTTGTATTCCAACATTTTTCATCATCCCCTGCGTACGCGTCAACTGCGATTTTTTTTTCAAGCGGGGTCCATATTGCCCCAAAAATCAGAAATCTCGGCGAAAAACCCATTTTTCTTGTAATAGGAATGAATTTTTTTTCTTTGCGGGCTAATGACTAACATTAATAAATGTTCTTTTGGTATTACAATTATTAGTGTAATTGCACTCATTTAATGGTGTATACAAAGGAAATGGAAAGATAAAAATCTCCGACATCGAATCTACACATCGCGTGGTAGATTCGTTTTAATTTAGAAACACATACATGTATAAATTCGTGAGGTTTGTTTGCACGCGTTCTGCAACCATCAACCCACGGAACACCCTCCATCAAGAGTACTTAATCGAGATAATCAAATTTCTAATGAAAAGTGTCCTTGAAAAATTTCAGCGTAATCACAATGACACGCATCCGCTGATTACGTCTCAAGAACGCCAAGTACGAAATATTTTCAATGTCACTGTCAAGTTATTCTTATTATTTATTGGCACAATTATTTAAAGAGACATTTGATTCTCAAGGCAACACGATGCGGTATGGAATTCTTTTGAAAAGTTCAAAGAACTCGTTGACCCGTTTTTTGTCTCCATATTAAATATCGAGGAAAAGGATGAGGGTGAATGTTTTCGTGAAAAGACTTTTTTCGTGGTATAACATTGGATTGTGGGGATAAAAACGACTTTCGCAATCCAGTTCCATTGACTTCCGACCCTCGTGGGCGATGGGAACGAATTTCTCTTTGCCCTTAACTTACATGTTTTTTTTTCGCGTTTTTTTTTCGTGCGAAATCGTTTTAGCTCGGCGAGGTCAAATTTTCGTGAAAGATAACATCATTTTCCGGGGCATTTTAATATCCGGAAAAAAGGGAAAAATTTATTGAGGATGGAATAGTGGACAAATTTTCAAAAAATGGTGTCAATATGGACCCATGATTTTTTTTTTTCATTTTTTTTCTTCTATGTTAACTGTAATCGTTTTGCAATGACTATAAAATATAGAATGTTAAATGGGTATATTATATCGCTGGAAATTACCGACCGGAGGAGACGAAGCTAACGTAGAGGGCACACACAGTTAAAAGGAACTTCGTGTATTTGTTCAAGGGCGCTCTCTCGCGCGCATACCTCGCGAACCCCCACGATTTGCTCCAATTTCGTGGCTTTCGCCCTTTCTCCATTTCTCTATTTCGTATACACGCGACAATTACCTCTCCTCTCTCTCTCTCTCTCTCTCTCTCTCTCTCTCTCTCTCATACTCTAATAAAAATAAATACCAATTTATGCTCGGGTATACTATTTTCTACTGAATTTATGCTATTTTTTGCTTCGTTGCCAAATAACAAGGTGTCTTAATTGCAGAAATGTTGGATATAGGAAAAAATTATCTTGACCTTGACGAAACTTTGAGGTTCAATTAGTTATTTTTAAAATTTTCACATCCTCGATGAACGAAGTGTATTTTTTATAATTAACACCTAGAAAGTGCGTAAAATAATTTCGATTCGTGTGAATTTTGGTTTTTATGGAAATTCGTCGAGATGTTTTTTTTTTTTCTCTTCATTAACGAGTTTTTTTTTTTTACACGAAGGGTGCGTGTACGATATCGTGAAAGAAATCAGGAACGTCACAATTTTTCTTCCTCCTTCTCGCTCCTTTTTTCTTTACTCCTTGTATTGGCGCGTGTTTTTTTTTCCCTTTTTTCGAGACGCAAACGCGAAAATGCAAGGATTTATGAAGTTGATTTACCGCGAAACGAAAGATCGTGGCTTTGTTGGATCGCGTGTCACCCCTCGGTCCTTATATGCCACGAGGGGAGGACGAGGAACTCGGAGACGACGACATAGACGACGTTTAGACGACGAAAAGTTGCTCGAGGCCTCGTCGGGATCGCTCGTTATGCGAGAACTTGCCCGTACCTTGGAACGCAAATCCTCGTAGTCGCACGACGGATAGGGCTCAAGGCTATCCGTCGTGTACAGGAAAGGCCACAAAGGGTGAGAGAGCGAGAGAGAGAGAGAGAGAGAAAGATACTCCCCCACATTTCGATCAAACCTGTCGGGGTTTCTATGCCCATATGATGGATCTGCAATTTTTCAAGTGCCAAACTAAACAATTATCTAAATAGTTTGATCAAAAAACCTCATTCTAAGCCCTTAAGGAATTCCTTAAGGAATAAGTGAATATTTACAATCGCGGCAGTTGCGAAAAATGGTTCCAAATTTTTATTACACGTTTTTTTTAATCAATATTGCAATAAATCAATAAATATTTGTATAAAATGTCATTCATTATCGATAAAAAACATGTCATAAAAATTTAGAGCCGGTTTTCGAAATAAATCAATAAATAGTTGGATGAAATATCACTCGTTATTGATAAAGAAAAATGGCACAAAAATTTAAAGCCATTTTTTGGAAAAGCCGCGCGAATTGTAAATATTTACCATGATTTTTTTCTTCTTTTCAATCCTCTGTCAATCGAATCTTTGATTGAATAAAATTTACAAATGACCAAACATTGTAAATGCATTAAACGCGTGTCTAATTGTTCATGAAAATTCAAAGGGCGAGATATTAGGTTTGTGGAAACACAAAGCTCCTGCGGTAATTGAAAGACCGTATAACCGCGTAAATATGCCGAGTCTGAGGAAGAATAGAACAAATGGTTGCTGCGGCCTATACGTCATTCATAAATTGCTATGGATTTATACACGGAGAGAGGAAACAGACGAGATATTATGTTAGCATAGAGATGAGAGCATCAGAGCGTGTGTTGGACACTTAAGTATGCGAGGCACTTACACCTCATTTCTCTTCTTCTCTCTCTCTCTCCCTCTCTCTCTCTCTCTCTCTCTCTCTTCGCGTCTGTATTTCTCTTTGGTTAAAGTAGCTTCGTGTCCAGTTCGCAGGAAATTATTCACAGACCATCCGGCAATCGGGCGAGTTCACACCCCAGAATATCCCTCTCTCTCTCTCTCTTTCTCTCTCCGCCTCATTCACTCTTCTGCTCTAGAATTCTCGGTTATCAAAGCTTGTGCCTTTCGAGGCCGTCGCACCAAATGCATATTGCAATTGCCGCACGAATATCAGACGGTATCCTAATTAATATGGACGGAAAGTTTATTAACCCTACAATTGGTCTCTGCGCGACCAAATTTCTTCTCCGCACATTAAAAATTCAATATTTCATTTGATTTATTGCTTTTATTAATGTTACCAAATGAAATTTCTTTAATTCAATACTTCGACTTATATTCTGGCCCTTTCTTCCATTTAAAAATCAACGTAATATGAAAAAATGCTCGAATTTAAGTACGGACAGGACGAGAAACTAATTGGAGGCTGGTCCAGATCCTTAGGGACTTGAAATTTTCATGTATGAGATACTACACGATCTCATAAGAAGGAGAGGAGGGAGGCAAAGAGGGAAAAAATTATACATAGATATTCGAACTGAGTGGGAAACCGAGGCAAGATTTTCTATTGCCTCTCACTCACTTTTTTTTTTCTTCTTTCATACATAGATTTAAATCCACGCGATGGAGCACTTTGCTCGTGTGCTTCATTGAGGCTACGAGGGTCAAAAGTTTCACTATTACGAAATGAGAGAAATAAATTACAAAATCATGACAATTGAAAATTTGAAAAAATTAGAGAAAGAAATCTAAGCGACCAAAGAATAATTCGCTTCTATATTTAAAAATGTAATCTTCAAATTGAATTTGGTAATTATGCAGTTTGAGGGCTTTTCCGAAAAACATTCAAACTTATTCGAGGCACAAAATGAACTTTAAAAACAGGATATTCTTGACAATAATTCATGGTCTTATAGAAATTAAAGTTTCAAATGTTTAAGTAATAAAATTTGCAGTTGAAATAGTTGGAAAATTGAACTATCGTAGATGATTGAGAAAGAGAGGTCCTTTGAAACGTGGTATGTATGTCAAGACGTGACGAATATATGATTGCATTTGTATATTCGTATTCGTATTGTGTTGTCGGATATTTCGAGGTTACTCAGAGAGAGAGAGAGAGTGAAGAAGAGAGAAAGGAGCCTGGTAGTAGCATCGACGAGGCCCATTGTCTAGTTACATCCGGTTACGAAGATGCTACATATTCGCCGAACAAGACGGATTGATAGTGGAGAGAAAAAGTGCGAGAGAGAAATAGAAGAGGGAGAGAATACTCGAGACTTGTAGAGAAGGACTTGTGTGTGATGCTATTCACTCGAGGTCTCTTCTTTGCACTGACAGAAATAGAAGTTTGCCCGTAAGGCACAGAAACTGACAAATGGAATGTCAAAAAAACGTGTGTACATAAAAAAGGGTAGATTTTATGAAAATAATGCATTTTCAACGTAAATATTTTGTCATTTTTTCGAAAATGTACAAAATAATCATTCGTTGGCATACTTTCGAGTCAGAAAGGGAGCGAAATGTCCGCGCAGTTGCGATTAGATCCGTTCTTGGGTTGGCCGCGATCTTTTTTATGTGCTACAGCGCCATTTTGTACTGGTAAGTCGAGACCACTCGTGGCGGAGTGTTCTTTACGACTATGACAGAGAAAAAGAGAGAGAGAGAGAGGGAGGATATTTCCATTTCTCTCCAATTCAAAGAGAATCCAAGACGTGAATCCGCGTTTGGTTTTGTTCTCTTTCACCCCTTGGGAGGAAGGATCGAGGATAAAATGGGGGGGGGGGGGGGGGGGGGGGGGGGGGGGGGGGGGGGGTAGTTTCGGACACGAGAAATATCGGTCAAGAAGAGGATGAGGAAGAGAAGGAAAAGAGAGAGAGGATGAGAGGAAATGCGAGCGGTCGCATAACAGCGGGGGCAAGTGCGGGAAGA
This sequence comes from Campoletis sonorensis, assembly GCA_013761285.1. NCBI lineage: Eukaryota > Metazoa > Arthropoda > Insecta > Hymenoptera > Ichneumonidae > Campoletis > Campoletis sonorensis. Next base: position 579,912 of record JACEOJ010000110.1, read on the forward strand.
AGGGGAAGAGTTTTGGGGAAAATTTACGATTGGAGGGAGGCTCGTTCACCAAATGCCAGCCGATAAGGGTCTTCCATGATTTTCTCTCCCCGAGAGTGCTGAAAAGTACTCGCTACGGTTACTCGCTCAATTTAGTCCGCACGGAGTTTCGGATCTATAGCTATATAGAAATTTTCACACATGTATCCAGGACGTTTCAGAGTTGATTTTAGAGAAGGTTGGCTCGTTTATCAAATACGAGATAGACGTGGTCGCCCGTCCATCTGCCGTGAATTATGCATCCGGAAGATGCGTGAGCTGGGAATTTGCCCAGTTTTTATCTTTTCTCTTCTCTCCTCTCTTTATGTAAATATAAATTCCAATTCCAAAGAAATAAAACTCCATTTAAAAGAAAAAAATGCATCATTCTCGTGCAGGGAATAAAGAAAATCGTGAACATTATAGAATCAGTACATTACGGAATTTCGAACCGTGGTCGCGACGATGCAGTATAGCTGCTCGTTATGACCGTGAGTACTTGATTATCTTTCGAGCCATTATGTTCATTGTTATGAGATAATTGTCGAAGAGGGATTCCAGAGAAAGAGAGAGAGAGAGAGAGGAGGGCAAAGGTAGAAGGCGGAGGATCAAATAGAAACAGCAGGGCGATGATTCGAGGGGACGAGGGGGCGAAGGGGTTGGGCGAAGGGGACGTTAGTCCCTCCGCAAAGCTTTCTATTGACAAGTAATTAACACCGATATCGATCCTATCTACCTTCATTTGCTATTCGAGCTTGCGAACGGATAAGGGAACGAGGATATGCAGTTTACTATACGCTTCTATATATCACAAGAATATTCGAGATAGTTATAGACAATATATAAACACACACATACATAAATGTGCATTATTTCTGAATGTACATAAATATAGGTGTTTGTATAGTGTGTGTGTGTATGTGAAGATAGAAGGTAGTTTCGTATATACGCGCGGAGAGGTTGGTCGGTTCGTGTGAGAGTGAATTATGCAATCGCGCCTCGGGGCTACCGTTGCGCCTCCTAGACATGCGTCGCGGCCCGGGAAGGGGCCAAGAGCAAATTTATTTATACAATTTTTATATTCTACCAAAGTACAAAGCATCCGGTACTCAGTCCCGAGGGTTTATCTTTTACGGAGGACAAAGAACCGTCAATAATTAAGTAAAGCCCTTCATAATAGCCTGCGATATTTCCAGAGCTTACACATTGTTTTGTTTATTTATTTATTTATTTATTTTTGTTGAATACTTCAATTCTTTCTTCGAATTATAAATATATGTAAGGAGTTTCGGTACAAGTGACGAAATGTCACCATTTTATTCGAAATTTCTACAGTACGTTCTTTGACTTATCCTCAATATGTTCTCCAACTGTCAAAACGATTGTCTACACCGTTGCCACAAAATTCTCAAACGAAAAGTCACTTTTCAACACGGAAACAATACGAAAAAATGTAAAAAAGGTTTCAAAAAAACTGTCAAACCACTGAAAATATTATTAAACATTGTTTTGTCAATAAAAACGATCAATTTTTCAGTAATCATGGAATTTTCACACGAAATTTTGTTCTGTGGAGTTAGCGCTTTGCTCGACAACATTGAAATTTCCTCCTGAGTCTCCATAAAAATCAGCTGAACCATTAAATGGTACGATTTGTACCGAAACTCCTGGCCGCGCCTATAGATCGTCGACAGCTGTCCAAAAACCGACGAAATTCTTTTGGTTTTTATTTGTTTTTATAAACAAACATGTCGCGTTCTTCCCGCACGACTCGCGCGTTAACGAAAAAAAAGCAAAAAAAGAAAAAAAAATCAATCAAAAAATGAAAAAACTGTGCAACCCGAATGAGTGCACTCTGTCAACTTGTCCGAGCGTACACGGATGTAACTACTGATCGAGTGATACGCGAAGCCAAAACCCAAAGGACCTCCTCCCCGACTATACATATTCCGATGCTCGGTTACGATCTCACGCTACTCGCCCGCTCGACTGTTGTGTTTGATTCGTCTATAAAAATATACATTCCCCTCCTCCCCGCTTCGCGAGCGCTTTTATTCACTCTTTCTCTTTTATCAGTACAGAAAGAGAAGAAAGAGAAGCAAAGAGTGACGGCGAAAGGCTTTTCCCATCAACGATCCAATAACCAAAACGTCCGATTCGACATCGCTCCTGTTTCTCTCTCGTTTCACCCCCCGTTACGAACTTTTAATATATACGCGCGCCCATGTTCGATGACCTCGTTGTTTCATCCACCAATTCGTTTTGTTAAAATCCTCCCGCGCGCCTTCTCGGTTCATCTATTCTTTACATTCTCGTATCGCTATCTCCTCTTCGCCGTATGACCTTTTTACTTTTCTTCATCCTCTTTTCTCGCGAATCGGTCTTACTCCCAGCGACCCTTTACCTCCCTACACAGCATCCCCTTGGCTTATCTATCTGAAAATATTGATCCTCCCTCGCGAGCTGAAAGAACGTGATCTGCGTTTTTCAAACTTACAGCAAAGGCTGAGATTTAACCTTTCGACTTTCGAGCCTTATTTTTGTAAATTCTGGAAAAAATGAAAGAAAAAAAAAATACAATGGACTCTATGATTGGGTTGAACATTTTTTTTGTTTGCTCGGCTCGATTCGAAAAACTGTTGGAATCGTTAATAATGAATTTGCAGCACCGAAGGGAAATTGCCAAAGTGCACATTCCATTTGATTTCTACGCGGAGACTGTACATTTCGCCCTATTTTGTGAGCCCGTCGAAAATAAATTGCCAACGGTATCCGCATCTCTCGTCGGAATATTTTTTCTTCTTTTTTTTACGCTCTCATCGATTATTCACTTTGAATAAATAATTTAAAAAATTTCAAGCATAATATTAATTTTAAAAAAGTTTAGCTCGTTCGGGTGCGGAATGTTCTATTTTCGACTGCGTCGAACCGATATCGCGGCATTCTAACGCATTCTCGCGAAAGAGAAAAAAAAATTCAAACCCTCAGCCTCCGGAGCAATTGCGTCCAAAATCGAAAAGAAACATAAGTAGAATTTAAAAGAACACATTTTCCTTCTTTTTATCGAGATAATTTCTTGTTACATCACACGTCGATGTACCCCCCGGAGGTTCGGTCATATTGTTTGAAAAATAATGGAAAAAAAACTGGTTTGTAGCTTGCGGCTGGAACGACGCTAAAAATAGCAATGGATGGACGGTGTACGCGGATGAGAAATACGCGTTTATTTCACGTATAGTTTTCTAACACGAGGATATGAGACACACGTTTTTCCCGAGGGGCAAAAAAGGAAAAAAAAAAAGTTGAAGAGAAGAGAAATACGCGCAATTTTTTGAAAAATCACAATTCAACGAGGATTTTTCCAAGATAACAATGAAAATAATAAAAATTTATTTTCCAAATAAATTTTGCTTGCTCCTTGTTTTTAATTTCATACTCGTCTGCATAAAATGAGAAAAAAAAAACAGCTGAATTTTAATTCGAATTTGCGATTAAGATACTTTTTTGCTCGCATGAAAAAATAATGAGGGGAGGAGGAAACGCTGACCGAATGAAAGACGAAAGTATGAGCCGAAAACATAAGCGGTAACGAGGAAGGGTCGCGTCGAGGTGGATTTTTTTTTTTTTTCCTTTTTTTTTTTATTCCGGCTGTTTGGAGAGGAAAAGCGTGTGGAAGAGGAGGTGATGACAAAAGATAAGCCTCGAGGGTTTGCGTAAAAGTACCTCTCTTTTCCTCGAGCTCTTCGTACGAGCTTTATTCGAGCTCTAACGCTCGATTTTTATGTGCAGCTTTTCTTCCCTTTCTCTTATATCTTGCCCTACAATTCTTCTTCATCTCTGTGTCATGCGTTTCACTGACAAAGATATTGTCAATGTCACTGTTTTTTTTTTCTCCTTTTTTTCTTCATTTTGTTCCTCGTTTTATGAGAAAATGTTCAACCACATATTTTTATTGTCATTTTGAATTTTTTCTTTTATTTTCCGCAGCCTTCGTCAATTGATCCAAGTTTTATTGATTAAATTGTTGGAGATGAAAAGACAAGAATTTGGAAATTCTGTTTGAAAGAAAATGCACGCGGCGATGAAAATGCCAAAATAATAAAAAAGTCAGAAATTCAAGTTGGCAAAAATGCAAAAACACGAAGCCACGATATAATCTTGTAATAAATATATATACACGGACATGCACGTGTGTGTAATATGTTCCGTTTCTTGAGCTAAAGCTTCGTGGATACGAAAAAAGCTTGGGAGCAGCGTTTGCGGACCAGTTTATAGAGCGTTGCAAATGAAATTTTATTATTGATGCAACACGCTACCGAGCTCGACGATGCAGCGCGCGAGGATCAAAGTATTTCGACAAACATTTTCTGCGGAGTTCTTTCCGCGCGGAAACAGCGTAAAACCGGAAAAGGAATGAGAGCCGCGGGAGTAGATCTCCCGTTGGCAACAGAAACGTTTTTTTTTCAATTTCAACATTCTTTTTTTGTTGCACGGCGATAAAAATTTAAGATAATATGTCCGACGACGTTATATCTTTTCAGTGCGACGAGAATTTATGCAAATTCGACCGAGTGTAGCAAAAAAAAAAAACGATAAAAAAACGCGCGCGTAATGTTTTTTTTTTTTTCACGAGGCTAACAATTGACGTTAACTAAATAAATAAATAAAGACTTAATTCATGATGAAATTTATTGAAATTAAGAGTTTACGATTAATTATGGTTTCTCGATCAAAAAAAAATATATTGGAAAATAATGTGAATTAATATTTTCGTATTGAATGAATATCCGTGTCGCGAATTGGGTTTTGAATGATGTTTACATTACTAATGGGACTGGCGAGAGTAATTTTTGTATTGGATGTGTTTGTACGTTGGCTTCTGCTGCGAGGTTTCCTTTCATTTGGACAAATATTTGTCATAGAATTATATAAAATGGTTTGGGTGTCGCGGGCGCGGAAGGTGCGGTGACGGGGTTCTCGCTCAATTTGTACTTTTCTCTTTCTATGCTGGTGCGCGAGGCTTTCACTCGTTTAACTACTAATAATATAGATATGTGTACAAGAAAGCAGACACTGGCTTCGCCCACCTGTATATCCATTATAGTCTATTCCCTCTGCGGCTTCTGAAGCCCAAACACGACTACGACCAGCCCGATAAAGACGACGTCGACGACGTCGACGACAACGACAATGACAACAACAAAAACAAGCAGGATACAATAAGCGATAGCAATAAAGCGTAGCGTATGACTGTTTGAAATGGAACCAGGCCAAATATCGCATCACTCGATACTCCTCCATGTATTTTATCCTCGGCTCCAATAACAAAAACCTTCGGCGATTGCTCAATATTTTCTTCAACCCCGGGCAACAAGGAGGAGGACATTCAAATATTGAGACAACTAAATAAATAATCTTAGTTGATTAGAATCAATCTTTTTTTCTGGGTTCAGCATAGTTTCTGGGTCCAGGTACGATTGGGGCTTGAATTGAGTGCAAACGAGTACAGAGAGGTTCAGGTACATTTGCGAGTAAGAAAAAAGAAGGAGGTGGAGAATAACGAGTGATTTAAGTACATAAGTTATGAATGTACGTCGTCTCGTACATGTGAAAAGGGTTTTTAAAACACCGAAGAGAAAAGATAAAGAATAGGGGGGGGGGGGGGGCAAGTGAGTGAGTGAGTGAGTGACTGGAGCCTCGTTATGCCTCGGGGGTAGGTTACGGTCTGGGAAAATCAAAATTAATGAGAAAAGCAGTACAAGAGAGCGGGAGGGAGGGAGGGAGGGAAAAAGCTAGAGGGGGGCGGGGGGGGAGGAAAGGACCGGACGCGCGCGACGGGGTTTCAAATGCAAAGCTCGCGCGCGCCATGCAAAGCACACTGTTCTAAAAATAGCTGCTTGCATCGCCGGAAAGGAGAGAGAGAGAGGGAGGGGAAGGGGGTGGGAAAGGTGGTGGGAAAACGGGGCCGGCGGCCGCGAGAAACTCGGGGTGAGTCGTCGGCGAGGGAAGTATGAAAGGGATGAGAAAGAGAAGGAGAGAAGGAGCGACGGGATGGGGAGAGGGGGAGGGGGAGGAGGAGGTTGTACATGAAACGTGCGCCCTCGGTGAACGATGTTTGCATTGTGGAGGAGAACGCGTACAACGCGAATGTCCTCCCTGATGGCCCACGTCGACGATAATGACGAGGACAAAAAGCAAGAAGGACGAAAACGCAAACAAACTAACACCCTGTTACATCCTCCGTTTATATATCACGAGGCATATGTTTTTACATAAACGAATGCATGTAAATTGTAAATATAAGTGGGTAAATAGTTTGAATGGAGGAATTATGAGATGACCGCGCGCGCATCCTCTTTTTTAAAGGCCGATGATAAGGGAAAGCGATTTCCTGTCTCGATGACACAAAATCTACAGCGAAAGATAAACGACGACAACAAAAATGTATCGCGACGAGCCAACGAAAAATAAGAGTAAAAAGCGTGAAGCGGTGATGCACCGATTTTACACCGCGAGGTCAAAAGGTTTGAGAAATAAAACGAACGTTTATGCGGATAAAGAAAAAAAAAATGGAAAAAAAAAAAAAAAAAAAACCAATTGACCGAAATGCAGAAAGTAAACGTAGATTGGAATAAAAAGCTTCTCGTTTTCCTCGTCTCCTCATTTTCCGGCTGTACGAACGTTCATGTATGTTCCAACACGTAGAACCTTTGGTGCGATGATAAAAATTCAAATTCTACCAACCCCCCGAGCAAACCATTTTTCGTCCGGACACGGGAAACGAAAGAGAGGATCATCGCGCGGTGGTGGTCGCGGAAAAACCGGAGAATGGGGGCTCGGTTGTTTTTTGCTTCTGTACTTTGGGCGGGGAATTGGATAAAATTGTGTACTCTTTTTTTTTTTTTAATCAACCACCGAGACAAGGGGAGGGACCCGGAAAAATTATTGTTTCGATCGAAATGCCAGCGATTTTTTATTCATTTTCTTCAATAAACTCTGCGGTTGATAGAAATTTTTTAAATTTTCATCGAAATCGCGTATCTATTGAAATTGATAATTATTAATGCGGTGTATTCGCGGCTTTCAAAGATAAACACATATTTTCGAAATGTTCCAACAACGGGTTAAGTGTCAAAGAGCTGCTTTTCATGGCTTCAAGAGCAAAGGGGGAGGAGGGGGTTGAAAAGTTTGTGTTGGAAAAGGTCGGGGGTGTAACGGTCATTTACGCGACTACCCCACCATGCAAACGTGTAGGTCTATATACCAGGCTGACCCCCATACATGACGATGGATTTGACCCATTGACCCGGCGAATTTTCACGAACTCTGACGAAACCGACCGAACGAGATATCCACCCCTCGCCACTCGACAATATTTACACGTATATGGAGTGTTTCGGGTCGAAGTAATTTTCAAAAAAATTATCGACAGTGCTCAAAAATTCGATTTTCCAAAAAAGATTTGAATTTTTCGTAATTTTTTCTCTTTTTTCTCTCTCTTTCGTATTTTTTACTGTTTTTTCGCACTCTCTTTCTACGTTTCTCTTCTTTTCTATCTCAATCTTCCAATATTTTCGTCTCACTCGCTTAAGCGAACGAGAGCATAAGAGAAAAAGATCCTCGTGCACCCTCAACGAGTCTCGTTTCGGTAGAACTTTATCCCCTCTCCCCCGTTGCTTGCTTTTGCAGACGCGCCTTTTCTCCTCGTCTCTCTTCACCGCGAGCATCCGAGAGTCTGATCGAAAATACAACCATCTCTTTCAACCCCCCGCCCCTTTCCCTGCCCCAGCCATTTCTCTCGCTTTTTTTCCCTCATTTCTTTATACTCTTTCCTAGAGCTTCTCTCGCGGCTCTGATGCTCTCCTATACTTTTCTCTTTCCACTTTTCTCTCCCATCGAGAGGCAAGGGCGGACTCCTCCCCGAAGCCTGTGCACTTACAAGTAACGGGCACTGCCATCAGAACTACGAAAAAAAAGTAAAGAAAAAAAGAAAAAAGTTCGACAAGAAGGGATCTCGTTTTCAAACCTTCTGTCTCTTTTTCTCTCGAGCTTTTCTCAAGGACCGCCATTTATCCCCTTCACGCTTGAGACAGAGAGACGGAGCAAAGTCCTTTTCTTTTTTTTTCCAACCGCTACGGCTGCAATCAATTTTTTTTTATACGCGTAGATTATCTTCAAAATGTATTGTAATCGAGAGAAATCTCAATTTTACACCCTTCTGCATTCTCCTCTCTCTCTCTCTCTCTCTCTCCCCCCGAAAACTGCAAACTTTTTCAAATTCGACGAGGTATCCTTCCACAAAGTCATGTGTTCATGTGCGGTTAAAAAAAAAATGGCAATTACCGCAAATGGTAACTGCACTAGAGTTTGGGGCAGAGCTTATATTTCGATTTAGTGGCCAACGCACGTTCAGCCCGGGGGTTGGGGTTGAGGAAGGAAGAACAAAAAAGAAAGACAAAATAAATGTGCCAGCAACGCGGGGCTAAAAAGCTCGGTTAAATTTTGGGAGAGAATGTTTGCACACATTGCAAACATTTTACACACTTTTTTGCATGTGTAGGATATTTTTTTATAAATTTATGTCGTGCGGGGTCCAAAATTAATAAAGGATTATAAATAATTTCATTTGAACGATTGTTTTCGATAAATGTTCAATTGATAAAATGCTAATAACTTTTGGTCGATAAAATGTTTTTTTTTTTCACAAATAAACATTTTTTGAACGTAATAATGAAATGAAAAGATAATTATAACGAAAAAAAACGCATATTTTGCACTTTTTTTGTAAAATTCTAAAATAAATTGGAACTAAGCTACAATTAGTCGATGCAGAGGCTCATATGGAAACAACGCGACAAAATGGCACGTAATGATATTAAAAATGAATGCAGTTTAAATAATAAAAGTTGCAACGTTTCGCATGCAATTGAGATTGGTGGTTGAAGATAATTTTGTTCATTCATTGGCAATAAGTAGTCCGATAATGGTCAATGCACTCTCTGTGTATGTTTGAAAAGTAGGGATGGTTTGAAGAAGAGATGAAAAAGAAGCGGGGGAATAAAAAGGTACAAAGTTTCACTCGAGACACGTACGCGCGCTCGGCACGTGTAAAAGTACTCGCCAAAAAGGAGGATTACTTAGGCGATAAGTAGGTAACGCCGCGACTGATGAAAGAACACGAGCAGACACACGAAATGTCGCAAGGAAATAAACAGTATAGGGAAATGTGGGGCAAAATGGACCCCGTAAGGAATTGAGCTAGATTTATCGGTCTACGCACGATCCTGGTACTACTTTTGTATCCCAAACTTCATTTGTCGGACTTTTTTTCGATATCGTGTGAAAAAAAAATAATTATGGGGCAAAATGGACTCCTCTTAGAAAAAAAAGCTCTTTCTACGATTTTAATCAATTCTACACCCTTGTTTATTGAAGTTGGAGAAAATTTGGGTTTTGTGGAAAAAAATGAAAAATGGGGCAAGGGCTCTGCCTCCCGAAAAAAAATTTAGGGTCCAATTTATCTCTTTTTCGTTTTTTTTGGAATTTGTTTTTTTCAAGGACCTGCACGTCATCGGTTTCATTGTCGCAAATTCTTCATTTAATGAGTTCAAAAAAAATTTGTGAAAATTCGACTGTCCTTTATTTTTGGGAGAGCCCACTTTGTCTCAAAAATAAGAATCTTTGGCTTACCCGCTTTTTCCAGGGGTCCATTTTGCCCCATATTTCGTTGTATACAGTTGAAATATCAAAATGAGCAAAGAACGAGTGACTTTTTAGTTTCTGCTTTTCGTGGATATGTGTGTGTGTGTGTTTTTTTTGCTGGTAGCTAGAATCGGGAACGAGGTTATGATATCGAAGGGTGGAGCGTATACGAAGGTTTTCTTACGTACTTGCATTTGGTGGCTCTCTGTATTAGATGGAAACGAATGCGGAGAACAGGAACGAAACCTTATACGAACGAAACGCGACGTTATTCACATGTGTTGCAGCAAACAAATCCAACCAACGAGTTTTATAAACATGTATATATATATTTGGTGTGTTTGCCCGCGTGTCAATAACGTTCAAATATGCAGAAATGTCGCGACAAACTTGTCCGGTTATCGGACTTGCGTGACTGAGCGTTTCAACGTTTCGAAATATCATGCGTTATTGAGTCTCGGGGCACGGAATTATAATATCATTTCGCGATCGTTTTGCTCAAAAGTTCTTTGATCGAAAAAGTGGTCAAAGTGCAAGGATTTTTGGAAAAATAGAACCAAGAAACTTGAAAAAATCGTTGAAAACGATGAAGGATGAGGTGAAAAAACGATAAAGACCCAGGAAAGTAGAAAAAAAACAGAAATTGTGCTACCGTGCGAAGAGGTAGACTCGACGATGCTCCATGGTTCGATAAAGACCGTTTTAAAAGATCGAGGAAGAAAAGGGGATGGTAGTCTCAGTCAGGCTCTTAATCTTTCCAACCCCTCTCTTCGTCCTTCTCGCCTGCACGAGAATACGGATATAGGTCTCATGTAATCCTCCTCTTCTCTCTCTCTCTCTCTCTTTCGTTATTATGTCGATGTTCGAGAAAGCGAGGAAAACACTGATAAGAAGAGAGCGAGAGAGAGGAGAAAATAGTGAAAACGTATACACGGCGCGGTCGAGGGCGTTAGACCGCAGAGAGAAAAAGATGTACCGGAGAAAAGAGAGAGAAAGAGAGAGAGAGAGAGAGAGAGAGGGATGAAAAAATGAATAAAAAAAGAAAAAGAAGATTTAAAAGAGCGAAGAGAAGAGCGACGTGAACGAGGAGGACTGATAGAGGAAAAACTGTAGGGTTGAAAACCACTGAAGTGCATGATATACAACCCCCCGAGAAACAGGTTACCCTCTTCATAACGTAATAACATTTTCGCATATACGTATATACGTACATCTGTGTACGTATTTATACTTTTATGTGTCTCATTTCTTCTTTCTTTTTTTCCTAATATATATGTACATGGTATGTTGTTGCCGGAAGCGTTCACTGCGGCAGATGAGCTCTGTTGTCAAAAGTAAGTGAGTGAAGTTCGTCTTCTCTCGACTCTTCCCCGCGAGAGCTCGTTAATTCGTCTCTTCCCGCAAAGAATTCAAACGAGCATATACATCTATGCACATGCTTCGAAGAGAGAGAGAGAGAGAGGGAAGTTGAGAAAAATAGAAAAAAAAAAGAGCCAAGAGCTGAGAGAAAAGAGTGACGCGGCTAAGATTTCTTTTTTGTTCATTGAGAGTAGTCTTCATTATGTTCATCAAAATTCTCATGATTCTTTTTTGTTTGAAAATACTCGATGATCTATTATTCCATGGACGCACGCGATCCGATAAATCGAAGAACCTAATTTTTATCGATGTTTTTTGAAAGCCTGAAAAATACGATAAAACTAGGGGATAAAATCCTAAACCCAAAAGATGGAATGTCTAAAAATCATGATTTCTGGCGAAGGGTTAAGGTCCATCGCTTGCCGTTAATATGAACTCGGCTCCATCGGAGTATATGGCTGGGATCCTATCGATCGTCAATTACGAACTCACGACCCTACTTTCTCCTCCTCTTTGGCTATACGATTCTTAACCCTGCTCTCAGCGATTCAAGCCCGCATCGCGTATGTTGTACATCGAGCGAGTAATTATCCGAACCGATTAATTTAGTACCCTGTTGAAATTTACCAAGAGCAGCAGTGCACGAATTTCTACAATGTTTATTCATCCAAGCCTCTCGACTTAAACTTCGTCAATGAATTATTATCCGCGGGTTTCCGCATTAGGAATAAAGATCTTTTTTGAGTTTTTCGACTTTTTCGAAATTTTGGCAAAAAAAAATGATAAAAAATGACGTTTACTCACGTTGGCTGCTGCTCCGTCGTATGATGTTCTCCAAAAAGGTGTTTTGAGGGGCTACCAGGCCCCTACGACCGCCTGGCATCCTTTAACCGTGATTTATAAATCACGTGATCTCGGGCGCTCGCTCGAGGTGCCCCCGTTTCCGGAAGGAAGCGATACACCTCGAACACGACGACGACGACGACGACGAGTTGCTTTTTTCTTCTGCTATATCCACGTTTATAATCCGCAAAAAATATTCGGGATAAACGAAATAAAAGAAACAATAGGAAGAGGAAGAAGGAACTTATTCCTGAGAAGATGAATCTCAATGGAACCGCAGGATTATTTCACGGGTAGAAAAATATACAAAAGAAAATTAGTCGAGGGCACATCACGAGGAAAACAAAATTCTTGAATGAAAACTTCACGTTCAACGTTTTCCAAATTCGTAGCGAAGCACCGGTTAACACTTAAACACTTTTTTTTTCAACACTCACGAGATCACTTTGAAAAATAATAAATTATTCACTGGAACACGAAACAAAACACTTAATTTCCACAGTTTTCGTGCTCGTCTCATGATTATTTATAATTTTTAACATTTTTTTTTTCGAGAAGCAGAAAAAAACCTCAGTCACTGCTTTTTTTTTTTTTCTTGTTCGTCTTCACTTCTCGGAGCAGTTCGTTTCGAAAAATCGACGACTCTTGTACTTTGCCCTTCTGGTACGAATGGCCGACTTGTCCTCGAGATAGTGACCCCTCGATGGCCTAAGAGGGCAAGTTTTGCTCGAAAAAGGAGGATATATGTAAGAACGGAGATAAGAGGAGGACTCGTATTCGGAACGTTTCGAAGTAGTCGGGACTCTCGGTGAGCGAACGGTGCTCCTCGTCGTTCCTCTTTCGCCCTCTGCTCCTCCGCCAACTCTTCCTCCTCTGGTTCTTGTTCTTCTTCCTCTTCTTCTACCACTTTTCGCTTCACGTTTTTTCGTCGCTCGAGAAGGATTTTCCATTCCCGCGAGGAGAGAACGAATTGCGGAAAAACGTGAGAGAGAGAAAGAGAGAGAGAGAGGTTCCAAGAAGAAAAGAAACGATGATTTTTTTATTTCTCTCGATCTTTCTTTTCGTATTTTCAAGATTTCCTCAGTTCCAAAATTCTTTTCAAAAATTATTACAAACGTTTTCGCTTTTGAATTGTTATGATTTTTGCCTCTTTTTCTTTTGTTTCGTTTGTTTTGCGCGGGGTCGAGAAAGCCCTGAACCAATGAACTTTCGTCACCTCAAGAGCCTCGTGGTCGCGGCACGACGATTTATCACCACCGACCACTTCCTCCTCATTTTCAACATCAGAGCCAAATTCTTCTCTCCTTCGAAATAATCGAATCCTCCAAATTTGTTTTTCTCCCCTCCCTCCTCCCTTTATTCGATTCAACAAATTATTTCGTTCCCCACAGTTTCTTAACGATTTTTAATTAAAGGCCATTTCTTACGACGCGAATTGATTAAACTTTTTTTCATGCTTTTTCAACTGAGGAGGATGCCAACGAGACGATTGCACTCTCACGCACGAACGACCATCAAATTCACCGTTTAACCGCAATCCTTCCACGCGTAATCCACTCTCCTCACGCTCCGATAAAAATAACAACAATAACAACGACCATTCGTACAAGAATTTGAAAAAAATGCCACTTTCCTCTTTGTCGCTCTTGTTTCTCTCGTTTTTCTTATTTTCCTTGTTTCCCTCGATGCTGAGCCATTCGCGATTGTTCTCGACATCCTCGGTGTCCTCCTCGTCCGTGCAACTCGACGAAGACATCGTAAGCTCGCTCCTTGAGCGAGATTTCCCCAAATTTCGAGTCTCACATTTTTCCCCTTGCCCTGCGCGACCGATTACGCGAAAAAACAAAAAAAAACAAGTCACAAAACCCGATCGAATGTCCGCGCACGTTAGCGATCAAGCCATTTGACGATTTTTTATTTTTTTATTTCATTATTTCCACAATATTGTATCCCAATATTTTTCTCCGCTTCTTATCACCAGAATCGATCGTTGCGAGTTTTGTCGAATAGTCCGATTTCTCACCAAATCGTGAATGCCTGCTGCGGACATAAAACAAAAAAATATCCAGACGTTAGCTTCACTCTCCCAGAAAACGAATAAAAATCTGTGCGAATGCGAAGAAAATGAAGAAAAAAGAGATCCAAGTATATTTTCAGCACAATTTAGCTCGACTATCGCTATTTTGCAATTTTATTGTTAAGGGCAATATTGAGGGTAAAAAAAAAAAATAGAAAAAAAACAACAAACATCGCTGTACGTGTGTGAGTTTTCGCGGGGGCAAGGGGATGGAAAATGAGAGAGGAAGGAAGAGAGAAAAGGGTTGGGAATGGGAAAATAACAGGAGAGTGTACTTTGTCGTTATTTCGAAGCCTCTCTCATGGTTCGTATTGTCGAACTCGTATTGCACACGAATAGTATGTAGATTATGTGTTTTATATATATATATAGTCGATGGATATTGGAGGCTTTTGGTATAGAGCAGCGGAATAGCGCTTTCAGCGTGGCAAATGGAGCGGAAGTGGAGGTCGCGCGACTTCCCTTTTCACGATTCTCAATGTAAGTCCACGTTTTTGTGAATATATGTATATGTGCTTCATTGTGTGTTTATTTTTTGTATAAAAGTATTTGCGTGAACTAGCCGGCAAGCCGTCCGGAGCAACGGTAAAAATATATAGACACCTAATTCGCGTATATACGAGGACGAGGTACACTTTGCTTGTAACAAACTACCATAATACTCGAGGTGAAGGAAACGAATATCGAAACATCCTTCCGCCGAGTGTCCTTCTGTCTGATTCTCCAGACACTCGTTCTCTGCCCTTTCTCTCTCTCTCTCTCTTTTGCTGTTTACTTTCAAACACACACACATACACACATGAATGTTGGAATATTGGCTTTGCTTGGCGTCGATATTGAAACTTCTATTATACGAATATTTGCCGCGGATACTTTATTGGCGTATATACGAAGCAGAAGGAAAATGGACGATGATCGAACGTAATTCAATAATTAATTGACGTCGCGATTGTAATTGAAGCGATTTCTTTTCTTACCGAGCTATTCCATTCAAGTTTTTTCCATCGTACGATGAAAAATAGTGTTTTCAGTTTTTGACACAATGAGTTAGTTCTAAAAATAACAAACAGTCTGCCCCGCGGCGATAATGAGAGAAAAAAAAGGTGCGACCAGATTAAGATTTCGTTTGGACGGTGGCGTCTAAAATTCTAGAGTTAATTACTTTTTATAATTTGATAACGACAAAGACGCAATGTTTTCAATGATTAAGGAAAAAAAAGGGTCAAATAATTGACGTTTCGCTTTGATTGACGGCATGTGTGCACTCTCGTAAGTTCTAATGTATATAAAACGTCTAATAATGGATGTATATCTATGTCGAAGGTCATCGTTGAAAGGCAGGTGGGTGTAGTATTAAATTTCGAAAAGCGTATAGCTCTCGTCGGGGCAACGGCAAATAAAGGCAAGCATTTCCGCCGAGTCATCCGTTCGGAAAGCCGCGGACGCTTGGAAGAGAAAAAAAAGTGTAGGGATAAAGAGAAAAACTAAAGAAACGAAGAAGGTTGCGAGAGAGAGAGGGAGAGGGAGGTGATTTTTTTAACCCTCGTCGTTCGATTCTTGACCTTCTCGAGTGAGTCGAAGTTCGCGACAAGTAAATGAGGGGAAACGCAGAACTTTTTCTCTCCTTTACTCGTTTTTTTTTGTTGCCTCTCTATTTCTTTGTTCAATGAAGCCAGTACGAGGAGTGTATGTGTGTCGTCGTCGTCGTCGTAATCGATAGAAAAGCTCGAAGGGAAAAGAGAATGAGAGGAAGCGAGGGAGGGAAAAAGATAGGGGTCGGCAACGGCGACCACGACCACGACCAGTTGGCCTAGAAGTAGGAAAAAGTAGTATAACCCAGTATGTGGTACGGCACGCCTGATGTTCCAACCAAAACTGTGCGTGCCAACTTCCCGTTCTCAGATTAGATTGCACTCCCCCCCACCTCCCTGGCCCTTAATACAAATTTTGAGGCCTTAGGCCACTCTGGAGGCCGAAAAAAAAAAAATAGGCTTTTTAGGGATGTTTTTTTCAGAGGGAATCCCCTATTTTTTTGGGGACATCATTTTTTGGTCCTACGAGACCATTTGAAATACGAAAAAAAAATCATAATCGATTTTTCGGAAATTCTACGGTGGTCTGAGGACTAAAGTGCACCTTTCGAGGAGCCACGGGAGAACATAAATTATTATTATTATGTTTACGATACGATTATTTGATTTTCTATTAGTCAAACTCGTGAAGAATAATTTGACCCATTTAAATATCAATTCTTGGGAATTCGATTGATAAAAATTCAAGATTTGCGACGAAGATCCTGGGAATCGGGCGCGCGGCGGATATAAAGCCATTGGAATAAAAGTTTTTCAAGCGGGAGGAGGATTTAACTTTAGTTTCATTTCTCTATATCGACGCCGACTCTGCGCGCCTTCTTCAAGTTTTTCGCGTCAATTCTCCGTCGAAACTCGATGGAGAAGACCTTACGTAAACTTTTGCTGGGTAGTTCGCGAGGAAAGCGTCCGAGTCTCGGGGCAAACATGGACTGTGCAAATTTGAGGCCGGAAGTGGAGGCAAATCCATTTTATTCGATTGATAAATAAGTGAATAAATTTTTTTATCTCCCCGACTGATGAAGCTCGCGAGCTCTAATTCGATTTGAAAAAATTCTTGGACCGATACGCTCAGGAAGATTATATGATTTGTCAGGAGCCAGCATGGAGATCGAAGATTCTCCAGAGACAGCGCGATATGAGCAGTTCGAATGGGCCCCAAGTTTGTGAGAGATCGAGCCTCTCTGGAGATTGGAAGACGAGTTGGGAAGTAGGAGAAATGTCGGAAAATCAGAAGAGCAAAGTCGCGAGAGATATTTTCGAGGTGCGGAGGGACGTGAGCAGAGAGGAAAGTACGAAGAGATATCACTGGAGGAGAATGCAGGAGAATTCTCTAGTTTGTACGGAAGTTGAAGGAAAAGCAAGAGAGAGAGAGAGAGAGAGTTTGGGGGATGGAATGTGGTGGTGGAGTTGCAAATCCTTCTGCTCAAACGAGGCTCCGAGAGAGAGAGAAAGAGAATGTCAGGAGAAACGCATTTACTTTGGCGTCCCAGGTGCCTCTTTGTTTCTGTCATGACGAAACATGAAACGCGGTAGAGAGATATAGAAAGAGGGAGTGAGAAGGAAAGTAAACTTGAGGCGGCGGTGGCGGCGGCAAGGTTTACGATGAAAATGGAAGGAGAGCGAAAAGGGGGCCGGAGGAAAGATGAAGAAGGATGCGAGAGAGAGAGAGAGAGAGAAATGCTGTGAAGCTCCGCGTGTTGAACTAATTGGATATACATAGAGGAAACAAGCGCATAACACACGTCACATGCATAAACATCCAAAAGGCTCATGCACATCGAGATTTGCACAACGAGAAAGCGAAACGGAAACTTTCCTCGGTTCATTCGAGTCCTAATTTCTCCAAAGTTAGTGACAAACCCCCGCGAGCCCCTATTTTCCATATGAAATTTCATCGTTTTTCCATCCAACAAACTTATCTATAAATATACTTTGAATAAAGAAAAAAAAAATGGAACAATGGGTTCGTAATAATAGACGTTGAAGAAAAGAAAAAAAAAAAACTACGTAGATTGATAACGTCTGATCGTGAAGTGGAAAAAGCCACTTAATCTAGCGGGCTCTTCGCGAAGCGACTTCTCAGACACGGGAGAGAGCACTTTCTTGTGCCCTTTTCACCCCCCTCGAGGCTCGTAGAAATAGAGAGAGAGAGAGAGAGAGAGAGACGAAGAGAGAAACAGAGATGACAGCGAGACAGTGAGAAGGAGAGTGCGAGGAGAACTCTTGAGAAGATCTAGATAAACGCGCAACGCTCTGGGCCGAGGAAAAGAGACCACAGACCTTAATGATCCTTTTCTCATCTCTCTCTTCCTCTTCGCGAGTTCCGCACCAGAGACGCCTCTTATTCTCATTCATTTCTTCAATTCTCCTTCTCATATCCATAAACATGTTTCAATAAATAAACAAATAAATAAATAAACACACATGTATTAATATTTATATAGAAGAAAATGAGATGTAAAAGCGTAGAGAGACGATACAGCGATAAGAGAAGCAACCGTTGCTGGAAATGGAAAAATTCCTCTTGTACGAGGAAAGAAAGTGTAATTGAGAAGTCTCGTCGTCGTCGTTGTCGTCGTCGTCGTCGTCGTTGTATACGACGATCTTGAGAAGGTTGCGATTCTCCGGGGATTTCGCAGCCAAGATCGGAGGAAAAGCTCCGAAGAGAGTGAGTGAGAGAGAGAGAGAGAGAGAGGGAGAAAAAGAAAGAAATAGCCCCGTTGGAAAGAGGTTACCCCGATTCCTTGACTGACGTATTATGGACTACATATAGGAGCGAGCTTACTGGCACGCTACACGAGTTAGTACGAATCCATGTGAATGTATATATACGTATGTACATGTTGGAGTTTTATAAGGAGGTGTACCATTAGTAAAAGCTCGCTGGCCACCTAAAAACCGAGGGAACATCACTAATACGCGAACGAGCTTCAAGATGGTGTCTCAGTGATTTTTCGAGGGCGGGGTTTTTGGCACCAAACACTATACCAATACCACCTTAACATCTTCATTTACCAACTTGCCTTTTTATCATCGCCTTATGTACATTTTTCCCTTTTTTTCTTCTTTCTTTCTTTCTTCATTCGTTCCTTTATTTTCTACATTCTTCATGCTTTTTCGCTTCTACCCACATTTCACCCTCAGAAATCTTCTCATCCTCCTCTCTCTCTCTCTCTCTCTCTCTCTCTTTCTCTCTCTCTCTCTTGTTCTATTATTCGAGACACCCAAACGTCTCTCACTCTAGGATCGATCAAGACCTTCCTACCGAGACACGAAAACACGACCCCGCGGCGACCTATCTCACGCTCTAACGCTGCCTGCCTCCTTGCCAACCCTATAACACGATACTTTTCTTTGCCCCCAAATTTCTCTCTCCCTTTTGCTACTTGTGCGTATCTTCACTTCCCACTCTTATTCTCACCCTCGATATAGGTTAAATCGACACTGCCCTTCTGCCCAGTTATTATTATTATTTCTTTTCTCTTACAATATATTCTCCGGACTCGTTAATTGACTTCTTTTGCTAATTATTTATTGACATATTACTCAATTTTTTGAGGCAACACAAAGTTTCAATTATTAATAAATCTACGATGGTATTAAAAAAGAAAAAATCGAATCGAGGATTATTCGTGTTTGTTTTTATTTTTATTCTCGATTTTTTTCTTTTTTTTTTTAGCAATTGGCAATTTTTTATTCGCACCCAGCAGTCAAAACACTAATGCTCCAGTTGTTTGTTGTTTTTTTTTCTTCTAAATTCATTTTCAATTCGGCTTTTCTCTATTTCTCGCTATGCAGCCACGGGGCTCATCCAATTGAGCCTCGATATATAGAGAGAAAGCCACGCAGACACGAAACGATTGACTCTCGATTCTCTCATGACGGGAAAATTGGGGTATGGGCAAACGACAAGGACATTGGAATATATAGGCGAATGCAAAAAAGCTCTGGTACTACGGATTTTCCCAGACTAAATTCCAAAGTGTTATCTCACTAACATTTTTTCCATCGCTCTGCTGTTTGCTCACTCCCGGAAAAAACGCCGTGCGCGTGGATTTTTTAATCCGATGCAATTGAAGCTCAAAATCGGGAAAATTTTTATCGAATCATTTTCATCGTATTCCAGCAAATTTTAACATTTGTCAGAAGCTTTTTTCGAAAATAATGATTAATTATAAACAATCAAAATCCAAAGAGGAATAATAAACTTTTAAAAAGTCTCGCCTACAGATCGCGAAAATGCAAGGAAAAATAATGCAAAAGGAAAAAAAAGTGATGCTCTTTTTCCATCAGACTGATTGTTTAGTGTTTGCGAGATCCAGCAGTGAAATTGTAAAAGGAAGATAAAAGAGGAGAAAGAATTTTTCGCGCACGATTGCAATTTTCTCTTTTCTTCTCATTTTCTCCATTTGTTAAATACGAAGTAGTCGAAGGATTTGGAATTCTTATCCGCGAGCGAGTCTCGAATGTGAGCAATCAAGGGTGATTGGAGAAAAGAGAGAAAGAGAGAGAGAGAGAGAGAGGGTGAGAGAGTGAGAGAGGGTGAGAGGGTGAAGGAGAAATGCTGGCAAATTTTCGTGCTTCTTGTAATGGAAACGCGACGAGAGGAATTACGATTGGTGTGCGTCACGTATCTCTACTTATATCCAACATTTGTTGGAAAATCTCATAACACACGCACGTATGGATTGTCCCTGATGCTGACCCCCTTAACTTTTCCCTCTACGTACGTCTCTGTATACGTATAAATATAGACAAAAATAGAAATAGAAATAAAGGGGTCGGAAAAAGTTTTACGATCTCAGGCGCCGTCGTACGTTTTAGTTGCGTCGTCCTCCGGAACTTTTGCTCTCTCTCTCTCCTTCTCCCTTTCTTCCTGGTCTTTCATCTTCTCTTACAAAAGGAGATACATGGTGTACGTGCCCGTTAGTCGTTAAAAGAAGCAAAAATAAGAAAACAATGTGTAGCAGGTCGATTACACGAGACAGTACATTCTTTTGCCCCTTTCGTCGTCGTCCAACAGAATAAGAAAAAACACAAAACCTTTCCCGCATTGTACATTGTTGTTGTTTTTTTTCCCCATTCCACCCTTAATGAAAAATCCCAATGAAAAATTTACGTCTAAAGTGTCTTGGTGCGCGGAGAGAAGAAAAAAAAAGGAAATACAATAACACAAAAGGGACAACGAAAATTTCGCACGTGTTGGGCAAAAAACAAAACGGAGCTTTTAAATTGAAAGAACTTTTCGGAAGCGGTATACAAATGCATGGCTTTGGAAGTTTATTGATACTTATTCGGCCATCGCCTCTTTGACCCCGAGAGTTCAAAGAACGTCATGAAAGTTTGAGAATCAGGATTTACGGAATATGTATTTTTTTTCAGCAAATTCTGAACCGTCGTGTCGTAGTGTCGTAGTGTCGTAGTGTCGTATGTCGTAGTGTCGTAGTGTCGTAATGTCGTAAGAGCCTTTGTAAGATTATTTGGCCCACAGTAGTTGCGGGAACAGCTGGGAAAAAAGCCTCGGAGGGTTGCGGAAATAGCGCGAAAGAAAAACCTGATGGAGGAGCGTTGCGCACGCGGATGGTTCGCTCGATAGCCCCCCTGCGGAGTGTTTTGGGGGTGTGTGTTTGTGTGTAGGTCTCGGGGGTGGCTCGGGCTTCGAATTGCGAGAGAAAGACGAAGAGAGAGAGGGAGAGGCCTCGTAACCGATACACTGGACACGTGTTCATCCGAGCGCTCCACTTACAGCACCGGAAACCCCAACGCGAGCGTCACGTTCACGTTCAAAGCTTGACTATATCATTCGTTAATGTATCCGTCAAGCCAATATCTCTATATATCTATGCCGCACATGTACGTTCTATTCGATATATAAGCTCATTTCGGAGTATTCGCATATCCTCCCCTCCTTATGCCAATTTCGTAGCAATTAGTCAATTCGATTAATCATCCAACGGTCCCCCCCGATCAACCCAGATCCCCGGTGCTTCTCCCTTTCTCATCTTTCCGCACTGACCTAACAATCATTATCTCTCTCAACAACTTAATTATAGATCCACGTGCGAACATCAATATTTTTTCACGGTTCCACATTTTTCAAAAGTACTCGAAAAAAACAAAAAAAAACATAGTCCTGGTCGATTAAAACGCGATGTAACTACGAGAACAATCGAAATGATGATAAATTGAGAAAAAAATGAGTGAAATTCATTTGACATTAATCATTTCTGCGGCTCGAAGAAAAAAGATTAATTGAAAAAACCGACAAGGAACAATTGTCGGAGGGAAAAAAAGGGACCGAGGCGGCGGGATTGCAGGAGAACCACAAGATTCTTATTAGGAACAAAAGACTCGAACAAAAGAAAAAAAAAAGAAGGAATGAGAGAGCCGGGTGTCGAGTAGAACAAGAAAATGTCACCTCGATGAAATTTTGTCTCCTTTTTCTTTTGATACACACTCCTCGGTACACACTTATCCCAATTCCCCTTTTGGGCCGTCACAATCCTTCGATATATTAGTCGCGCACATATCCAGCACAAAAATCATATATACGATGAAATTCCTCGCCGCGATCGAATTCAAAGTCCGTGAAAAGTGCGAACGGAGAATACGCGAGGTACACGCGATGAATGCACCCTTGAAAGTGTGCTTCGGTGTACGAGGGTATGTAGGCCTCCATGGAGGGGGGGGGGAAGGGGATGAAAGAGGGAGAGGTTCGAAAGCTAGGAGAACTAAAAATAACAATTGAAGAAAATTGCTAAGGAATAATAAAAACCCGAAGAATTGTGCCAAGGGTTGAAAAAAGGAAGATGGAATTTATTTCTTCACATTTTCCGTATCATTTGATTTGTCAACGAAAGAAAATGTCATAGCGAATATCGATGTGTAAATATGTACGGAGAATATACGGATAAATGAAGAAAATTAAAAAAAAAAAGTCGTTTTTTTGATTTGGAACGAAGGTGGTGGCGATAATATACCTACCACCTCGGCAACGAGAACCGTCCCGGATGACGGATCGTGAATATCCCTCCGTACACCAGGGTGACCGAGTGGTGACTGCCGAGTCGTCGCGGCGCTGACTACAATCCCTCTCCGCGAACCGCCCTCCCAACCCCCGATTTCCGCCTCTGCGACGACGACCAACGTACGTACAGCAGAAAGGAAAGCGTACATAGCTCGAGCGATGAAGTTAAACCTACATGGACCTACGTCCGTACACCAGTCTACAAGTTTCGTCGTTAATGTTCTTGTATTTGTGAGGCTGTGTGTATGTGTTTGTGCGTACGAAAGTGGGAGCGGATAGGAAAGAGGGGAGGGCGGGGGAGGGAGGTTTTCGCGAGCGTGAGAAAGCCCAGTGAGGCTAGAGGGGATGAGGGTAAAGAGAGTAGGAACGATGAGGATAGAAGGAGAGGAGAATACGGGAGGGTCGATCGAAGGCATGAGGGAGGGCGCCACCTCGCCGGCAACCCCATTTCCCAACCAACCCTCTCTCTCTCTCTCTCTCTCTCTCTCTCTCTTTTCTCGTGAGAGAAAGAGTCAACGGGAGAAACCCAAAGACAACCTTCAAATATGTAACTGTATCTTTTTTTGTCATCGTTATTTGCACTAATCAATCGTCTACGAATATGTCGACTTTTAAATCTTATTCCAATATGAATTCAGACATTTAACTCGAAATGATTTATTTTCGAGGTTAATACTTGGATTTTTTAGTGTTTTTTTTTCAAAATCAGGATTAAATATTGATAAATAACTATATTTTGACAAGATTAATATATTCCGAAATATATCATCGATATGCGGCTTTACATCGATTGATAGTTTTAATGAATAGGTCAAATAACAGTATCTCGGTACAGGATCCCATCAAATATTCCTCTCCATATCTGAATAAATATGATGATGAATATTTAAAATGTATGAATAAATAAAAATTGTTATGATACAACGATTACGCATCTATATATTTTGATTAATTACGAGAAAGAGAATATTCTGTGCATGTTTGAAATTTTTTTTCTTCGGGAAAAAAGAAAGATTTGACACAAAAAAAAACAAAAGGGTAAAAAGTTAAGCATAGAAAATGGGTCCAGAATGTTTGGACCGTTGGTACTGAGAAAATTAGAAAGCCCGAATCGTTCGGAAAATGAAGACTTGCATACATGCGGATCGCGGCAGCAAAGGGAGGCTGAGAAAACGAGGATACAAGTTCGTAATCGTTCAATCGAGCAGAGAAAATGTCCTCTCGGTATACTATCCCGTTCCTTTATTATGTAACCTACTTGATATAATCGTACTTTCCGTTAAGCGCTGTACCATCAACGTAACGAGAATCCTTACAGAGTCCTTTAACGAGCAACACTAAAGTTTAGGCTAGCGAACCAAAGCCACGAAAGCTCTTTGCAAAATCCTATTAATATGCGCACGGACGTATCGTGTTTGTATTTATTTGACTTTTTTTTTTAGTACAATTTCAATCATGGTTTTTTTTAAATTCTATCCATTTGTCTGTATTTATTTCAGCCTCCAAAAACAGAAATTTTTCCCTGGATTGAGAGCTTGGGCCACCCTAGAATTTCCGTAAAATAGATTCTTATTTTTTTATTTTAATGCTCTCGTGTTTTTTATTAACACTTTTTTGACGATTTTTTAAGCAAATTTATGACTTTCCACTTTAGCAGTGCGCCATTTCGCTAAAAATCAATGTTTCGCAAAAATCCTTAAGGATTTCAATCAATCATCAAAATGAATAAAATTATATAAATGTAAATCATTTGTCGATTACTGTATTTTTTATTCGAAACGAAAACTTTGGGCTATTTTTCTTTTTGTCCAATAGTCACACGATGACTTTCCACATCCCCTAGCTTTATTTGCCGCCATTATAAAGGAGCCAAGCTTCTCGAGTTCCTACGCGCGGTATATAAATTTTAATTAAAAACGAGCGGCCATTTTCTCCGCGCGTCCCCTTGGGACTTCCGCTCGTCCCCCAACTGTCCGAGGGGATTTAAAAAATAAAATACAAGTTTTACAGTTACGATCGTCTACGAATGACGCGAAAGAAACAAATGTGGAGAGAAAGAAGGAACGAGAAATGAAGAACTCGATTTAATTTTGGCGACACGCGAAAGTCTCTGTTTTTTTTAAATCCACAGTAGATTGCACTTCATCGTGCAAAGTTATTGGAACTTAAAAAATAAAAATATGCGCGGGGTTTCGTAATCAAGAATCTCGAAAAAAAATTGATTCGGTTTGAGTGGAAGTTTTGATCATCAGCGTGTAAAAATTTGTTTTTCTCCCACCCTTCCGCAAGAATTCGAAGCATGACGTCGATCTAATCTCATTTTCTTATCCCCTCGGTCCCGCATCCACGTAGTTTCAGTGGGTGGTGCTAAAAGTTGCACCATTTGTCGATTAATTCTTTGTGCTCAAGATTCTAAGTGTTCGAACTGTTAAAATTGACAATAAACCGTTTCAACAATATTGTATTTTTGTGCATTTTATAATTGAGAAATAAATGACGCGTGTTAAGCCTCGAGCCAAATCTTTTTATCAATCGCTTTTCTAACTCTCGTTCATAAATGACGTCACAAAATCTGCTAATGGATTTTTTCGATCGAGACGTTGACGAATTTTTCACTTTGATCGAAAATTTTTCAGGAGATTGTTTCATCAATTTTAAAAAGAGATAAAATAATGAAATGGACAAATCGAAGGAGAAGCAGTTCGTTGCATAAATTCAAAAAATATTAAAAAATGAAACAAATTGATAAAAATAATGATACGCTCCATTTTAAATAAAGTCTGGGCATTGAATGGAGTGAAGTACGAAAACGATATATTTGAAGAAAATTTTTAGAGGTGGTTATCCCAAAATGAAAAAAAAAAAAAAAAAAAAAAATGAAAAAAAAATCATAACACGAGAATGACGTAAATGTCGAGCGTCAAAATCGCTGATGTGGTGCAAGGAAGCGTTCTACTTCCGGCAGAATAGCTCGTACGAACATACGATAAAGAAAAAGAGAGAGCGAGAGAGAGGGAGGGGGAGAGAGAAAGGGAAAAGTAAACGCAGAACAGGAATAAGCGCTTGCGGAAGTTTGTCTCGGTAAAAATGCGGAAGTGGTTGAACGGGGTCAACGGGCGATAGCTCGGAGGCAAATTTGTTCCATCTTTTCTCACTTTTTACTTAGTCCTTACACTCAATTTAAACTTTTCTTTATTTATCGATTTTTTTAACTTCCCTTCCTCCTCGTTTCAATTTCTCGAAGGATGAGATTTGAGAGTGTTAAATTTATTTATAAAATATCGCATTACGCCGTCTCACCATTTATTTTCATATCTATATATGCAAATTGCAAAAACGTCATAATGAAAAGTAGATCAAGGTTATTTGTTTTTTTTTTTTTCTCGCCGGAGAGAAACGCTTATAAGTAATAATACGAGGAGTTTTTGGTACGAGTTTTGCGTGTTCTGCATGCTGCTCGAAGGGGGTGCGAGCTGTATTTACGTTCCACTCTCTCCCCCTCTCTCTCTCTCTCTCTCTCAATTTGATGTTTTTGTCGAGACCTTGCACGATGCAAAATAGCAAGAGGGAAATGGACTTTCCACTATACATCCAATTCGTTCTTCATGAACCCTCGTAAAAATGCATATTAACTCCGAGACGCCGTGCCCTTCCGCCTTTTACCTTTATATTTATTTCCACATGGATATATATTTATGTATGGAAAATTCTATGTCCAATATTCCACAACAATTTGAAACTCTTTTCCTTATCAAAAAGGTCAGAGATCTGTTATTCTCTGCGTTTCGATTATTCATTACCTCGGTCGATAGACGTTGATGGAATTTTTCGAAAAATCATTTATCCATCGCGTTTTTAACGATCGAAAGTTTACGCGGAGAATAAAATTTCATCTTTCGTCGGACGATGAGGAAGTGAAAAATTAAGATCCGGACTCGTACGAAGAATCTTCGTCAAACATTTGTATAAAAAGAAAAAATCAAAAACATCAAAATATTTCAGTCTGCTTTTAATTAAAACTAATTCTTAAATCGTCCACGTCTGGTGACACTTTTTTGTTGCTTGCTTCGGGATAAAATGATTTTTGAAAGTAAAACATACGTCTTGGATTTTGTTCTCTTTGAAAAATTCAATCGGACGAGAAAATGAAAATGGAAACGAATGGAGAGGATATGTAAGCGGGAGAAAATCGTGAAATTTGCTGAATAAGCAACGACGGAAGGAACGGATTAAAAAAGAAAAAAAAAAAATTATGACATGCGTCACATTGCAATTGTTGTATGGTAAAAAATCCTGGAATCGCGTGACGTCGTTCTCCCTTTCCTTTTCTTTCAAATACTAATATTTTTCTGTCTTTATTTATCTCTCTCTCTCTCTCACGCTCTCGCCGAGTTTCTTCTCTTCTTAACGCGCTCTCCTCGTTAATGTTACGTTGTTAACCTCGACCTTGTCGTGTGGCAGGGAATAACTCGCATATTATATATTGTTTCGAGTTCCCGGGAACGCGACCCACTTAACAGTCGATTTTTCTGCATTAACTGCCGTTCCCTGCTTCTCTACTCCCCGACAAATTGCCCGAAAAAAAATCATTGTTTAGATATTATTTCGTGAAAAATAAAGTCAGGAAGTTGAGTCCAGTGCTAAGCGGAAAATCGAACTATTTCGGTGCGAGGAGTCGAATCAACTGTCAGTTTATTTTGAATTCTCAGCATTGAACATTTTTTCGATACATTTTTCTCGACGAACGTTAGAAAAATCATTAAACGCGATTGCCTCGTCCGGTCTAGAAAACCGGAGGTCGACTCAACGACGTTCTCATTCTTAGAGATTATCGCGAATATAAATTACGAACACCGAACGAAATTACTCTGCATCTCGTTTATTTTCATTACAAGAAAATATATGTATCGATCGAAGGCAACTACGACAAATTTATGAATTTATTTGCTGGGAATAAACGAAAGTTCTTCAAAAATACACTAAAATTAATAAAAACATTTTTTTTTTAATCATTGAAGGATAAAAGAAAAAAAACAATTGGGTTACAATATTTGAACTCTACTCATAAAAGATGAATATTTCAATAACCACTGACTGGAAAATTCGACGTTTTTTCAACCTCGTTTGTTCGAACATGTACGAGGTAGAAAGAGAGAGAGAGAAAACAAAGGAAAATGATCACGTTCGTTGGAGAATGTTTCGAGGAAATGGAACACTCGATGTTACAATAGAGTATGGCATGTACCGAATGGATAAATGTCTCGCTCAATTATCAATTGCAGTTATTGCGATAAAACCGATAAATGTCATTGTATGTAAATACGAATATAGATCGATAACAAACCTTGCATCGTGTGTAGATTCGATGGCAAACTCTCTCGCTTACTCGAACATCGTGTAACCTTCATTTTTTTTTGGAATATCAAACTCCTCCGAAAAAAACGTGTCATAGGACTGACTCAAAGGTCAGTTATATCGATGATTGATTAAAATGATTAAAATTAATAATAATTAAATGATTAAAATTCACGAACGAATTTGGAACAATAATTAATATAAAGGCACCGAAATGTTGAGCACTACTTTTTAACTGACGCGACTGCCCGCAGTGCAAAATGGCGGGAGTTATGAGTTTTACTGGAACAGCTGATTGGTGGGTATTTTTTTAACACTAGTCATTTCCGGAAGGGTGACAACTGTTACGACAAACTTCCGCATGAATTTCTCCAACACGTCGTACATTCACTTAGACATTTATTTATGATACATACATAAGGACAAGGAATATTATACCCTAATCGTATCTCGCTCTTTCTCTGTCTGTCCCGTTTCTCCTCTGCTTCGGGGAGATCTATATTAATTAGTCGTGTGCCCTCTCAATGTGACGAATGAGTCCCAAGGTGTGTGGGCGATTCGATATCGTACTGTTCGTACGAACAGCACTTTCGAAGGACGCGTGTGACAAGAGAAAGAGAAGAAGGATGACATGACGATCGCATTGAAAATTTCAATTAACTCTATGCGGAAAATTATGAGTTTTATAAAATGCAAAAGCTTCGATTGGAATATATGTTTTCTGGTATTGTAGAAAAAACTCATCTATTTTTGGGAACTCCATTTCCAACGAAGAACGAAGCACATGTTCTTTCAATTGCACGCAGGTTTGACTAAACTTTCAAATTGCACCACCACGAACCACTGTTCCACCAAGAGATACATATTTAAAAAAAAAAAACAATTTGTTCGACTTGAGAGGGCTAAACTCAGGGGAAGTTAAAGTCGAATGAATATAGTCTGCCTAGTTTTTTATGTAACCGGCAATCGGCAAAATAGAAATTTTACAAGCAAAATTATCAATCGAGTCGAGCGAAAAATTGACATGTAGACATGGTGTGACAGTTTAATAGTGTTTTCGACAATTATGATTCAACACAAACGACCAAACGTTTTAATCGATCGAACAATCAAGAACAGACGTCGAAGAAATTGATGAACAAAAATGGGATAATTTAAAAATAGTCTTGCCAGTGTTGTTCAGCTCGCACGTTGACCGCTGTGACTAAAAAAACGCCACCGTCCTCTGCTCACGCTCGGGAGGAAAAATAAAAATAGCGATTTAGAGTATGCGTGTACATCAATAGAGAAGCATGGAATAATCACTGCCATCTTGTTTGTGTACATTCTGCGTGTTTTTTCTTGAATTGAGCGAATCGTTATAAAATTCTTTCAACAGTGTATGCTACGAATTCCATTGTCATCGGTGTTTTCCATTAAAAAAAAAAAAAAGACAGTGAATTTCCCAGTAACATTAACGCGGCGTACCACATGACATTGCCCGCCTCAAGGTCTGTCTATTTATTTATATGTATAAACACACAACCATTCGTATATACACTTGCCAATGAAAACATAAGC
Source organism: Campoletis sonorensis (assembly GCA_013761285.1). Classification (NCBI taxonomy): domain Eukaryota; kingdom Metazoa; phylum Arthropoda; class Insecta; order Hymenoptera; family Ichneumonidae; genus Campoletis; species Campoletis sonorensis. The sequence continues at coordinate 609,445 of JACEOJ010000110.1, forward strand.
TTTCGCGTATTATTTTCTCGTATTCACGTATTCTCTCGCCTATATTATTTCGGTTTTTTTAAAAACAAATTTTACAGTTGTGTCTCTCTCGTGCAGGCTTGCAAGCTGGGTAAAATAATTCATTCAGTATTTTTATTCGTGCGTTGTAAATATAACCACGCAAAAATCTCGCGAATCCCCTCGATTTAAAGCACTTTCCGAAGTTTTGTCATCAGCACTGCAGTACAAAAGAATATCTTGTTCGTTTTTGTTGTTTTTGTGAAAATAACGAACATTTATACGAAATTTTGTTTTGGTGACCCAAGTACTGGCAGGCAGGTGGGTCGTCAACTGTCAAAGTGAATAAAACTCTTTGCATGCCATGAGTTCCCATCACCATTTGATGAACCCAACTTCCGGCGAAGTGGAACATACAAACTTTCTCTCTGAAGATATCGGCGCTCTTTATCTCACCGATGATTATTCGGACGTCACTTTTCTTGTCTGTGGTCAAAGATTCAACGCTCACAGAGTTATTCTAGCCGCCAGAAGCCAATATTTCAGAGCTCTCCTGTTCGGAGGTCTCAAAGAATCTATGCAAGATGAAATTGAACTCAAAGGCACAACTTTATCCGCTTTCAAGGGCCTTCTCAAATATATTTATACGGGCCACATGTCCTTGGCTAGTTTGCGAGAAGAGGTAAAGACCGTAGAATTATTGAAACCGAGACGATAAACCACTTTTCAGCCAAAAATGGCTAGAAAATTGTTTAAATGTACTTTTCTGTTCAAGGTAATCCTGGATATTCTGGGTCTGGCGCATCAGTATGGATTTCAGCACCTTGAAGTTGCAATTTCCGATTATCTTCACGATATACTAAAAATAAGAAACGTCAGTTTGATATTTGACGCTACTCGTCTCTATCAGCTCGACCGTTTGACCAAAGTTTGTCAAGAATTCATGGACAAACACGCCCTCGAAGTAATACAACACGAGAGCTTTTTACAATTGAGTCCGAGCGCTCTTAGCGAGCTCGTCGCCAGAGATTCCTTCTACGCGCCCGAAATTGATATTTTCACTGCTGTGCAGGCGTGGATCAAAGCAAATTCCGATGTCGATTCTACTAAAGTATTGGGTTCGTTTTTTCCTTATAAAAAATCAATGGATGGTTTATCCCAACAACCAATTTTCAGCAGTTCTGTTTAACACTTGTTTCTTTTTTCCTTCAAGGTCAAGTGAGGCTGTGCCTCATAGCAATAACCGATTTGCTAAACGTCGTCAGACCAACGGGTCTCGTATCCCCAGAAGCAATTTTGGATGCGATCGCTGTGCGCACGCAAACGAGAAACTCGGAATTAATTTATCGGGGACGTTTGCTCGTCGATGAAAATGTTGCACACACGAGACACGGGGCACAAGTATTGCAGGGCGAGATGCGAAGTTTTCTACTCGATGGTGACACTCACAATTACGATATGGAACGAGGGTATCGATTGTTGATTTTCTTCTAAAGTTTCATTCAAATCACGTCTAGTTTTCGATCTCGAAAACATAATTATTCTGTTCTTTTTTCGTTCTCTTCAGGTACACTCGTCATGCGATAACCGATTCTCAAGAACATGGAATCCTTATCAAATTGGGAACTCAGAGTATCATCAATCACATTAAAATGTTATTGTGGGATCGTGACTTACGTTCCTATTGCTATTATTTGGAGGTAAGCTGAAAATTTTCAAACATAATGAAGAAAAATACAAGAAAATCAAATATAAAACATCGAATACCCTCTAATTTTTTATTTTCAAGGTCTCCATCGATCAAAAAGATTGGGTCCGAATAATCGATCATTCGGAATATTTTTGTCGAAGTTGGCAGTATCTTTATTTCGAGCCAAGAGTCGCCCTTTACATTCGAATCGTCGGTACAAACAACACCGTTAACAAAGTAAGATTGTTTCGCTAAAATAACCATAAATACTGTTTATCAACGTAATGGAAATTTAGTACCAATTTACATTTATTTCCCGAAGGTATTTCATATCGTAAGCTTCGAAGCGTACTACACAAATCATACAGAAAAATTGCACAAGGGTTTTGTTGTTCCGACGCAAAATGTCGCGACGATGGAACGGAGCGCGAGTGTTACGGAAGGAGTTTGCAGGTTTTTACACATCCCACTGAATTTTATGACTCTGATTGTTTTTTCATGAAATAAATTTATGATTTTTTGACTCACAGATCACGAAACGCTCTTTTGAACGGAGACACCTCGAATTACGATTGGGACAGTGGATACACGTGTCATCAGCTCGGTTCCGGCTCCATCCTCGTTCAACTTGGCCAACCATACATTATTGATTCCATGCGGTGCGTTATCCCGCACCGCTCAAGATAATCAATCCCGGTTTCATGTTATTATCAATTATTTATCGTTATATTATCAATCAGGTTGTTGCTTTGGGACTGCGACGATCGTTCGTATTCATACTATGTCGAGGTATCGAAAAATTTGTGGGATTGGGAGAGAGTCGCTGATAAAACGCGAGAAGCTTGTCGTTCTTGGCAGACCTTAAGATTTCATCCGCCCCGACCGGTTGTCTTTATACGAATCGTAGGAACTCACAATACGGCAAATGAGGTTGGGCATGGAATTGACAAACTTTTTTCTACCACAAGAAAAATAATTTGCTGATATAATTTTAACGCTATTTTTTGTTTGTTTTGTTTTTCGACCAGGTTTTCCACTGCGTGCATTTCGAGTGTCCGGCGCAATTGGAGCCGGACGAAGAGAAAAAATCACCAATGCGAAAAGGTTTGAGATCGCACGTAAGTGATCTCGAAGGAATTCCGCCGCCTCCGCCACCGGAAACAGCAACGGAGGCAGTTAATATTGATCAAGACGATAACGGCTCGAATCACGGTTCCACCGCATCAGCCGCAATGGCCTAGAATAAACGCACATCAATTCGCTTGATCGTTCAATCATCTGTAACACGAAAAACACATCCACACAAGGAAAAATAAGCGACGCGCGTACCGAAGCATCGATATTTCCCAGTTTGAAATTCAGCGAAAATTCATTGTTGCCCAAAATGACGGTGTAAAAAGTGATAAATTATGAGAAATGAGTTAAGGACGATTCGAGACTACTATGAAAATGGAGGAAAAGAACAAATTGTATACGAAATTCGATTTTTATTTTCGTTAAGAACTTCTGTTTCACAAAAAATAGGAGTTATCTCACAATCGACAGGCGAATCCGTGTTCATTACGATTTTACGTATAAACGCGTCGATCTTCTATTCCTCCCGAATCCTTTACCGCGAGTCTCACTCGTTATTCCAAGTGAAAAAGTGACGAATTCAAGTGGTCACGAGATCCAATGAAATCTTTGAACAAAGAGGTAAAAGAAAAAAAATCTCACCGATCCCTTTCGCCCGAACAAATAGAGGATGCACACGTGCTTGGCTCATCAGTATTTGTCGTTATAAGCTTTTTCTCTGTCTCCGTAGTTACTCCGCGTTCAAACACTTTTTTAGATAACGCAGAAAACAAAAAACTTGAAAAAAAAAAAAAAAAATCATGAACAAAACTCGCCTACCTGTAAATATAGCGTATGTAGGATCTTTATTTTTCTAGTCTCCTCCTTGTGACGGTGAGATTACGTTACCGAACGGCTATATATGAAATTTAATATAAAAAGTGAATAAACACGGTAATTAATGTATGAAAACCAGCAAGTATTCTTAAAAATTCCTTCAGCATCCAGAAAAAAAATTATTCACGAACCAAAATTCCCGCCCTTTTCGCAAGTTCTACCGCACAGTTTACCGACCGCCGGTAATAGAAAACTAGACGCAAAACGGCGATGGTTGGATGGCCGATGGAAAGTGTGTCTTGGGTTGGCAGCAATGATTTCAAATATCTTCCACCGTTGCGAGGATGGACGGCGACGCTCGTTCGGCGGGGATTCTTAGTTGTTGTTGTGGGCCGTATATACGTGCGAAATTAGTTGTCACGGTGGTGTTTAATTACTGCGTTTTCAATGCGTGGGCCAATTAATCAATTCCCAAAGTGCAATTTATAGGATTGTGTAACTTTTTATAAACTTCGTGCAAATATACATAGTGTATATAGATATATACAAACTGTACAAACTCACGTGTTTTCGGAGTGGCGCGCGTAGTCGTCAAAACACAACAACAATTTGAGTGTCTCTAATCGTCTAACCCCGTGCCTTTCACATTGCTGTTGTTTTTTTGAAACACAGTTGATCACGATGATCGGATCGGAAGTAAAAGAATTCTCCATTCCTCTGGATAAGGATGAATTACTTCGTTCACGATCCAACAGTTATTCCGTCACTGATATTGTTCCATCCGGATCGCTCGCTCAAGCTCTCGACGGTAAAAACAATTAATCAACATTCGTTTTTTTTTTTCTTTGCAAACCTGCTTCTCCTTCATTTCTCGTTTGTTCCTGTTAGCACAAAGAAATAAGTTTTTTTCGTTTACAGCAACGAGGCCGGCTCTGCAAAAAGATGGACCGAAATTTATACTCGAACACTTCGATACATTTTTCTCAGTCATCATGCACGGGAAAAAAGTACATTTTACTTTGACCATGCGTGCGTTCGATAGAATTCTTAAAGGTAACGTTTACAAGCTCATCTGTCGTATTTTTTTAATGTTCTTCATTGTTGTTAAAATTTATTTTCAACCAATTTACAGCTACGAGTATATTAATCGAAGAAATGGAACTTTTGTTCGACGGAGGTAACGCCTCCATTACCAGCGAGGACAGACCGCTCTATCTATGCATTAATAAAATGTATGCATATCTTTTATCCTCGCTGGCGTGTTACATCGAGGACGATGTTTGTAAAAATTCCAACACCGCCACCGTGGGAAAAGTATGCGAAGATGATTTTTTTTTTACTATTTCGAACATTGCCCTGTGTTTTGTCCTACTTTTATGTTATCGTTGAATTTTTCTTGTAGAAAAAAAAGTCTAAATCTGATACGGAGGAAGAATGGGAAATCAGCAAGCAAAAAACGCTGGAAATAATATACAGGTGGTTGCAACTACCGTTGCACAAGTTATGGACACCGCCGATCGTGGAAGATTTATTTGTGACGTAAGCGCAAAGGATTTTAGGATTAAAATAAACGAACGTGAGATTTCGTACTATTAAATTGTTCTGATATTGCTTTTCAGGGCTCTTGCACAATTTTGCTATAAAGTGCTCGAACAAAACAGAGATGCGAAGCAGAAAAATATGAGAGAAACGATTTTCAAGGCAAGCGGCTACTTTGGTTTTCAACTCAATTATGCAGGATTTTATGAAATATTAAGGATACTAATTTGCAAAATATTCACAGATTCTAGGGACTCTCGTGAAAAGGTACAATCAGGGAATAACTTGCGTAGTGAGAATAATTCAGGTACGTTTTTTCATTTTTATGATTTCTTGTATTTATGAATATTTTTGATAACCGAATTAACAGCTTGAATGATAATAATGAGCTTGTTAAGATGACTTTATGTTTTAATGCAATATTGCGATTTATGTGCAGTTGGTAAAGTTGTACGATGCTCTCTGTGCTCCTTTGGCCGCGGGAGTAGTGCACATGGTATCGTCGACCGGATGTGTTGGCTTTATTAAAGAAATGGTTCGTGAAATTGGCCAAAGCGAACCCGGTGAAGCTGACGCTCGTAATATATCGATGTTTCTCGAAGCAATTGCTTCTACAAGAGCAGATCTTCTACTTCCTATTCTCGATGATATAGCGGAACATTTAACCAGCGAGGTGATTATTCTATTAACGATTGCTATTTTATTGGCGAATGTGAAATTTCGTTTTTTAGAAGAGCATTCGTAAAGAAAAATCTGCGAGATACATTATTTTTCAATTACTTTGCTCACAGTGTTATTCAATGAGAAATTGCGTTCTCGGGGTTCTCGGAGCTGTTGTACTTGATGCGTTGACCGGTGATGATTTGGACGAGGAAAAGAGAGACCTACGTGACGAGTGTTTAAAAAATTTGGAGGAACATATTCTTGACTGTAATGCTTATGTCAGATCGAAATGTTTACAAATATGGCAACGTCTCTGTTGTCAAGGCGCTGTCCCCCTTCAGAGACAATGCAGCCTCTTGAATGCTACTGCTCTGCGTCTCGAGGATAAAAGTGCCAATGTACGAAAACAAGCTCTTCAGTTATTGCGAGCTTTGCTTCAGGGCAATCCTTTTGCCGCAAAGGTAAATAATTCTTCCATTGGAAGAGAAAAAACCTTTTCCAATCGCCTTATTCAAGTGTCCCAAGAATGATACAAATTTTTTTCATGGTTTCTGATCTTTGTTTTTTTGAATGCTTTTTCCGTAGCTCGATCAGGGTAATTTTAGTCAACAACTTGAAGAAGCGACAACAAAAATGCGGGAACTTCAAGTCGCTGTGGCGAGTTTGAGTACACGTGGCGATTCTCATCGTCTGGAATTGTGGAAATCACTTATGCCGGAAATACGAAAAGCTATAAGTAAAATAGCCGCCGAGGAGTCAGGTAGACTAGAATTTTGCATTTTTGTTTCGTTCATTTATTAATTTTGACACATTTCCACATATTTACCGAGTCAATATCTTTTTTTGATGTCAGGTGACGAAGAAGATGAAGATTCGGAGGGAAAAAATGACATCGACACGGATGTGGCATTTGAAAAAGTTCGTCGATTACTGCTTGCTGAGAAAGTCGTCCCGGCTGTTACGTATTTGAAGGAAATATGTCACCACTTACCTGGAGCAGACGATATGTCGGAAATGACTATCGAGGGCAAAGAAAATTGTTTTTTCTTATTTCTACTCAAGATATTTGTGGAGTCTGAGGATGGGGGCGAACGGAGTGACGATGAAAATGAAAATTCTGAAAAATCTGGGCGTACTGAGGCGCAGAAAGCTGCGAGAAACAAAGAGCTCATTAAATGTAAAGAAGAGCTAAAAACCCAAAGAAGACTCGTAAAATATTTATCCGTGAGTGAGGCAATGATGTTTAGTAAAAGAAAAAAACGTAGAATGACGAAAAAGTTTATTTTTCCTATTGATAATTGTTCCTAAAAAACGGTTTACTTTACAGAATTGTTTGGACTTTGCGAAACAATTGGAAAATGTGATACCGGTCGTTGAAAATTTGCTTTTTTCGACAACAGCCGGTGACGCTGTAGAAGCTTGTACATTCCTCGGCACCGCTTATCAATTTGGCGTACCAAACGCCGTTGTTGGTGTGCAGAAAGCTCTCTTTCAAGTTATGAGTCGCGATCAATCGGTGCGAAACAATGTTGCGACCGTTTACAAAGAGATTTATCTTGAATTGAACGAGGCTGACCAATCGTCAAGACAAAAATCACTGAATTCGGTCAACGGGCTCATCGAACTTTTCAAGGGTCTTGAACCTGGTCAAAGTCCGGCTTTGGCTCAACTCATTACAACCTGGCGCGAAAACAAAGCCCTGGGCGCTCAGGAACTTCAGGTTTATATGTTTTTTCCAATTCTCACTGTTTGGGCGCTAAAATTACTGCAAAATTTTATCAGTTCAAGTTTTTATACGATTTTATTTTGCTCTGTAGGTCTTGTGGGAAAAGTTTTCTATGAAAATACCAAACACACAAGCGGAGGAAAGTAGAGCTGCTCTTGCCTTGTTAACAATGGTGGCCTCCACCGAACCGTCTTTACTGAGCGAAGGAAATCTCGATGTGGTGATTAAAATTGGTCTCGGAACTCGAGCCAAAGATGATTTACTATTGGCGAGGGACGCGTGCAGAGCGTTATTGAAAATTAGACAAAGTTCCAACGATTCGAACAAAGCACCGATCAAGTAAGTTAGGACCGATCGATCGGTATGACGAAAACATCAAAGCATTTGTGTTAAACGACTCGTGAATTTTAATCTCGTAGATTCCCCAACGATCACCCAATGTTCCAAGAAATTATCACACTCACAAAGGACCGTTTCCTGAGTACAAAAGACGATGGGTACATTTCTTTTGTCACTGACGCAATCAACTGCGTGTATCACGTAAGAAAAAGTTTATCCAAAATGAATATGAAATCTTTTTTTATTTGAAAAAAGTATAAAATTTAATGGGGAACATTTGAATGCGTTTCAGCTCGCTAATCAACCAGATGCGCTGATGAAAAGTGTCCTTTTGGACCTAACCGAAAAAAGCAATTTATTCATTCAACCAAGAAAAGAAACAACATCTCAAGAATCCGACGTAGAAAATCCCACGTCGACTAACCTTCCAAATAATCATGTGTTATCGAGATTATTGTACATCGTTGGCCACATAGCCATTCGACAAATGGTTTATCTCGATAACGGTGTTTATAAAGAATTGAAACGTCGTAACGCTATCAGAGATTTAAAAAAAGGGAATAAATCCAAGGATAGCCTGACGAGCAATCTGGCTAATAACCCTGCTTCGACGCCGTTGAATGCACCGCGAAAAAGTACTGCAACTCCTGCGAGCGCACGTCAAACTTTACGTAATAGAGAGGTGAGAAAAGTTGAAGATGATTTTTTTTCCTGCTGGAAATAATTGTTCTTTCTCCAATCTTTAACTGTTAAAAACACTTTTGTCTTGTAGCAAGCAAATAGCACTACACACGAGGACAACGGGGAAGAAGTACTCGAGGGCGCAACAGCGGACGACGCCGACGCAGAATTCGTCATTGCAGCTTTGGAAAATGATATCGTTAATGGAAATGGAATTCTCGATAAATTTGTGTGAGCATAACGAATCGATTTTTTTTTTTGTTAATCAAGAGAAACCTAATTCTATTTCGCTTAATATTCATCTGAATGGAATTTATTTTTAGACCGATCGTACTGGATGTTTGTCGTCATCCTGAAAAATACAACGACGAACAATTGCAAGTATACGGAGCTTTAGCTCTGAGTAAAATGATGACCGTCAGCTCGATCTTTTGTGTCGAACACCTTCAGCTTTTAGTTACGATAATGGAAAGGTCACCGTATCCAGGGATCCGAGCAAATGTTCTCGTAGGATTGTGCGACTTGACGACCAGATTTCCAAATCAAGTTGAACCTTGGACCAGTCATATTTACGGCAGGTTAGTATAAAGAGAAAATGAATCTTACTTCAAAAATGTAAAAACCTTACTTCCTCCATTTTAATGCTTGTGACGAATTCTTCTTAGACTTCGTGACGACAGCGTAAAAGTTCGAAGCACATGTGTAAGGATGTTGTCGAACCTTATAATGCGGGAAATGATACGGGTCAAAGGTCAAGTCTCAGAATTGGCATTGACGCTGATGGATTCCGACGAGCAAATCCGCGCTGAGACTAAACAGTTTTTCAAAGATTTGTCAAACAAAGGAAACGCACTGTACAATTCGATGCCGGATATTCTTTCGCGACTCACCGATCCTGAATTAAATCTCGAGGAAAATGATTTTCAAGATATTCTCAAGCAAGTTTTCCTTTTTTTCCTTTCAATGAAATTATTGTTTTCCTTTCAAGATCATTCGTAACTAGACCTTTTTTCCAACAGATACATTTTGGGGCTCATGCAGAGCCAAAGACAAATCGATACGATTATCGAGAAGTTGTGCTCGCGTTTCATTTTGGCAACGACCGAGCGCCAGTGGCGTGACCTTTCGTACTGTCTCTCGCTCCTTCAATTCAGTGGAAAAAGTGAGAACTCGATTTTACAAATTTATGCTCAAATCTTATTTTTTATAATTATTATTATTAATCGGGGATTCTTTCATTCCAATGAAAAGGCATACGAAAACTTACGGAAAGCTTACCACTACTCAAAGACAAGATTCATCACAAATCGGTACAAAAATCGCTAAACACGATAATTGAACACACGAAAAAGAAGGTCGATGCCAAAACTGCTTGCATCGAACTGGAGGAGAAAATTCAAGAATTGTTGAAAACGACCGAAGCACCGAACGAACCCTTGGACGATCGTGAAGCGATGCCTCCGCCGCCGGTACCAAAATTACGAAAACCATCGCGCAGACAGAAAACTCGAAGAAACAGTAGCAGCGACGAAGAAAGCGAAGAGGAGAATATTGATGACGACGAAGATGACAGCGATTTGGAAAACGAAGCAGAGAATCGTAATGGATTGAAATAATCGAATGTTCTGAATTTTAGAAAAAAGAATGAAAATAATTATTTATATATTTTTTTAGGAAAAAAGCCTTTACCGCCGAAAAGATCGAAATCTCGTAATGGCAATTCCCTCAAAGTAGCAAATTCGAGTTCCGACTCCGAGGGTGAAGAGGAGGGAACCGTGACGAAGAGAACTCCGAGAAAATCATCAAGAACTCGTAAGTTTCATTTTGTTGAGTTTGCTATTATTTGCACAAATTTAATTTATCCATTGGAAGAGAAAAGAGAAATTAAAAATATTGAATTCTTAGCAAAAAGTTCTGAGAAAAGGAAAAAACCGACAGAACCTTCGACTCCTACACCCTCGAAAACTAAAAGAAACAAGCAATACGAGTCTCCAGCGCCAAGCGCATCGTCAGAAACGACACCTCGAAGAACATCGTCGAGGACGAAAAAACTCGCCGCCAAACTACGTTAATTTTACATGAAACTGTCCTAAAGGGTAAGACAATTTGTTCTCATAGTTGGTTTTTTGTTTTTATTGAAAAAGAAAAAATCAAAGCTGTCAATGAACACGATAGTTGTATCAATGGCATTATTCCTTGATTTGTATTTACGACAGATCCCGGCTCACACTGCGTTTGAATGACATCGAACGCACTTCGGTCGAAGGGGAGGAGGCAGTCGCTTGGCCACTCGATGATTGTTGTTTGGAAGATGATTTCCCATTGTTCGAGGAAGACGAAGCAGCTCCTACGGGGGTTGGACTTTGGGAAAGTGAAGCTCTATCGTCGTTCATTGATTTTTCACGTTCTAAACGTTGTTTACTAAATTTTCCCATCCCAGGACGATAAATTTCCATTGCCGGTCGATCCTGTTGGAATAAATATATTAGATTTTTTCTTATATCTATATTAGAGGCAAATACTAATGAATTTTATCTTAAGAACATTGAATGTAAATATATTTCTATAACATGAAAAACCAAATGGAACAACAACGATAACTAATTATAATACACGTTCAATGCATACATTTCATTTTCTTTACCTTATTACGAATTCTTCGTTCCAAACGTGGATCTTTCTTGTTCTTAGCTTTATAATGATTTTCCTTTCTCCGTAAATTTTCCTGTTCCCCACCGTCCAGAGATTTGTGACGTCTCAAGCGACCGCCATCTTCACCGCCACCACCTTCCGCACCGCTTTCCAATGAACTTCTCCTTTGTGCCATTTTTGCATGTTTCTTCGTTAACGTACAATCATCGTCTTCGATACTGTCACTCTCGTGGAATTTCGATCGCGAATCTCCCTCGAAATCCTGCTCTTTTCGCTGATTCGATGCTTCTAAAATCAGTTTTTTATCGCAAATTACTAATGCAAACAAAAAAACGATCATTTGGTAAAACTTTGTTGTAGTTTAAAAAAAAATCATATTTTACCTCCCGCCAAATCGAGCTCCAATCTAGATTGCGACGAACCAGTTTCTAAAATATCGTCTCTCTGTTGTGTAAGCCCGAGAAATACATTTTCACTCTGTGAAGGCTCATCGGAAATACTTGATTTCACCAAAATTTGTGAAACGTCGAAATTCTTTTCTTTTTTCTCTAAAGTCTCACGTTCTTCTCTCTTATTTGTGCCAGACCTACTTGAATTTCCTTTGGTGCTTGCATCGCCGCCGCCTCCGGCACCACCACCACTAGCTGCTTTTTTACTTTCTGCCAATTTTTTCTTCTCCAACCTCATTTTCTCGTAACTTTTGCCACGTTTCTCTTCCAGTTTTTTCTCTTTAGTATCCACCGCATCGTCTCTCGATTCATTTTTTCTCTCTTTCTTTCCATATTTACCCTCGTATTTTCTTTCCTCTTTTGTGTTTTCTCTATCCTCGAATTTTCGATCCCTCGTTACCATCGTATCGTCCTTCGAGTCATTTTTGTTTCTATCCTTCTTGCCGTACTTGTTTTCGTACCAATTTTGATCTTTCGTCATCATCCCTTCTCTGTCTTTCTCTTCTCTCTTACCGTGAGACCTTTTCTCCTCGTTTCGCTTCGGATGTTTTGAATCTCTGTTTCTCTCCTCACCTCCTCTCTCTCTACTCAAAGTTTGTTGCTGTTTCCCCTGCAATTTTCCATCCCTGTCGCGACCACTACCGCCACCACCTCCTCCTTTCTCTCGACCTTTTTCTTCTCTCTTGTTTCGTGATTTCGTTTCCTTCGACGTTTGCTTGTCTTTCTCATCTTTCGTTACTTCTTTCATCTCGCGACTCGATTCTTTCTCCATTTCGGGATTCTTCAATACCTAAAATAAAAATTTGCAGAAAAAACTGTATGACTAAACAATTTTTACAGCGTGCTAGAAATTTTGGAAGAAATTATATTTTCCCTCCAAATTAAAAAGTTTTTAAGATTGCTTCACGGTTACAAAACGCGTTGCCTTTCTAATATGTTGATTCTCATGGAATGGAAGACGAAGGTGCCTACGTAATACGAATTTGGTCTTTCTGTGAAGAATTTCTTTGTCCGTTGTAAATGATAATAATATTAATTGAAAAATTGGCATTTTTAACATCGAGTATTGGATGAATTAATCGCAATGAGTTTCTCTTCGATCGGGTACGGCGGTGCAGCTCTTAGATTTCGGGACTGATAGAGACATATCGGAATGTGTGGAATTTCTATTTTCCCAAACTTGACGACAGTTCGTTTGGGTGCGTGTTTTCGGATAAGCTGCAAAAAAATTCAGTTTTTTTTTGTCGTTCTCTTTTGTTGCAGATGCAAAAAAATGATTGCAATTAACTGTTATTAATCCCGATGAAAATATTACTCTTTAGACGCAATCTTCTACATCGCTCGTGACCGGCCGCGCTAACTCGTCTCCGAGAAAATTCAATTTCACTGCCTCTTCGAACCGCGTTGTTCTCACGGCAATAAAAAACTCCACGTAAATCGTCTTTCGATTTTCTCACGCTTCTAGAATACAATTTTCCTCCCGTCATACAATCTATGCTTTTTGAAACATTTTCACATTCAATTGATTTCTCGTTGTTTTCTATTTTTCGTCCGACGTTCTTCTCAAAACGACCGTCCGTAAATGGTATTAATTTTGAATTTGTTTGCGTTAACTGTTGCTGAATCCCGTTCAAGCAATTCTCATCCAAAGACGAAGAATTATCCTGACTTGGCATGAATTTCGGGGATCGATACTTGGGCTGTGAAATTTTTCAACCAAAATCCTCAAATATACTAGTGATGAATTAATCAGTTGTATAATTTTCTGAGATTACGAAAGTGGCGATTAAAATAGAATGTCACATATATTAAAAAATAAAAAAAAACCTCCAGGACCTCAACATTAATATCGAGTTGGAAATTCACGATGTTTCAAAGTACCTTCGATATTGTTGGCTCGTCCTTTGCCCGACGTCTCTCGAGATCACGTCGACGACGTTCCTCTCGTTTCTCGTCTTTTAGTCTCTGTTTCTCTTGCTTCCGTTGTTTCAAATATTCCAACAGAGGGGTTGTCGTTACTTTTTTCAGACTATCTGATAAAAGTAAATATCAAAGAACGATTAGAACATTACAAAAAATTTGATCAATTAATATAATTAATTTTAAATTCCATTTTCAATATTTCATTTTCAATGTAATGGAAGAACATGAAGCTTTTAAAGTAAAAATTCACAATTTCAATGCGAATGATACTTTTTCATTGAATTTAATAATAAAGTAATTGTTGGATCGCTTACTATCGACGGGTTGATAAGAATATTCGGTCTTTGGTTGCGCATTGGCAGGATCACTTTCGGAATTTTGTAAGCTTTCCAAAAAACTGATGTAATAAGGATCCGTTTCGATGCTGCCGCATTTCACATCTTTTTTTTTGCCAGATCTTTTTTTAGGTAATCTCTGAAATGGGGCAAATTCTACGACGGCAGGATATTCAGTCCCTTTGGCATCGACGAATACATAATTATCGAATTTTTCACGAAATATGAAAATATCGCGTTGGTCGACGAAATTGATGTATGCTCTGGAGAAAGCATACTGGCCGAGAGCCATATCTGCTTTGACAAAATAAAGATAATCGTGTTCGGGCAGTGGCGATATTTGTTCCATGAATTGATTTTGATTCATAGACGGTGGCAATCGCCGCACAACCACCTAAAATGTCAATAAAGCAAAATAAGTGTCAACTTTCAACACCTCGATCGCATATTGTATTTTATTTTTCATAGTTTCTGAAATAAAGGTCTTGGGTCGAATAGCATTTTTTTAAATGTCATCTTTAGGTTACGAGACTTAACCTCAAAATCGATGAGAAATTAATTTTTTGGCATTATTTTGAGAACGAAATGGACTCGACGATTTCATGAGATATCGAAAAACGCTTACTTTCGTCATGGCTCGACATTTTTCTTTTTTAATGTCCCGATTCTTAACCGCGAGATCCGGTGGTGGGTTTGCTTGGGTTTCAGCCTGGACCAAAGGACTGCTTCTCGTACTGCTGCTACTGCTTTCCGTTTGATGATTTTCCTCAGTCATTTTTTTTCAGATTCGCACATCTGCCGTTGATATCTGCACCCTGATCTTCTTACGCGTCGACTTTCAATGTCGTATACGTACGTTAAAAATTATGACATTCGATCACGTTTAGCAACCGCGGTTGTTTTTATTTTCTTCTTTATCAAACGAGATCAACGTTCGTCGCCCGTGCCGCGTTTACAGCATCGTGGTGCGCACCAGCCCTTTTTTTTCTCTTTTAGCCTCCCCTCGAACTTGGTCGTTTGACGCGCGCGCGCCCGACGAATCGCAGTTTTATTCAACTTTTTTTATTTTACGTTAAAAGTATTTTGCATAGTTGCCATTTTTTCAAAAAGACTCAAATGTTCACTATTAGCAAATTCAACCTTTCAACAGCCATTTCAAATATTTAGCAATTTGGTTGCCAACAGAGGCAGTTGGTCGCATTATTATATCGCTTGTAACTAATAAAGTTGTTTTTTTTTTGTTAAAAGATACTTAATCTAAGGAATTGGATTCGGGGAAAAAGGGTAAAATAACAAGACGAGAATATATTTTTTATTATTTTTTTGTTTCATATTTTTGAAAGGAAAAAAATCATTATCTTAAAACTCGAAGAAAAAACGCATTCACGATCGTTGTTCGAAAGGCAACAAGCGTGTATGAGTTCTTTTACAAATTCGCAAAGTTAATAATATCCACCGTAGTTTTATCGGCGGCATCGGAACAAAAAAAATAATCAAATCAGGTGCCTTGTTTTCCTATTTTTTTGTTGATTTTCTTATTTTTCTTCTTCTCGTATTTAATCGGTAACCGAGGATCATTGAACGAAATATTAAACGCAAAGAGGGAAAAGGTGAAAAAAGAGTTGATCGTTGTGTCGAACAACTGGTATTAATAAAGGGGGGTCGGTGATCGTCGAGTCGATACAATCGAAACGCGAATGAAAGTACAATAGAGTAAGAATAATTGAATGGAAAAAAAAAAATAAAGGAAAGATCGACGAAATCGAATGTCTGGAAAAACAAAAAGAGAATAAAATTGATTCGAGGGCGGGAGAGGGGAAGGGGGGGAAGAGAATCGATGTTACGAAAAAGATTACTCCTTCTTGACGGCTTGCTTGGCCTGATGAGCCTGAAGTACAGCTACTGCCTCTTCGACCTTGGCCTTGAGAGACTCGCTGTGCTCGAGCATATGGAGTAATTCCGAATTATCAATTTCGAGCAGCATACCAGTTATTTTACCGGTCAATTGTGGATACATGCATTGAATCAATGGGAACAGACGTTCGCCGAGCATTTGTTTTTGTTCCTGGGGTTGGGCAGCTGCCAGCATCGAGGCTGTCAGCGGTTCTTGGCCTTGAATATGAACCGCTTGTTGCACCGGTGCAGGAGCTGGAATTGCCATTGCGTGTGGTGGATTTCTCACGTTCATATTGTACTTGTAATTTGCAGTACGATTTTGCGGCGATACACCAACCGCGGAACCAGGCATCGAACGGTTCTGCATGTTCGCACCTCCCACCGCTTGTTGACCTGGAAATTTTTTAATTACGTTATTGAAACACCTTCACCAATCGATCCTCGGGAACAAAAATCTAATTATTTTCATGATTTTCCGTAACCTTTGATGATTTTTACGGAAGTGGAATTGTTTTGCTCGATTTTGCGGGTAAAAATATCGTCCAACGCTACGACGAAATATAAAACTTTGTTTGAATTACAGAAAATGCATCGAGGTTCCAATATCTGGTGAATCAATTATTTGTTCAGCTCACTGAATCGTCGCGATAATCGTCACACGATAACAAAAGATAAAAATATTTTTCCTTCGCGAACAATAAGCTATTAATAAATCTTGTTGAGCGAAACACTAATTGCGTCATTCGAAACAAGCATTTCGATTATCCGACTAGATAATTACTTGAAAAATCGATTGATTTTTTCATATTGATAAAATCGACTTGAAAAATACGCACAACAGCAATAATAAAGGATTGCGATCCGATTATAGAGAATGACTGAAAATAGATAAGAAATAAGATGAAAAATTACCAGTGATGGGTCTAGCGGAGATGGCGTTCCGCATGCCGCCAGCTTGAGCGGCGGGTGCTCTCGGAGCTGCTCTGAATGGTCCTTGCATAGCGGAGAAACCAGTGTTACCAGTTTGTGCGTTAGGGCGTACTTGGTTCGGTTGGGCTCCCCAACGCGGTGTAGCTCGCATCTGGGCCATTTGAGCGGGACCGTAAAAGTTTTGTGGTCTCGGTAAAGTTGGTAAGAAATAATTGTTGGCACCGCTGCCTTGATACATCGGTCCCATTTGTTGCATACGGAAATTGGACATACGCTGAATATATTGCGAGGCGAGATGAGCTTTGCGATCGTCCTTGCGTTGGGCAAGAGCAACGTACAATGGTTTGGTACCGACGATGCGGCAATTCATATCGGTAACGGCTTTCGTAGCTTCTTCAGCTGCGGAGAAGCATACGAAACCAAAGCCCTTGCTTCGTCCATCCTCGAGCATTACTTTGGCTGATGTTATTGTGCCGTATTCCATGAATACTTTGCGCAGACGTTCGTCGTCGATCGTATCGTCAAGATTTTTCACGTAAAGATTAACTCCCTGGTAACGATTCATTCTCTCGTTCTTCAATTCCTCGAATTTTCGCTTCAACTCTTGTTGACGCTCAGCCTTCTTCTGTGCACGTCCAACGTACATACATTTACCCTCGGCTATTTCTTTACCGTTCAACTCCATAACCGCTTGCTCTGCCGCGTCCGGATCCTCGAACGCCACAAAACCAAAACCTCGCGATTTTCCATCGTCTTTGCTCATTACTTTGTGACTCGTTATCGTACCGTACTTCTCGAACATCTCTTTCAATTTCTCGTCCGACATGTCCTCTCCGAAATTCTTTACGTATACGTTCGTGAAGAGCTTCGCCTTCTCGCCCAATTCCTTTTCGCGCTCTTTGCGCGGAATGAATTTACCAACGTATACCTACAAATTTCGTTCAAAAAATCGTTTTAATACACGTTATGTTTTTTTTCTTTTTAATTTTATGAATGAATGATAAATTCTCTGAAAATTGAGTAACAGCAAAAACCTGTACTCACTTTCTTTCCGTTGAGCAACATGCCGTTGACTTTTTCGATAGATTTGTTAGCGGCTTCTTCAGTTTCAAAGTGTACAAAACCGTATCCCTTGGACAAACCATTCTCATCCTGAGCCACTTTACAACTCAATATATTACCAAAGGCAGAGAACGTGTCGTACATTGCTTTATTGTCTATGCTCTTGTCCAGATTCTTAATGAACACATTGCCCACGCCTGATCTCCTGAGCGACGGATCGCGCTGCGACCACATTATACGAATTGGACGGCCTCTCAAAGCGTCAAAGTTCATGGTGTCCAAAGCTCGCTCGGCTGAAATTACATCAATTCATATAAATCGATGCTCTTGCTATTTCATTGGTAGAGTTAAATCTATTTTCGAAATGTTTATTAATTTTTTTGTTATTACCGAAAAAAAGGCATTTTTTTCGACGTTAACCAACATCGTAAAAAATTATCGATATTTTATGACTTTTATAGGTGCGAAATTTTAACGAACAATTGAAAAACGTGAGTTGCTTCACATATTTCGTGCTGC
The DNA here is from genome assembly GCA_013761285.1 of Campoletis sonorensis. NCBI lineage: Eukaryota > Metazoa > Arthropoda > Insecta > Hymenoptera > Ichneumonidae > Campoletis > Campoletis sonorensis. Next base: position 627,736 of record JACEOJ010000110.1, read on the forward strand.
ACGGATACGTGCATGAAAGTAGGAAACCTAACTGTACTTTTGTATCTTATATTTATTCAAGAGGGTTCTTTGGTCAGTTTATAAATAAATACATGAAAAAAAAAAATGCTCATTAAAAAGTAATGGATTGCTAAAATTCTCATCATTTTTGTACTGATGGAAAGAAAATGAAAATCGCCAAGACGAAGAGTTGACTAGTTTCCGGTAAAATAATGGCGATAGGCGCGATGTTTCACGCGGTGATGACGATGACCGCCATGGCTGTGGGAAAGAGAACGCTCAACGAGTGAAGGGAGAAGGGGGAGAGGGAGAAAGAAAACTTCCAATATGGAAGCACGGTCGCCCGTGCACGTGTCGAGAATGCGCAAACGCCTCGAAATCTTTGGCCACACGTTTGTAGTCGAGAACACGTTATAACGATGAATTTTTGAGCGGAAAATAAAATGAATAGGAAGAAAAAAAATTGGATAAAGGAGGAAGAGGCAAAAAATATGGAAATGAACTCACCGTCCGCCGGTTGTTGAAAATTAACGTAGGCATAGCCGAGAGAGCGTCGTGTAATGACGTCGCGACATACGCGTATCGACAATACGGGACCAGCCGTTGAAAATTTCTCGAAGAGCATCGCTTCGGTAATATCGCCTTGTAAATCTCCAACGTACAGAGACGCCATCGGATAATTCGGTGCTCCGGGATTCATGATTATGCTTCTTGTACGATATTAAACGAATTCACAAACACTTTTATCTTGTTTTTCCCCCTGAACGTAAATCTCGTGGAGAAGGCTTATAACGGAAAATTCACCTCGTGATTGCGCGAAAGCTGGTAACGATTGAGGAAAGAGAGCTCTCGGCGTGTAAAAAAAATTCACTCGATTTCGGACGCGTGTGAGGAAGAGGAAGAGGAAAAAAAAACGACGTTACGTTTTCCCCTTCAATATGGCTATTGCTTTCTCGAGCAATATTTTTTCTTGTACCACGTTTCGCGCACGTTTTTAATTCGCCTCACGATTTCTTCAACGCAAAATTATTATTCACTTTTTGGTTGTTACTTTTTACTTTTTTTTTTTACGTATTTTTTTCGATTTTTTCCGTTTTCTTTGTGTTGGTCTCTTTTATTTCTTTTTCTCTTCTTGGTGATTCTTCTCGTATATGTGTGTTGACAACTTTTTATATTTTGTAAATAACTTTGCGGTGTCGTTCTGCAGTTACGGTTTTTTCGTCTACGGTTTTTCGATTTTTTTGGTTTTACGTTTTTTTCGTCTTTTTTGTGGTTTTTTAAGTTTTTTAATTTTTTTTTTGTATTTTTTTTTTATAGAAGAGTTATATTTCACGAATGGAGGTGGGTTGTGTGACCTATTTTTTGTTTAAAAAGGAGACACAACCACACGTGAACACAACTCTACTCTTAATGAGGAAGAGGCGTTGAAAGTAGTCCGGACCACGCTTATATACCCGACCGCGTTACAACCCAAACAACTCACGAAAAGTAGTCCTATATTTACCCCCACTGCTCCGTCTCATACGACAAAACCCTATCCAAAGCCGCTAAAGCACGCTGCTTTCTCCCCCATTCGCTTTCCAATCGACAACGCACGCGCGCGGCAATTGTTACGCGCCGCTCTGAATCATTCCCCCGCCATCTTATTACGGTACAACTTTTTCCCCCTAAAAAAACGTTAGTTCCGATGGCGCCACTTTACCACGACCAAATTTACGAATCTCTCTTTTCGCCACTACTGCAGTCAATTATTAATTGATTTATTCAAACATTTTTCTTCCTGCAATCATGCTAAAATGCAAGTAATTTGCACCTACAAGCCATTAAATTTTAGAAACAAAAGATAAGATTGTAAACGCTGCTTAATAATAAGTTAAAAATACATCTTTCTATTTACACACTCTGTCGCGGTATAAGTAGACTATTTTTCAACCAATCAACGTGTTTAGGGTCTCATGCAATTCTGCACTTGATGTCATTTTGGAAAAACTATCTTTATGACTTCCGTTTTAATGTTGCGGCGCGTCGCATCATTGTAGACTAGGGAATTATCTGCGCCAATAAGAATTCGAAGATTGTGCCCTCTTGTGACGAAAGTTTGAAGTGGCTGAATGAAATAATAGGGGAATGCCGAATCGACGACGGGGCGTCGTGTCTTTTGAAACGAAAAGAAAATGTTCGTGCCAAAAGTGTAAGTGAAGTTGTTCACGCCGTAGCAGACGTCGTCAAAAGATCGGAGAGTCCGAATTTCGCTGTAAAAAGTCAGCACTTTATCGGAAATGGCTGCCTCTGGGCCAAGACATTTTTTGTTCAGTGAGTTGTCAAATTACGGTTGTTTAACTTCCAGACTAACTTGTCATTTGTTTCTACGAACTTTTGTGATAGGCGTCAATTTGGGGTAATGATTTTTCTTATATAACACTGTATTATGCTTTTTCAGGTACCGGATTTAGAAAATGGTGCTATAATATGTCTGGCTTCAACAGATACGGTAAGACGCTACGAAAAAATGATTAATCCTCTGCATTCGTCTCTGATTTCATAATTTTCATTGCATACCGATCTCAGTTCAATCAAATATTGCGTTTTCTCGTTATTCGAGTCAGTAATTGTTTTAGATTTTTTCAAGTTGTTCAATTTTCCCGTCAACCATTCTGTTATTTTTTTACATTTCAATCATTTTTCCAGGACTCATGAGAGACGATATCTTGTGGGAAAATGAAATTGTAAAAAAAGCATTGGAAAGATTGCCCCAAGATCAGCTGGATGAGCGCAACTTTCGACTTATAAGAGCGATGCAGTTGAATTGTCAAAAAGTCGTTTTGCCCAAAGAACAATGGGTTAAGTTCGAAGAGGTACGAGTAAAATGATTTTTCTACTGAAATTTATAAAAAATCTTAAAAACTTCAAAACTCATTCGCTTTTCTTTGCATTTAGGATGTTAGATATTTGGAACCGTACATAGCGGAAGTAGAGAAAGAATTGAAGGAGAAGGAGGAATGGAACAAGGAATAAATCTGCCACCTTCCCTAGTGTAAACACAATGAAATAGATAATAAAATAACTGTTCTATCGTTTTTCGTCATTTACAATATTTACCTTTCCAAAATAAAATTGTGGCCATGGTTGTGCATGATTTATTCATGTATCGCCACGTGCTACGATATACTCAAAGTAATAACTGTCAACAATTACAAATTGTGTAATACGTTATCCTTTCAAAGTAAATCTACTTGAAACAATAATCTTGTGTTTTCACTTTCGTATTAATAATCCTGAATTTTAACCCTAAAAAGTCATACATAGAATTAAATACCCATACAATCACAACACTAATGTCATATTATCGTGACAATATTTTTTTCAAGGGAAGAACTTGTAGAACATTTTTGTTGGCCTTTCTTGATATTCCAACATTTATTAAAAATAAACATTGAGGAATTTTTATTTCGATTCATTCAGGCGCGAAAACACTAAGGAACATGAACGGTTTTTCATAAATTTACAACAGTCGGTAAAAAATCGTGCATTTTTGATGCGCGAAAATGATTCGCAGCAGCGATGGAATGCATGAAGACACGAAGAAACCGCCGGTAGGGGATCAAATCGGAGCTAACACGCACATCCCCCTAACACGGTTCACCTTCGAAGCCTGCGAAGGGGAAAAAGTGCGATATATACAAATATATGTAGCAGCTTTCGTTCGGGGAGATCAATATTCTCATCCCTCCACGAGCGTATTCGCCATCCCCAGAACCCCTGACGAACAGAGATTTTTCATTTGGCGATTTGGCACACGGGCCATACGAGAGTATCCTACCATAGTTGCCATCGTCCTTTCTCTTTCACTTCCGTCTCGTGCTTGCCTGCTCTTTCTCAATCGTCACTACTTTCATTAATTTACCAAAAAAATATCATTACAATCAATTACAATTGCAACAATTAAATCACACAAAGTTACAATTATTGTTCGATACGTTCAAGTTTTAAATATACATATATACATTTTTAATAAACTATTGATCTCGGGAGCGGGTTTCGAATTGGAATTTTTTTCTATTTCGTATAAATATCGCTGCCGCGGGTAACGGAAACGAGAGGAAAGAAAAACGTGCAACGATCTCTGATAAAGTCATCGTGGAATTCGAAACGAGAAAATGCGTTTTTCAGCGGTAAGAGTTAATTCTCATTTTATAAGTGCTTCGATACTATATTACGTTACTACTGAATTGAATACCAATTTTTATTCTTCGATAACATAAATTCGACAATCAATAGAAATGCATGGTCGATGCACGTAGAATCGAAAATTCCAGAGATTATCTCGAGAACGTGCCTTTACTTCAATTTTATTATTCGAAAATTCTAAAATATCATTCGAGCCAAAATGTGATTGAAAAATCTGCGATTTCATTGCACATTATATTAAAAAATACTTAAATTATTCGTAGTTACATTCGAAATATATCTTATACATGCCTTCTATTTTCTAATTGCATTGTAGTCACGTCTGATGAATAATAGAAAATACAAATAATAATGTATGTATTATAATAATTATAGTTGTATTTCTTAATTCATAAGTAGTTTTCAATAGCCTTTTTTTTTTTTTCAAATGTCTTATTGTGCTCAAATTTTACCAATTGCATTGGGTCTGGTGGTGGAAATTGCAGATGAGGAGAACAAGACAAATGGGATTCTTCCATAAACGGAGTGCGCCTAACGACAGTAGCGTTAGAACAAAGGGCAAATTATTGAGTAAAAATAAGAATATGTTGTCGTTAATGAGTGTGATTTGTCAATAACGCAAATAACAGTCGCATCAGCGAGAGTTTCTGCCCTCATGGAAGGAATAACGAAGCTGGAAGAGTCGGATGCAGAAAAAAAGGAAGCCTACCTCCGCCGCATGTACAAAAAACATATTGTTGATAAAACAATATTATTAAAGTAATATGAAGATAAGAATTTAAATTGGATTGGTATATACGCGTTTGAGTATATACTCAGCCATATGTACATACCTTATGTACATATATAAATAGCAAACAAGTGTAATAAATTGCACATTGGGTTTGAGAGACTGAAAGAAAACAAGACGGAGAGAGAGAACAAAAAACGAGGGTAAAAGACACAGTTACACAATATTTATATATATATATATATAATATATGAATATACAAGTAGAAAAGTGTCTAAACTATCTTAATTGTATATACGTAATAAGGAGCGAAGGAAAAAAAAACAATTATTTACGTTATGGACGATTATGCGGCAAGAGGCAAGGAAATATTTTGTCTTTGTATATAAGGATTGATTAACGGACTAAAAAAGTTTGGCGCGTTGGCAGATTCCTTGCGTTAGATATTTATTTTTAAAACTGTGAAATAGTTTCCTCTCAGGGATAATTGAAATATTGAAGGGAAAATTTGGAAAAGAAACAATACAAAATGACTGTGCCGTACGACGAGAATTTGGTATGGCTCATAGTCGTAGGATTCATCGTCGCATTCATATTGGCCTTTGGCATCGGAGCCAATGATGTTGCCAATTCTTTCGGCACCAGCGTCGGAGCTGGTGTTCTCACTGTTTTTCAAGCTTGCGTCCTGGCTACTTTCTTTGAAATCGCTGGTGCTGTACTTATCGGAAACAAGGTGAGCAAACATTTCAAGCGTTTCTAGTTGTAGCTTTATTTTTCTTTGGACTTGCATTGAAGATAAAATGTTTGTTCATAGGTTTCAGATACAATGCGAAAAGGAATTTTGGACGTGAGTCTTTACGATGGACACGAGAAAGAATTAATGATGGGAGCTCTTTCGAGTTTAGCTGGTTCGGGAATATGGCTGTTGTTTGCAACCGCACTACGTTTACCGATTTCCGGAACGCACTCGATAGTCGGTGCAACCGTAGGATTTTCCCTCGTTTGCAGAGGAACATCCGGGGTAAGAGACACGCGATTGGAGGGCAACGTCGGAGGTACGAAATTTTTAGTACTCTATCAAACTCCTTTTCTAATCGAAACTTTTTTTTCGTTTTTTCTCTATCCCTGCCGAACGACGCAGGTCAGGTGGATGGCCCTGGCAAACATAGCGGCATCGTGGTTCGCTAGTCCCATACTCAGTGGTGTGGTCTCCGTGTCAATTTTTTGGATTATCAGAAAATCCATTCTACGTGCGAAAAAACCATTTGAAAGAGGTCTTAACATTTTACCAATCGCTTATGGCCTTACTATTGCCGTCAATGTGTTATCGGTCGTTCACGATGGACCCAAGTGTACGTTTCAACTTCAAAACAACATAATTTAGCAAGGCTTTTTTTTTTGCCATCCCTTTTTGAGACACTTTCTTAATTCCGCAATAAACATGGGTCGATCAATTAACGAACAGATGTAAATAGAGGCGAACATAGATGTATTTTAAAAATACATACACTATTGATTAAATTACGAATTTGTTACCTTTGCAGCTCGAAAAAGTCTCAAGTGCGACTTTTATTACCTATCTTTGGATTTTATATTCCAAGCATTCGAGCATTATGTAAATTTATCGATTTTCTAATCAATATTCAACACTGACTAGTCTCTGTTTCGTCTTTGCTGCCCTAGATTATTTCTATTTTTTTGCATCTCACGTCATTTGACATTTATCGAAAAATAGTACATATTTAAATCGTGTTACGCTTGCTTATCGTCCTACTTTAACATTATTGAGCTCCTAAGCTCTTAAAGTTGAACGACATAAAACGCACGAGACTTTATTAATAAAGCGTTGATTATAATCATTATTATTGTTAAATTGCAGTATTAATGCTGGACCAAATTCCTTGGTGGGGAAGCGGAACAGCTGCGTTTGGGATCGGCACAATAGCGGCTGTGATAGTGTACTTTTACGTGGTACCTTGGCAACGAAAGAGAATATTGATAGATCAGAAGAACGGCCTGGACGAGAACACTGGAAATTACGTGGACAACGATAGGAGCAAAGAGACAACGGCCCTTGCGGTGATAACGACAGGGGGAACGACAGAGACGGGAAATGAGAATGGAAAATCGGTGGCGGGGGTAACGGTACCTCTGAAGCCTCATTTAAGCATCGAGGAAGAAACGTCACAGCCGAAATTGCGAGGCAACAGTAGCGCGAGTCCACTTTTGACCGCGATCGGGGCAGACCCGGAGGCTCAAAATGTGGAGGAAACGAACGAGGACGAGGAACGACCCGAGATCTCGAGATTATTCTCATTTTTGCAAATTCTCACTGCTGCTTTCGGTAGTTTTGCACATGGTGGCAATGATGTGAGCAACGCGATTGGTCCATTGATCGCTCTTTGGGTCATTTATGCCGAGGGCTCAGCACGCCAAGAAGCTGATACACCGATTCTCATTCTTCTCTATGGCGGTTTTGGCATTTCCATCGGCCTTTGGGTTTGGGGACGAAGAGTTATTCAAACTCTTGGACAAGATCTCGCGAGGATTACACCCACCACTGGATTCACCATTGAAGTAATTTCCTTATTATTATTATTCGTATTTGTATGAATTTATCGACTTATGAAAAAAATCGTTTATTAATTCGTTAAAAAATGGTGTGTTAACAGGTCGGGGCTGCTGTGACGGTATTACTGGCGAGCAAAGCTGGTTTGCCTGTATCAACGACTCACTGCAAAGTCGGTTCGGTAGTGTGCGTCGGTTGGGCATCACGCGGTGGCGAGGGTGTATCTTGGAAGCTTTTTCGGAACATCGCGTTCGCCTGGTTAATAACGGTGCCAATAGCTGGCATGTTATCGGCCGGTTGTATGGCGATGATGAGAGAATTTATCGGTGTAGACTAAGCCCAATTATAATTAAAATGAAGAAAAAGAATTAAGAGCCCAAGGGTGGTTATGCGGTAACTCTCGGTAAACATTCCAGTTGGGCAAGCCACAAATACAGTATTCAATTACGAGATAAATCACATAGCGGCTGAAATAAAGACAAACAAACAAATAAACAATGATGACGAAATGATTATAATTATCATTAAATTAACAAAATAAATGGTTTTCGGTGAGAGCTGGCTCTCTCCCTCTGCTTAAGAAAAAAAAACAAACAAATATAGAAATTACGCTTATCCTGCTTCATTATTTTCCAAGTAGATTCTCATTTTTTTTTTTTCGTTTTTCAAGTGCTAGCTTTTCGTCCATAGCCAGCTTCACGTATTTCCTTCTCCACTTCCTCCCATCATCATCATCGTGACTGCGGAGACGACGGCCTCTCTTACCTCGGAATATGCGTGTTCGACGATATTTTCTCTCCTTGACAACGAATCAGCCAATCGTACAAGTATATCAACCTGATTTGTTTTAATCAATGAAATTGGCGAGGTTGTAGGTATGCTTTGGATTTCTCGTGTATTTTCGTACGCCATTATCGACGAAAATGGAAGGCTTGCCACTCTTACCTGGATACTCGTACAAAGATCCTACAGTAAGACGAAGTTATTATTTATCTATCAATTAATTGTGCTACTGGGATGAAAGTTTAAAAGTCAATGAAAACAGAAATTTTGTTGCATTCTTATGTTATGCAAAGCGAAATGTTGTAATGAAAAGTTATCAATACTCTGTTTAAATCTTACAGATAAGCGATTTTAAATTGAAACAACAATTCGTATGTGAAAAAGGATATCGAATACTTCGTCATTCGGATTATGGAGCTGGGAGACGTCCAAATGCTTCAGCTGGTACCGCATTTGCACCAGGTTTAGATGCAGACCCTATCGAGTACGTATTTGGCCTCTATAAAAACAATGACAATGAGAATGACGATTTTAATGTCACTATGGTACTTTTTCCAATTATAAATAATATTTTTTTCCCATAGATACGATCCGTCTCTGACGTACGGACGATTTCGTGAACGTGCATACAACCAAGTAATTCCGAAGTATGCACAATTTGCCCAAAAGTGCTTAAACTTCAAGGCTTTCTTTCGTCAAGGTGTTTTCAATTCGCCCGACGAACATTATCGTGTACGACACGTTAATTTCATATACTTTCTCGAGGACGATACAATGTGCGTGATGGAACCACCCATCGAAAATTCTGGTTTTCGACAGGGCAGACTCATAAAACGTGGCAAAATTCCCAAACCCCCGGATGGTCGGCCTTATCATTGGAAAGATTTCGACGTTGGTATCGATATTGGTAAAAAAATATCGTTTTAATTCTTTTAGATATTTGTTTGTCATGTGGTTTTTTTTCTTTACATGAAAATGTTGTTTTTTCAGCAATATACGGTATTGTTTATCACATCGTCGATTGTGATTTATTTACTCGTGAATTTATGCGAAGCCAAGGAATCGACGTGGCCGATAAAGAAGAAGCTCCGGTCGATCCTTACACGCAACGTATGCGCGAACGTGAAAAATACTATGACAAAGCGAAAGCAGCAGCTAGTCAATCCGAAAGTCTTATCGGTGATTCGAGAAGACGTTTTCTCGAGTACGACGGTATGGTGCTGCGTTTCGACGCAACGTGGAACGACGATGATTATCAAATAATGTACTTTTTAATGGACGACACACTCGCCGTTAAAGAAATCCACAAACCAAACATCGGCAAAGATCCGATCCCCATGTTTCTCAAAAAAACGAGAGTGCCCAAAAATTGGAAAAATATACCATCCACGCATCCGTCTCTGGTTTTGGAAATCGGAGATTCCGAAGTCGTTGAATATTACACTCCCAAGGATTTCAAGGTTTCTTCATTTTCAGATTTTACTCATTCCTTAAATAACTCGATTTTTCATCACGGAAGACGAATTAATAGATTAATACGTTTTCGCTTATTTTCAAATTCGTTTTATTTACAGATTGGTGAAACGATCTTTATATACGGCCGACGTTTCCTTCTTCGGGACTGTGATGCCTTCACGAGGAAATATTACGCGGAGATGTTGTGTTCGCCACAGCCAGAGAAACTGATCGAATTAGTGGATTCGGAGACGAAAGAAGAAAAAGAAGATACGGGTTCATCGCTTCAAATAGCAAATGGAAGTGTAGGAGATGCGTCATCGACTCGTCAGTCATTCGAATCGAAAACACCGAAACAAGATTTGATTCGACAGCTTGGTTATTCAGCACAAAAACTTCGCTATCTCGCGACGATGGAAGCGGTACATCCGGAGGATGAGGGTCGAGATTTTGTGATAGAATATTCGTTGAGCGACGGAAAAATGACGATAAACGAACTGGCTAAACGAAATTCAGGTCGTCGGGGTGGATGTTTTTTGTCGAGTAGTCTTGTTCCAAAAGCAGGAACTGAAAATGGAAATCCAGTCTATTATACGCCCGAGGATTTATTCATCGGGGCTAAAATAAACGTTCACAATCATCGCTTCATCGTGACTGGAATCGATCTTTACGTTTATCGTTTCGTGGAGGCTCACGCTGACAAATTTAGTCGAGAGTATCGGGACAATTTACGTAATTATGTGACGTCGAAAGGATTATTGGCCGATGATATAACGAGACAGGCTCTCAAAAATATTGCCTCACGATCTCGAAAAGGACAAGATGAGGATGAGGAGGAAGTTCAATCTCCGGAAGAGGCGATTCGAATTTGCGAGGAGAAACTCGCTCGCGGTGAACAACAAGAAGAAAAACGCTGCAAAGAACTACTTCCACCAGAGCCCGAACGGGAGGAACGGACTGAACAGCCGGTCGAAGGACTTTGCTTCGTCATTGAACCAGAACGAAAAAAATTGATCTGGGCCGATCAGGTCGAGCCTAATTTTAACGCTCCTTGATTTTTTTTAATATCTCCGTCTGCTCCTTTATAACTTCATTTTATAATTAGGTTGACAAAGATCCCTCCGGACATCCCATTGTTTCGTGTAAACCGGAATTGCCTGAATGTCCTCCGAAACGGTCTACGCGACGAAGTTGTCTCAAGAGTCGTAATAATAAGAAAAACGAGGAACAAAACGTCCAAGTAAAATATTTTTTCTATCCCCCGATCCTTTCTCCTTATCCTTTGTTACGTCTTATAATTTTTCTTCGACTTTTTCGAGCAATTGGCTTTAGTTGAAATTAAAAAAATAAACGTCGAATATCTTAACAGAGTAATATAAAAGTTGAAGAATTGAGAGAAGTAATTTTTCAGAGGATTTGAGGAAATTAATTTGATCATTTTGCAGTTTGACGAAGCGTACTCGTACGAGAATTTCAAAGACCCTTCGACCTCGAGATTGGTTCAACAAAGGCAAGAACAAAATGACGAAGGGAACATCCCTGAAAATGTTCCTCAATCCTGTTGTACGATTCCTGCTCCGAGATAACGAAATGAAAGATATCGAAATCGAATCGCTATGAACTTAAGGGCACAATAAGTATTGACGTATTATAAATGATAATAATAAATATGGAGATACGTATCCACATGACTTTATAATCATTTGCAACGTAGATTGTTTTGTTCAGTTTTTCTTTTTTTTTAATTCTTCATCATAATCTGTATAATAATCGTTAATATTCAGATATTCAACACGCATACATGAGTCTCGTCGTTCTCACGTTCCACAAATCCACGTCGTGTGTGTAGAATTACAAATTCTACCCTGTCCGCAAAAGTTTGTAAACCAAAAAAGAAAAACATTCCCGACAATATCATTGAATTATTTTCGGCTGACAAATAATATCCATTTTTCATTATTCTTTCAACGTTTTTTTTTTTCACAGTGCAAGCACGATTACACACAATCTAAATTTTCAAATGATTTTCTTCTTCAATACTCCGTCGATCCATTTTCATTCGTTTTTTCTTCTTTTCAGTTTTCGGCATTAATAATCGTTTATGCCTTTCGCAAAAGGTGCTGCTGGTACACGATTCATTCATATCTTCCATTTAACATTGCCAATGTGATATTTCTACAAAGTTTACCGTTATTTCATCGAGAACGGACGATACGATCAAAACGATTTTCACACCACACTTTTAAATAGGTATGAGACCCTTGCATCAAATTTCTTATAATCATTCCCTTTTTTCTGTTTTTTTTTCTCTCCTTAACAAAAGTCTTGTCAAGCACTTTTAATTCTTAACTATAATAACCGAACTTTGAAGTTTACGCGATCAAGTATATGATTATCGTCGATTTCGTCGAGAGTTCTTTTGTTGTTTGTTTTTTAATTCTTGTTCTTTTTTCTCGTAATAATTGATTTAACCCTCGGAATCACCGGACACGATGTATTTCTTTCTTTCTCAACCTCTGCTTCACTTCTTCCACTGTCCTTTGTTTCCTCGTTTATCACGTTCTTTTGTATACGGAGATAAGTTTTTTTTTTCAAAGTGGATCTCCGGTTTCTTGTCCTTTTGCTGTCTCGCATCTCTTTATTTCTATTTCATTGTCGCCTTTACGAGATAATCGAAGTACTCAATGATTGAGTGTCCTACATCGTTTCGGTGTAAATAATCATGATTAACTTTGCCGGAAGTATCGCGTAGCAAAAATTCCATTACCGATCTTCCTCATTCGAGTGTGTCGATTGCAATTAGAAGCCATTTTATTTTGTTTTAACTGTAAATATCCAGGTAAGCCAACGAGAGGGTATGGAATTAATACACGTTCTTCTCTCTTTTTTTCCTTCTTCGACACCTTGTCCCTTCTTTCTTCCTACAATTATGAACAATTTTGTCGTCTTTCTCGAGAATTTATCTCGTCGATAACGTTCAATTTTCCGCTACTGACGCGGTGCGGCGTTGCGTCCTCTGTTACGTCCCTCGGGGTCCTGGGAATAAAAAGAAAGCGTTTACGATACAAGATTCCAATTGGGCACATCGTCAAAATCAGCGAAAATCAACAAAGCTCTCCGAATCCAAGAGTTACAGGTTTAAAAATGGTTTTTTTTTTTGAATGAATTATAAACTTACTCTATGATGGTGCTGTGGATGTTGTTGAGGATGAGGATGCTGTTGTTGCTGAGGATTATTATTGTCCCGCATGTCAGCGCCCGAATAACGTCCCCTGTTTCTGCGGCGGTCGGTGTGCGGTTGATACGGTCCTTGTTGCTGGTGCTGCTGTTGTTGTTGTTGCTGATGGTGATGAGGTGGTGAATGTTGTTGTTGTTGTTGTTGTTGTTGGGGCTGCTGCGATGGGTGATGTTGATGAGACTGTTGTTGCTGTTGTTGTTGTTGTAAGATATGAGGTGGTGGACCTTTTCGTTGATCTTCCTCGGCCTGCCTTTTCTCATAATGTCCAAAATCATCAAAGATACTCGTCGAATGGCGATAAGTATGTAATATGCGTAATACGTGAATTCCCTTAGCGTGAGGCACTTCCTGAGCGTCGCGTGAATTGGTCACGGGTTTGTTTTCATTGTTTTCAAGTTTGATGTGACGCAATTGGCCGTTGGGCACATCTTTGACGTATATCCAACGCACGCGAAATTGTCCCTTCCATTTGTCCTGCGACCACACGGAGCTGTTGCTATGATAATCAACCGACGATACCATCTGTGCCATTCCGCAAAAGTGTCCTGAGCCATTTACGGAGAAAAAAAGATAAAGAGGAGATCCATCCCTGCTGGCATCTCTGTAAGCTTGATCCAATCTTTTATTACCATGTTCGGTACTGCACCATATCTCGTATTTAATTGATCTGTGTATGTCATCCTCGGAATATGATTTAATAACGAAGAATCGAGCACCTGGTGCTGTTTGATCAAAGTCAGTAGGATTATAATCGTTTTTAACTTTGAGCTCGTCCAACACGGGATGGGAAATAGCTTGACTCGCAGCTAATTGTTGTTGAGTCGGTGATTGCGGTTGTTGCGGTTGTTGGGTCGGTTGCTGTTGGGGAGAATGATGATGGGGCATTTGTCCGGAGGTAGATGGAGCCTGTTGGGGTTGTTGTTGTATTTGAGGTTGATGGGATTGTTGAGAATGGGACTGCTGCTGTTGATGATGATGTTGTTGATGATGGTGGTGGTGGTGTTGTTGCTGTTGCTGCTGCTGCTGCTGCTGCTGCTGTTGTTGCTGTTGTTCGTGGTGATGATGATGGTGATGATGATGATGATGGTGATGCGGTGGTGGAAGAGGGGGAGGAGGAGGATGTTGGTGATGATGCTGTTGTTGCTGCTGGGTCTGTTGGGGAGCAGGATGATTGTGATGATGTGCCAATTGTGCGGAGGGCGGTGGAGCTTGTTGATGAATCGGTTGGGATTGTTGTTCCTGTGGCTGCTGCTGTTGCTGCGGCGGCGGCGGCTGCGCTTGTTGTTGCGTCTGCTGCGGCTGCGAATGTTGATGGGAGTGAGGATGGGATTGGATTTGAGGCTGCGCTGGACGCGGCAAAGTAGTTGGATGCCTCGTCCAACTTGGCGGCGGTGGTGGCCTTTGCCTCTGAACAGCCGGAAGTGGAGGCGGCGCAGGAGGCTGAATTTGCGGTGGTGGCAGAGCTTTTGGTGGTGGTACACTCGCTTTACCCTCACCCCATGTTCCAATGTCCATGTTATGTTTACCCGGTACTATCGGAGGCGGTGGCATACCGGCTTTCTTCTTCATTACCTGGCTCGACGATATCGGCGGCACGGGCTTTGCCGGTTGACTCGCTACGCTCGCCCACGTTATTTTCCGAGGTTCCTTCGGCTCGATCTTCATTACCGATGACATTCTACCTGGATCATGACGCGTTATATCAACATCGTCCGCCGTACCATTTCCTCCTGTACTTATCGTACCACCGGCAACACTTCCGCTTCCCGTCCCACCAGCTCCACCGATCGTTAGACCCTGCACATTCTGCTCTATTCCCTTGATATCACCGCTTGCCGGATTAGCGTAATTCTCGTTGCCACGTGGCTGCGGATAATAATCCTCGTAACGTGGCTTTCTCGGTGTACTCCATGCGCTGAAATCACCGTTACCCGGAAAATAATTAAACGTCGGCTGACCAAATGCCGTACCAAAACCACCGCTCGTACTCGCCGAAAACATTCCGTCCATGCTGTAACCGTCGTGACCTATCTGACCACCGTAACCCGACAAAAAAGCTACGGGATCTGTTCCGTTCGACCAAGTACCGTCACCCGCTCCGAATGTCTGGTACGGAAATGACGTCCCTGCGTAATACGGACTGTACGGGTCACCCGTCCCGATCGGATAGCTCGAATGATGCTGCGCATTGTTCCCCCCTCGCCAAGAATCGTAACCCGAATCTTCTCCCGCCCCAATGTGATCCGCCTGCTGTTGTTGCTGCTGCTGCTGCTGCTGCTGATGCTGCTGTTGCTGTTGCTGCTGCTGCTGCTGCTGTTGCTGATGCTCCTTGGGACCATTGTTAGCTAATTCCAATATTTAGATCCCATTATTTTATCTCAAATACCACTCGCATTATTTTTTATTCTTGCCATCGAGAAAACTTCCATCTTCGTCTTTATTAACCAACTAGATTTTTTTCTAATAACAATAATAACAATTTCTGCTCTGCACGTAACCAATGAATTTTTCAACCAAACGTTGCTAAATGAGAAAAATTTTGTTTGCTGTGAAAATTGAAATATCTAAAGAAAAAATGATGATTTGAAAGCAGATTCGAAGAACGAAATAACGCAGTTTAAGAAATGAGGATATGCATTTTAATTACTTTTATTTATTGCTTTTTTAATTAAAATACTGCCTCAACAATTGATTTTGAAAATGGAGCAATTACAAAAATAAGATACTCTTGTCAGTTTTTCTTTCTGATTAACAACATTTTTAAGCGTCGGACAAGCGGAAGAGGGAAAAAAAAGCTGATCAAAGTTCTCACCCTGACTATTGGCTTGTCCTTTCATCCGCTGCATTCCGTTGCATGGAAATATAGGGATGATTTATAGTCTGCGATTTTGTGAGATGATCGAGTGCGATAGATCGCCCGTGTTTTTTTTGTTTGTATTTTGTTATTGCGGCTCGGCAAACCGAAGCCGTAATACGAGAAGAATATTTTTTAAATTGTATTCGAGATATTCCGTGAAGGGGCTGGTGGTAAAAATGTTTTATCCAATTGTCCGTCGTCGCGAGCGTTATCGTCGATTATTAGTTACCAAACGTGCAAACTCGCCGTCCACGTCGATCGGACTAATTTGACAGAGACACACACCACAGCACAGTTGAAAATCCAGCTGACATAACCTTGTCCGACGAATCTCAAGAATAGTCTCAACTACACGCGCACAAATAATCACGAGTTTTATTGATTACGGAGAACGAGGATCCCGCGAATTCCATTCGAGAAAATAGGAGCAACAATTTAAAAAAGGACAAAAAAAACAACGAATGCTTCATCAAAAGTATGAGTTTTTATTTGAGAGAAGCTTCGCGGGAGCGAGTCTCGAGGATTTATTCTCAGGAAAACAAGAAGGCAATATAAGTACACGGCATGAAGCAGAGTGTGGAGGAGAAGATGAGAAAGAATGAAAGAGGGAGAGAGAGAGATTGGAGGACGAGGGAGATATATATATGGGAGATCACACACAGAGGCTCGCGCGAGAACCTCCCGGCAATTCTGCAACGTTCTTCCCAACGTTTTATTTTTCACCCAACTATTAACGATAAACACTCGCGCGCATTCCCTAACGATTAAAAAATCTTTAGTCCAAATATTTGTCTATTATTTTTGTTTATATTCACTATTTCCTTTCTTATTTCACCGCAAAATCGGTGAAATGGAAAAATAAAAAAAATCTCGCACCAATTTATCACCCTTCGGGGATAATAACTGCGTGACGTCCACTGACCTCCCGTGCTCCGTATATTTGTATATTTGTGTATGTGAATTTATCCTCAGTTTGACCAATACTCTTCCGCTATAGAACCAAATGTTTCTCACTATACCGGCATTTTTCGTGCTGTCATGTTGTTCACACTGAATCGACGTTCGTTCGTTGCTTCTTCTCCCTCACTTACTATGCCGCCGAAATACCTCGACCATTTTTTTTTTCAAAATTTTTACAAATTTAGAGGGTTGAGGAAATCAAATGGTATAATTGGGAAAGACAGAAAAACCCAGGAGGCTTTTCAAATGAATAAAATTCGTGTAATATTGAGTTTTGCGGTAAATAATAATTTATTGGCTACCAAAAAGCACATAGAGTCCATAACTATATATAGACCAACAAGTTTCAATATAATCTAGCGACGGTACATAGACTTTTTTTAATATTCGTACTGTGGTGAAAAAATATTATAGATATTGCTAGTTCTGTCTTATTTTTTTGTATATTCGATAATTAATGTGTATCATTTAATAACGTGCTCTTAAAGGCTTTTTTTGCAAATTTGCGGGATACTCGATAAAACACAATAGAAAATAATAGATTTTGCGCGTTTTTGTTACACGATTTGTGCTGTACAATCATATCAACTCGGCTTTCTCGGCTTAAATATTTAATAAACCGCTCAAACGATGACTAATAAAATGTAAATTATTCAACACTTGTACAAACTTTAATGACCATTTCTGAGCGAAAAAATATAATATTACAACTACACCGCCAAACTAGCAGGAAGAAAAAAAAAACAAGTTTTTTTTCGGACAATTTACACTTTCGATGTTACGAGCAATCAAGTATTCTTACGAATCTCTTTTTTTGGCTCTGTTTTCCAATAACAAATACTACGAAAAACTGGAAAGTTTTCAGGAATCATGATTACAGTAACACGACTGAGGACTACGAACTTGTATTTTCCATCGTTCGAATGCAACGAAAAATTATCAGTATCGTTTGACCGATTTTGTTTATGCTTTTCTTCAATAGAGATATGAAGGAATTGGAGTTTTTTTATTTATTGGATTTAAAAATAATGGAGAAATGTTGATGCATTCCAACGATGCAAGTTTCACGGTCACAGAAAACTTGCGCGTAAAGATAACGAAACACGAGCATTTTCTAATATTGATAATTATGCACAATGTTTTTTTTTTTTTTTTTTTTTCATTTTTCTTTGTTTTTTTTTCCCTTAACAATAACATCCGTCATAATGATATATATTTGTACAATTTGTACTTGAGACATGGTTAAAAAGGCCAATTGTTCGATTACCAAGAATTCAAACGGTAAATAACTACGGTAAATTGACTAGATCCGAATAAGTTTATTGTAAGGGACGTGAAATTTTCTCTTACTTCGAGTTTCTTAAATCAAGGGGATTATTACTTTCAATTTAGTAGTACACAAATTTTAGAAATTTAGCGTACGAAATGAGATATAAATAGGGGTTTTGTTCTGTTTAAATTTAATTCGTAAATGTTCTGTTGATAACGCTCTTAAATAGGCTCTCTCAATTTTATCGAAACCTCAATTTAAGCCGTTTTCGTGTAATTTTCTATATATCGAAAATTTAATATTTGCCTTTCAACACAGAATTGCCCGCTGTGGCGACAAGAGGCAGAGGTGTTTTTTAGTTTTATTTATATTTTTACCGATTAAGATCAGGTACAAACTGTCTTGTCCCGCAAAATCGTAATCATCGAAACGATATCGTGATGATGATACGAATTTTTGGATGATTCAGGATAACTCGCCGATCGGTGCATTCTGCAGCCACAAATCGTGGATGAAATCGTAAAGCTGATCACTCACAGCAACCTGGATAATTCCAATGTTTAGACAGTTATATTCGATTAATGGCAAACAAGAATATATAAATATTGCAAAGTCGTAAAAAAATTATTTTACTTTGTAGGGCGTTGGATTGAGACTTCTCTTGTGGTCGCTCCTCAGTGTATCCAGAGATTTTTGCACTCGGTTACGAATGTCGTGTAAACTCGGCAATGGTCTACGAATTTTGCCATCTTTCCAATAAATCTGAGAAAAAAACATAAAATTAGCGGAGACGATAAAAATACGGTTTTATGAAATAGAGAAGAATTCTTATCGCGCAAAATTGTTATAAGGGTTTACTTTGTGCAATGCCTCAACTCGGCTCGGTATGACGTAAGCCCTCTTCGATTCTTCGAAAGGATGTCGACAGAGGATTTTGTGGCCAGTTTCCGGCGCGGGCTCCGAAGAACTTTGAAGCAAATCAACGAGTGCGTGACCCTCAGCACCGTATAAACGATAAGCATTTTTCTTCCCCGGCATCGTGACTTTGCCAACTTCCTGGCTGAGCTTGATTCTCGGCTTGTCGTTTATTTCAACCATTTTGTAAACGCATCCAAGGGCTGGTTGTCTCTGACAAGTCACGAGGTGGGTTCCGATCCCGAAGCAATCGATTCTGTGATTCTGTGTGCCAAGCACCTTTTTTTCTTCACTTTTCATTAATATTTTTATAACTTAATTTGTGTTAATATCGATTAATCAATAAATGAATGCTCCAATTTTGAAGGATGTAAACAAAAATTGCTGGTTACGGTTAAAAATCTAAATAACTGAATATCACCGTGTTAGGAAAAAATGAAAAATTAATAATACCTGTTCATTGAGGCTGATAATAATGTCCTCGTTAATGTCACTCGAAGCCATGATGGTGAGGTGGGCAAACCAGGGCACGTTGAATTTGATAGCCAATTTCTCGAATGTCTCTCTGGCAACGTGGCTCAAATATGCAAGATCGCCGCTATCGATACGAATACCAATTGGCCGATAACCGAGATCCCCGAGTGCCAGGGCAACCGCACAGAAATTCAGCAATCCGCTCCTATTTCGTAGATTAGAGAAAACAAAAACAATAAATTGAAAGTTTCGTCAAGAATAAAAATTTGTTGTATCGTGGAATAGTCGATTTTTAGCGATAATATTGCATCGCGTATAAAATATATGAGCTTTCCTCTATGTACCTTGTTCGATAATGCCTTGATATTATTTTAACGGATAATGTGATGAAATAATGTATATACGTGTCGTATAATTTGTTTTGTTTCTAAAATATAAGTGAAATGTTTGAAAATAAATGTTATCTCATAAAATGACTTCGTGCAAATGAGACCCTAAGTTCTCAATTTGTTTCATGTCTACACAACTTTTATATGCGTCGTTGAACAAAGCTATTTTCTCCAAATCTTGAATACATTTTTTTTTCATCGATTCTTACACTTCAATGAAAGTATTTTCACAATTATTTTCAACTATAGTGCATGACCTATTTTCAAAACGGAACTAATATACGAAATTAGGGATAAAAATGTAAACAGGACTATATTCGTATTTATACATGTTAAATGCAAGGAAATAAATAATCGAAAAATCAGGCTCTTTAACAATGAAATTGTCGAGTCTTATCTGGTCGTGCACGGGTGCTCGGATGCAGTAGTAGTAGTAGCAGTAGCAGCCCAAGATCTAAAGATCTGATTTTTTGTTTTTCCTAACCATAGAATCGTAATATATCATCAAATAGAGAAAAAAAACGATGAAATCGACGAGATATTCAGTCAAAAATGGTACGGAAGAGAAAATCAATGGAAATCAGATCTTTAATCGCGTAATAGCTTTGTTAATCTCGTTCGATGAGAAAATATGTTGGAGATGTACTTCAATGGGTCTAGTACGTAGTCACAATTACCCCATTGGCCTACGCATGTGTATGTGTGTGAGTATAAGTAAGTGTAACTATAATCGATGTAAATATTATTTTGTGCGGCTGTCTCTCGTATTCGTTGATTTTCTTCAATGGTTTGTTAACGTTTTCACTTGTCGAGCTTTGGATGAGTGCATGAATGGTAAAAATAGATGTAAATTGAAGAAAAAATAAATAATAATAATAATAATAATAATAAACAAACAAAAACAAAACATAAAATTCCCTCGAGTACAAGCAAAACGGGGCAAACGACACGAAATCATACCTCACACAGAGATCGCCCAATTCGCCTCGTCTTAAAAAGCCATTCTTTCCAAGTGCTGTTGGTTCAGTTTTAATAGACGTTGTTTTCGCATTATTCTGGAACTGTTTTGTCTTGGCCACGTTCGTTAAAATTTTATTCTTTACATTTGCTCCGTCTACGTGTGACTGTTGGTCGCCCGATGTTTGTCGCGTGCTACAAACGTTTATATACAATCACGATCTTTTTGTTTCTCAATCCTTATCTTTTTTTCGATTCGTTAACCAATTGTGTGTGGGTTTTTTTTTCTACTTTTCAACATATTATGATTCTCTCGCTCGTTCTGTTTCACCTAATTCGTGTCCAAACTGCGTGTCTGCGTGTGTTTCGTGCTTGTGATTCGTCACTTCAAAAAAATTCATTGTCTCTTTGTCCTCGTAATTATTTTACATTTTTTTCGATCGATTCAAATCATCGGGGAATTGCGCGAACCCAAATGCCGGCGATTTTTTTCGGTTTTAGAATCTTTTGTTATGCTGTACATAGCGACGACATTTAGACTAGCAAATCCAGCGGGTTTGGCATAGAAAAATGTAACGAGAAAATAAAAGGAAATTCGTCAAGAATCTTTTACACAGTTTCGTTTTTAGACCAAAAAATGTTTCTATCGCTTTTAGATTTTTGTTGAATTACGGTGTTTGGCCTGGTGGCCCATGTGTAAAACATTCTTAAAGAGGAAAAAAAACCTTTTTGTTCAAAAAAATAGAACACTCAGCCTGAAAGCAGCTTGGGCAAAATATGATTAGAAAGAAAACATAGAGGCTCAGTTCTTGTTCGCTTTTGCTTCTAGAATCATATGCTGGATAATATTTATCATCTTTTCATGACGTGTATTGTCTTTGTAAACGTGTAAACGTGTAAACGTGTAAAACGTAAAGAGCGAGGAGGCTGCGAGAGTAAAAGAGTAATATAAAGAGTAGCTGTCGTTGCTGCTGCTGCTGCTGCGGTTCCTTCTGCTTCCGCGAAACACTCCGCGCACTTCCTTTTAGCTCAACGAACCCAGAGGTATTAAATAAATGAAGAAGAATAATAACAAAACAGAAAATCATAATTCACGTGTTAATTGTGAAAGGGACAAAAAAAGAGAGAGAGAGAGAGAGATATTCATATTTTTAGATAAACTCAATGTTGTATCCCTGTACCTCTTGACGTCATACGTATCGACGAGTGCCATAAAACCTTCGGGGAATGCTATTGCGAAACTTATCAAAGCCGCGAATTCACCTTCCGATGCTTCTGTTACGAGGGCTTCCAAATCCGAGGCTATCGTATCTCGATATTTTGTCGACATTTGAAGAAGATCGTGGGCTTCGCCAGTCTCCTTGTGCGTCATTGTCTGTAACAAAAGGATCAAGAATTTAAAAAAAACTATAGAATTTATGAGAAAAAACAATCGATAAGCAAATACATAATCGTTTAATATTTAAATTGAAAAAAGAAAACAATCAGTTTTATTAATTAGAGCGTATTTGAAATGCATTTTCTTACATTAAAAATGAAATGATCGAAAAAATGCTAAAGCTTCAAAACTCACGGTTATTTTAAGGTCATCAATACCGGTGAAAGAGCTGATGTAAGCATGGGCGTGAGTTCCCTTAACCGGAATACCGAATAGCTTTCCGGCGAGTACGTTGCTCGTACCATCGAATCCACCTGTAATTTACACGTGGCAAGAAAAAAAGGAGCATGAGAAAAAAGTCCGCAAATATATACGGTAATAGGATTGAAGGAAGAGTCATGAATTACAGTTTTTTTTTACGTTCGCTGCGGACAGGTATACTTATTAAACTTAAATAATTAAATATCGGTGAAAGAGCCAGTTGGAAGTTTCAAGGCAGCTCGTAACACGCGGCTATGTTATAATTCGTATATAACTTAGTAGTTGAGCGGAAATAGTTTCGGAGTTTGGGAAAATGGTTGAGAGTGAATTTACGGCAAAGTGGCACCCGATGGTACCAACTGGCACAGCTTAGAACGACCGACAGGCAAGAGAAAGAGAGAAGAAGGCACGTATCGATTTCATTTTTTCGGAAATACCGCCCTAGTGGTGTCTCGGTCCGGTACCAGACACTTCAATCCGTTTGCTCATTTACATCGAAAAGTTTCACGAGTTTCGTTAACTTTTGCAATTATCCTCGCATTTGAGGAGCAAAGTATTCAGAATAGAATGTCGATCGTGATTTAATCGTCGAATGAACTTGGCAAATCCATTGCAGTGGTAATTAAAATTCCTGCCATTAATTTAATGCTTCTCAAACTTTTTAAACTCTAGCAATGTTGCCTCATTATTCTCGTATGGCAAGGAAATGTTTTCAACCACATTTTGTCGAGTGAATTATGGTAATTGTGATAAAACGATCGCAGAGACTCGAAGGATGGATTAACTGACCTATATAACTGTATCTGGATGCACTGAGCCCTCCGTCCGGTCCTTGAGCTCTTCGCAAGCCAAATTCAAACAGAGATACTTGTTTACCAGCTACCATACGATATCTCGATGCGTTCGTCGCCATCAAACTCGCGTAATTCACCAGAGTCAATAAAGTCGTTTCTAATAGCTGTACCATTATCAATGGACCCTCTGTTCTTATCATTGGGACTCTGGATGAAAAGAAAAACTTTCTTCATTAATATTCATGCGTATGAATGTTAAAATAAGAAAATTTGGATTTTTCAGATGCACAAACCTGGGAAAAACCACCGAACCCTCCTCAATTGCGTACAAAGTCACATCTTTCGCCGTTAAACCTTGCAAGTATGTGAAAAATTCTGGCTCCACAGATTCCGGCATGACCGATCGTAGATATTCGATATCTGAGTTTGAATAAAATAATAATGAAATTGTTGCAATAAGTTGACATACACGTAAATTAAAATCATGAGTTGCGATGATTTAAATAAATAAATCATTTACCACTGTCGGTGTATTTAAATTTTTTGATGAACTTGAGACACTCCTCCAGACCAGCAAAAATTGTGAATTCACCATGAAACGGATTCTTCCTGAAGAAGAGATCAAAGGTTGCGTAGTCGTTCGTTTTGCCACATTTCCAGTACGCGTAAGCCATTGTTATTTGGTAGAGATCTTGAAAAAGTTATTTCAACAATATGAAATGACATTTACGATTTTTTTGGGATGATAAGAGGAAGAAGAATTGAGTTAGCGACAAAATTGAAGATTTTTTTGAAAAGTTGTCTTTGGGAGTATGAAAAAACCAGTTTTTTGAAAATTCTCGAGTCATTCCAACATTTTTGTAATGATGATGATTTGAATTAATGATAAGAGCAATAGATCCTTTGGATGGTCATAAAAATTGTAGTGGATCAATGATAAAACTCAATTTTTTTCCAGTAAACCAGTCTATGCCTTTTAAAAGTTTCAAGGTCATTCGCTGACCTATTTAATATGAAGTCATCCTGTAGGATTGTGAGATCAGCTATTCTTTTTTGGTAATAGAATTTAATGCATTTCGTATTTTTTACAATTAGGTCCTAATGCAGAGGAGATTGAAATGAGGGGGCGAGAGGGAGGGGGATATAGTTATTTAAACTTTGGATAGAAGTATAATTATGTTTTTCTCTTGATTTATCAAGTTCGAGCGATTTTCGAAAATTTCGAAAGGAAATTGTTTCTTTTCGTATTTTTGATTGTTGTGTTGCTAAATCAGGTATTTGGAGATTATAACTTTTTCTACAGGTATTTTTTTAATGAACGGCAATTGACGGTGCCTCATTCGTATTGTATTAATCTTTAAAAAACAAAACGAACGTAAAAATCATTTCTTACGCGGAAAGATTTTAAAAGTTAAAGATTTGATAAGAAACACATGATTTTGTTATCGTTGTCGAATTAACATTAAACGTAGATCGAGAAATCAGCGGGAACTTTTTTTGAGGTTACGAGTCATGTCGGATAGTTCGAAACTGAGGGATGAGCAAAATAAGCGCGGGGATGAAGGGTCGAGGGGACGGGGGAGAAACAAATAAATAAATAAATACCGGTGAGAAGTGGCTGGACGACGCCATTTTGTTGTGATTGACCGGTGAGGAGGGTATTTTCTTCGTTTTCCATTGCGTTTTCAAGATGAAGAGCCTCTGTGACCTTTTTATAAATCTTCTCGTCGAACGAGATAACGCGTGTAATTGTACGTTGCAAACTTGAGCAGTCTCGAAGATTGGCTCGAGTCTTCTCGAGTTAAAAAACGATAAAAAAAAATTGGAAAAAAAATCACTCCAAGAACGATGATTACGCGACGCTCCCCGCGAGCAAACTAAACGTGTTCGATGCTGTCGCGCAAGTATATACCGACGACTTCTTTAGTCTTTGATTTTTTGCTACGTCTGTCTTGTTTGTTTGCCGCATATATACATACATACAAATCTGGTACGCGAGTATAAATATGAGATAGAAAACGTATTTTGCCTATGAGAGAGATTGAGAACGTATGTCTATTGTGTTCTATCACTAATCCTCCTCGCACCCCATTTTACCACCCTTGAATTCTCGCCCTACAAAAGCGTACCCCTTAATTCCCTCCAAGACATCTACTTTACCTACAGCCACAGGGATTATTAATAATTTTAACGATTGAACGTTCTCAAAGTGTATATCCAAATCCTATGAACATATATAATCACCAATTACAATTTCATATATTTTTTACGATTCATTATGAGGCCAATGTATTTGCCATTTTCGACGTTTTGGTCAAACTTGATCCTGAGACTCCGTTGATAAGGAAGATTGGCTTCTTATTAAATAATACTCAACCAGAACAACTGCGCTTATAAGAACGAAGCTATCAAAGCAAGGTTGCGTATTTAATATGATATAATTAATCACTCGTTTTTATTGATATCTTTTCAGTAAAATAAACATTTTATTCAATGATTATATGTGAATCTGACAAATCGTGAAGTCATCGTGTGATCATTTACTGTGAAATTGACGAAAAAAGTAAAAAATATCATATTTATAGAGAGCTACACATATATTAATTAACACAAGTCCGTATCGAAGTTAGAAGAGTCGAACTTGTTGTCCTTGAACATAAGAAAAACCGACAGTGCTGATTAATTTTTGCTGATTAAAAGATCTGCGTAAAGATAGGAAACGTTGTATGTTGGTATCAAAATATTATATACTTGTATGCGCGTATATGCCAATTCTGCAATTTGACAGGTGCTGCCCACGTGTACGAAATCGCAGTCGTTATCGGTACTAAAGTAAACATCTTGTGATATCGTGTGGACAAATAAATAAATTACGTAAGATATTAGCGCATAACACTGACAACCGTCAATTAATATTGTTGCGGCGACGATAAAAAAAAATGAAAGCTGCTGTCATAATTCACTGAAAATCATAAATAAATATATATTTATTTGTCATGCAATATAAACCTGACGAAATTGTGCATCGCTGAAACACATAAATATACAAATATTCGAAAGAACATGGTATGTATTAAAATGAAAAAATCAACAACGCGAGAATGCGCATCGTTTGACCTCGGACGCGGTTGAGAATACATAACACCCTATTCGGTTTCGATTAAACACACGTCGTTCGGGGCAACACACGTTATATTTGTTGATATAATAATAAGGGGCTAACACACGCGGTTGGCTGCGTTTTAGTGACCCCGATCGACGAGAAATCTTCTCTATCTCACACAGATACGAAAATCATAAGGAGAGAATCTTGCCTGTCACTGCTCACTAGTTATCGCAGTTTCGGATTCATATCTGTAATTCTATCTCGCTGCTGCAACCTGCTACGCGTTATCGCGCTTACTGTCCATGACGTACGTTCCATGTATATAGTACATTAATTAAAGATGCGAACCACACCGAGAGACACTCGCGATTTGAACGATGGTTCAAGGTCATTACGTGAGTACATATATGGCAAAAAAAGGGGGGAGAGTCAATGCGCTATTTCTCACACTGCTGATTTTTCGCTCGCTTCGGAACTTCTCGAATTAGACTCGCATTCCCAATATCCTGTAGATATATGGAGCAAAATGGCGGATCGCCCAATTTCATTACGTACTAATTAATCAATTATTCATTCAATATTATTAATGAAAATAAAACTACTTGTAAAAATTGATTTTTCATTCATCAAACAAATACAAGCCAAATTATAAAAAAATATTTATTCAATATTTGATATCTAGGAGTCGAATTATTTTTTTTATTTTTTTTCAATTACGAAAACTTCGAGGAATGGGGTAATAAAGTCACAAAATGCAATTTTTTCACATGTCTTTCGTTTTATCTCAGATTTATCGCACATTGGAAACACGATGGTAGAAACTAATGTGAAAATCGTTCATCACACACGTTTTAGATTTCAGTGCGAGGACAAAAATGTCTTGGCGATTGGTTATTATGTATTTTTCTTTTGTTTTTTTTTTTTTTTTTCAACTACAATCGTAACGCGTCGCGTTTATGAGTCTATGATAATCAGAGTATACCTAAATGCTCCTTCGTTTTCGTATCTAAAATTCTTATTCTCAATCTAATTGTAATTACGTCG
Source organism: Campoletis sonorensis (assembly GCA_013761285.1). Classification (NCBI taxonomy): domain Eukaryota; kingdom Metazoa; phylum Arthropoda; class Insecta; order Hymenoptera; family Ichneumonidae; genus Campoletis; species Campoletis sonorensis. The sequence goes on from JACEOJ010000110.1 coordinate 655,104, forward strand.
CTGAAGTAATGATACATTGTATACATTATTGTACTATTGAGTATCGATTTTTTTTTTTCATGTTATTAACCGGGGATTGTCGAAAAATTCGGATTTTCGTTATTTTTTTTTTTCTGTGCAAACAGGAGAAGATACAATTTCTCATAACATTTTTTTTTTTTTTAATTCAACTTAAAAATTCAATCACACTTTTGATCACCCGGTTAAAGAACAACAAAAATTCAATAAAATTTCCATTCTGTTTCACTACGGTTTTAAATTCGAAGCAAAATGACACTTGGAGGTATCTTTGGCACATTATTTTATTATTCTTCATCTACGAAAAATATTATCAGATTTCATATCTCGTTCTGCAGAATTAAATTGTGATATTGTTTATTATTATTTTCTGTTTCTTTGTGTTTCAGGTCTATTGGTTTTTTTGTTGCCCACTCACGCTGTGCAAGGAAACATTGCACAGTGGTTAATGAACTTTTGAGAAGTCAATTTTAGGCGGATCAGGGCGTAAAGTGTAAAGTACCAATTTTTTACATTTTTTTGAGGCCCTACGTCACAACTTAACTTGAAATAAATAAATCATTTTTAATTAATATTGGTGAGGTCAACGGTGGCAGTGGCTTGACGTTCAAAATTAATTTTTTAATAATTAGACCGACTCTTATTACCCCATCGAGATATAGTTTTCACAGAATTTCGAAAATCTCATGCTTTGATATTTTTTTCGGTGGATTCTTCCTAAATATAAATAAATATACGTTAAATGATAAAATTTTTATGAAATTTAATCTGAATTAGATTCGGATTCCAAATTTGGCCAAGTTATTCTTTCACGAACAAAAAAAAACGAGTTAACTCGAATGACCATGTTTCACATTAAATGCAATAGTCGAGCCGACCTCACGTGCGAAAGGGTTAACCAACCGTGCGTTAGAATTTCTTGCTGGAAGAATTGATGTAATAATTTTTTTTATTCCATCCTCAATAATGGAAGACAACGTTCCTGGACATTCGAAAATTCGTTATCCGCAAAGTAAACAAATTCAAAGGGAAGAAAAATATCTTAACAAAATATAAATATTTATGTGCTGTACAAACTATGCTTTAAAAAATTAATATTTCTATACTTTGGTATTTATCACTTAATGCTGCGGTTTGAACATTTCTATAAGGTCGTCATTGTTTGTAATACGTGAATATGATTCTGGTTTACTCGTAACTAAATGTATACGTTCCTGTTGTACGTTTAATTCCATTATTTGAAGCTAATCAATTATTTCGGAACGTATGTACATCTGTGGAAGAAAAATATTAGGCAGTCTTGTTGGGCTTCTTCGTAAAATTGTAACTTTTATGGATTCTTCGACGGTTTACTATAATACATGAACTTTATAAAAGCCGTGCCTGGTTGCTAAAATATCCGACGATGCGAATACACAGAATGCCATAAAATTTACCGATGAATAGGCAATTAAAGAAAAATTCAATAAAAATTGAGAGTTTCAACCGATAATTAATTCAGGGTGCCCAATACTTTTGCCCAAAGTTCCATTTATATCTGCACTGCTATTAAATATTTTGTTTTTTGGTATCGTAGACTAAAAAGCTACGGTCTTTCTTGCCTCTACTTGTCAAACAGGTATTTTTTTACCTTTACATCGTTGGTAACTCTAAAATCGCTAAAAACATTAGGTTTATAATAATTATACGATTCCAGATACATAACATTTGTTCGTGTATACAGTTTTGTAAAAATCTTCTTAATGAAACATCATTCGGAGCTGTTTGAGAAAATTTAGGGACCAACGAGACCGATCGAAATGATTGAAGCTTCAAAAATAATCTACGTTTTTCAAGGACCATTTTTGTAACTCAATTTTCAATGGCAGTCGAAAGAAAAAATGTTTAACATGTAACGATATGTTTTATTGCAGGCAAATTTAGGAGAAAATCATTTTCTAATTCAATGAATTTTGACACTTTATCAAACAGCTCGGTTCTCGATCGATCCACATTAACTTTGTGTAAAAATGTTAAATGCTAGCTTCCGAATGAAATCGACGAAATTCTAATCGCCGTTGATGCTTCTCAATATTTTCTAAAATTCAATTATTCTCGCTACGATCTACCCTGAAAACTACTTTGACACTTGAATCTATTGTTTCGTCCAGTCTTAACTCGTCGTCATGGCGATTTTGCACATGTTTTCCACGCTGATTTCTTACTAAAATCACTTAATTCTATTCTTCCTTATTCTTCGTTTACCAAATTACTGAAAACCCACGTTTCCTTTCTCTTTTTCTAAATTATCTTGCTTCTCGTCATGTTATTTGCGTTTTTGTCACTAATGGAATATATTGTGTTTTTTTCCCGGCTCTCTAACTCGAAAAAAGAACTCAATATATGTATTTATATACGAAGAAAAAAATGTTTAGAGCCATCGTGATTAGAACCGTTATTCGAAGCTTTCGTCCTCGCTTCATCTCATCAAATCCGCTGCTCTCTGTCGATCTCGGTGCACCTCTCGTGGATGCATCCTCTTGCGATGTGAAAAGCAATTGCCCGAGCTAGCAAAGGCCTTTGGACAATAAGGACACTGATAGGGACGGGCCCCCGTATGTTGATTAATGTGGAATTTCAAATCTTGATTTCTCTTGAATGTTTTGTCGCACAGGGGACAAGCGTGTGGACGTAAATCCGAGTGCGTTATGCTGTGAGCGCGTAGTGTCGAATTTGTTGGATAAACGCGACCGCAAACGTTGCAGGGAAATTGTATTCCGCCGTGATATTCCTTGTGACGAAATAAGTTCGATTGTGTTTTGAAACTGTAACGAAAAAGGAAATTCAATGAATTTACCAAAAAGACAAAATCTTGAGTATTTTTTGTTCTGAGAAGTTAATGGGTTTCTTTTTTACGACGAAGTAATAAAAATAAACTTGCATTCGTCCGCAAATGTCACATCCGTATTTCCCTTTAGGCCTATGAGTTTCCAAATGAACTTTTAAATTTCCTTTCGTCGATATTCTCTTGCTGCAGATCGGACAAACAAAATTTCCAGTTGAGGAAGCGTTGTCAGAGCTGTTGGATTGCAAAACTCCATTCGTCGAGAATCCATGTTGCGATCGAAGCACGGCTTTGCTTTCGGAGTAACGTCTCTCTCGAGGTAAATGTGACCACAAATGATTTTGCAATCCTATTTGTGAAATGAAGGAACGAGCGCAAATAGTACACTCGTACGGTTTTAAACTTATATTTCCAATCTCTTCGTCGCTTTCGATACTTTTTCCTTGCTCCTCCGCCGTCTCCTTATTTTTTCTGGCCAGGCGAACCGCGTCACGATTTCCGGTTGCGGAACGACTGCGAAAAGCATGAAATTCATTCTCAAAACAATTTCATCTCGATTACAAACAACATAAACAATAAAAGAGAAGAATTATTGAAAATCCTACATTTTAATGATCGTGGAAGGTTTTTTCGTAAACTGTTCAATTTATTTTTTCATCTAAACTCACGTTTCCTCTTCTGGCGAATGAATTTTGAACGACGATTGCTCTCGTTTGAATTTTTCGTCGTCGGATTCGTCGGTATAATCGGACGAGTCGCCGCCTTCCAAATCGCACTCCAAAAATATCATCGGATCCACTCTGACCTCCATTTCTTCCATATGCGACGCGGACGATTGACTTTCGTCCCTGCTGGCCTCGACCTCCGACAAACCCGATCCAGTTTCGGCTGACGTTGGCATCGTTTCCTTATCCGTTACTATTTCTATACCACCCTGTCGTACAAATATTTTAGTATCACATTAAATCAATATACCAATTCCTATAATCCTGCAAATTCGTCTTTCAGCGTTATTCAATTTTCTGTATAAAAATAAAAATGGGTTCAAAATAAAGTGAAGAGAACCTTGGTCAATATGGAGTGCAAAAGTCCGCGATCTTTCTGCATCTCTTTATCGTGATTATCCAAAAAATCTTGCTTTTTCTTTCCATCCTTATTAGCGTTTATTTCATTGCCGAGCTCTTCCGTCCCGCCGGATCTTCTCACCTCGTCCAATTGTAGCCTCAACCTTTCTTGAGTTCTATACGCCATTGTCGCGAATCTGTGCACACCTTCCAGTCTTTTTGCACATGTTGAACATACCATTTTTGAAAGTTTGTCCTCGATCGATACCTAAAATACCCAACAATAACAACAAAACAAAACAAAATTAAATTTCTCCTCTTCTAACACGAAGTTCAAACAATTGTTTTTCAATATCCCTAAAATTTTCATAGTTAAGCATCACTGACAACAAAATTTCGTTGAACCAACAAAATTCATTTTGTTCGATTTCGATTCAACAAAAAAAAATAGTTAAAGTGACCATTTTCCGTCCAACGAAATGAATTTTGTTCGTTCAAAACGATTTTTTTTTTCTTATTCCATGAATATATTATTTTTCGTATTTATTTGTTTGCTGTTAAAATAATATTAATATTATTATTATTATATAATAATAATTAATAATAATAATAATATAATAATAATAATATTTTAACAGCAAATAAATAAATACGAAAAATAATATATTATTTTAAATAAATAAAAATTTATTAATAAAAATTAATAAAAATTAAAAATAAAAATAAAAATTATTATTAATAATAATAATAATAATAATAATAATAATAATAATAATAATAATAATAATAATAATAATAATAATAATAAGGTATCTGATGCAGGGAGGTCAAGTATTCTTAATTTCTCAAATACCTTTCATCGTTCCTCGTATATACATTCGTAAGCAATATGTATTGTAATGCTTAGTAAAAATCTATTAATGTATATGATCGATGTTTATGTACATCTATATAAGAATATATTGTAAATGTACATAAACGGATACACGTCACAGGGAGATATGCAACGAAATCGGGATTTCTATTAGGAATTATATTTATAGTCGGTAGTTTGCTGCTATTGGTCGTTGTATACATAGTAGCGCGCTGTTGTGACAAAGCGGGGCTGTGTGGTAGGGACGGTTGGCGGGAAACGACAGCGAGGAAGGAAGGAGGCGAGAAGCGGGACGGGCGGGGGATGACTCGGGATACTCGCGTGGCAATCAATAAAATGCTAATTTTTAACACTTTCGTACCTCTTCTTACAAAATGGCTGCCATTAAAAAATCTACCCCCTCCCCTTTGGCCCCTTTGTCCTTTCATCGACTCGTAATTTTTTAACAATCATGAGAAATTCAAGTGAATTGGTTTCTTAAGAATTACACTTTGAGAAATGTCTAGAGTTTGACTAATTTATGTTGGATACGTTTATTAGGTTATTGGTGAAGGTCGAAAAGTGAGATTGTATTTTTTGACATTTTTTTCGCAACGACGTGGTAATGGATTATTTACATTATCGATTGGTGCTAATTCATTTCGGAATTGTCAAGATTTTTCGACAAACAATTGTTGATTGTTTTTATTTGTGACAGGGATTCCGACAATTTGTGGCTAAAACAGTAATTGATAATCAATCTGACATTTGAAGTTTGTCAGATCTTGGAAGGTCAAAAGCCGCACTTCGACAACTCTCAGTTGTTCGTTCTTTCGAATTTCTTACAGTTTTTTTGTTTTTTTTTTTTTTGTAACCTCAATAGCATGTGCGTGTTGATGCAGCAAAATATATTCAATAATTGTGTAAATTAGCGAGAGAAAAAACTGCACTTACGAGAATATAAAGATATTTTCGAATTTTCGATTGTAGATATTTTTTTCTCGACTCCTCGGCGAAAATGTCAATTCTCTCTTCGGCGTCAACATCACTAGCACATATTCTACATTGTTCAGTCTCGCGATTCTCGACGACAGCACCACCGCCACCGCCGCCGCCGCAACCGCCGCCGCCACGTTCAAAAAGCTCCCGTCCCGCGGTGCCCATTTTCAAAAAACCTGACGGTGTGCTTGTGTACCAAGTTCGAAAAAAAAAAAAAAAATCACGTTCGTAAAGAGTTGACAAGAAAAAAAAACGTTCACACACACACGCACGACCACTTCCCCGCTTCGATGGACTTGCCAGTCGTTGCTTTATTGTTTTTTTGCTGTGTTCGTTTTTTTCACGCTATTATCGTTTGTCGTAATGGCGCCGCCACGCGGACTTTTTGCAACAGCTCACGAAACTCATACGCGAAACACTTGGTGAAAAAAATTGCAACATTACCTTCTGATAAATCCTGTGGAACAATTAACTTTGCTCTTTCGAACTAAATCCAATTAATTAGATTGACACGATGCAACTTTTTGTGTTATTATATTATTTTGGTTATTTTCGTTGGTTATTTACTAGTGGAACGACAACGTCCTCCCGTCGTCTGCTATCACATTTTTGTTGTAGTTCTTCTGCTAAAAATGATCGAATTGTATGTCGAACTCACTTATCAAAGGGCAACGCTCAATTTTTTCTACCTTTTTATTTTTATTTCTCCGATATTTATAATTGATCGTTTTAATTGTTATTATTTTATTAATAAATTTGAATAAACGTAACCGGCGATACGACACGTTTATTATTTCTACTATTTTGCCTCTTTTTTGTCAGGGGATTTTATTGCCGAGGTTGGACGAGAGTAACAACACCACTCGGGAAACGACGAGAAACGAATGCTCGATACCCCAAATACCTATACTACTTTAATAGCATTCGTCGATTAAAAAAAGTATCTATAGATATTGTACTATGTACAATATAGATTACAGTACTCGACATACTCCATATATTGCGACTACGTATACGGAGGTTTTTTTCTTTTTTTTTTTCTTTTTAGGTATCAACAGATACATAAGCCTCTTTCATGTACCGATATTTTTATCATCGTATGTACTTGCATAAAAAAACTTGTTTATCATTAACACAAATGCTCAATATACAATAATTTCCAAAATTCTCTACAATTTATATTTTTATCTCGTTAATAAACGCATATATGTACGTGTCTGTGTCAAGTCGTACTTCCGGTATAAGGTATACTGTTTGCACGAGGACACCGTATGAAGAATACTGGTGCGATGACTATAAAACGTGATGGAGAGGCGAGAGCAAATCTGCAATTGTTTTATTTATGGATTCTTAAAGCCTTCCCCCCACTCTTCGGGATATTGCGCGACCGTGCCCTTTTTTGTCTCTCATTACTGTCATAACTTGTCCGCGTGTAAATATATATACGTATATACGTGTTTTCAGCATAAATGCTTTGTCCGTAGAATAATAAATACGCGCACACATTGTTTTTTTTTGCTTCCTTTCCCTCGAATACGAATATCCGCGAGCCCCAAAATATGTCGCATCAAGTGACTCCCTCTTGACGAGAAATTATATTCCTCAACGTTTTCTACCATTACGCGCAGCTCACCTATTTCATATCTATATGAAATGCAATATCGACTCGTGTGGCACACTTATAATTACTCCGCCATTTTCTTTTATATCGTATGTATTTTATGAATTTTATAAAATTAATATATTTTATGACGAACATCAACTGGCCTCTCAAAATATCGCGACTTCACCATTCGGATTTGTTGAATGACGTTTCCCGCCAAAAGTTACTGTCTCAAAATCCTACAGAGGGAGCTCGATTTTTGAAGTTTTCGCGCCACATCGAATATTTCCCGCCGTAGCATTTCCGCATGCGCGTTGGGACGCCGGTGAAATTTGGGCTCTTTAATCGGCCCAAAAACAAATTTCCACTAAGAAATAAACTCGAAAAAACAATTTTCTCAAGGGGCATTCAAAATTTGATGGAATGTGGTTATCGCGCTTACCTAATAAACAATTGTCATGAAAATTCTTTCGTATACAATAAAAAGCGCCATCATAACCTCATTTCCTCGCAACCCCCACGGCCATCATTAATTATCGCTCCCTCTCCCCTTCCTAGCGTGTCTCCGAAACGACGACTCGGAGAATATGTATTCCGTCAACCCTTTTGTCTACCATTCGTTTCGCTTCGCCCCACCAATTTAACCGCGGAAAAAAAATCAATACTACAAATTAACAATTAACAAGCTTGTGAACATACAAGAGGTGTCTCAGCAGCGGTACTTTTTGTACTCGAATAAGGGAAAGAAGCGCACGCGCCTTTACTTTATTATATAATTCAATGATCCAAGAATATAAAGCTTTTTAAAAATGGACCTCCAAACGAATTTCGATGTTGTAATTAATTAAAAACACCATAAATTGGAAAATTTTCATACAAAAAATCAACATCACATGCTAAATCCCTGAAAACGTATAACTTGGTGATAAATATTGACGAATAAATGGACCCACTCTATAATGTCCGAAATAGGGTGTTTTTATTACTATAGGTTAATATGAAATGACGTAAGAATAAAAAAACTAGTACACAAATAAAAGGACGAAAATTTTAGGAAAATCGACAAATGTCAAAATTAAACAGTAATCATGGCTTCATGTCACTGTTGTACAGCATCGGTGATAACCCATTGGAATTGTGGTCGAAATACGTGCCCTCGGATGGACGAGTACGGAGAATTGAGGATGAAATTTTAAACGGTGATAGGGTTATAGAAATACGAGGGCCAGACAATTCTACCTTTCTCACCAATATTTCTTGTCCAGCCAGTTCGATCGATAGTCTCAACATTAAACTTCCGGTTTTAGTCGTCATTATGAAAAATCTCAAAGCGAGATTCAGAATTGATTTTCAGGTATCAAAATAAATGAACATTAACCTTAAAAATTCTGCAATTTTCTTAACCTCACCGTCGCCTTGATCGAATAGTCGAAATTTGATGCCCTCAAATGAATTATTATCATTATTTTCGATCGAATATTCCGTCCCAGCTCATAGACGAAGAAGGAATACGACGAAAATTTTTCGTCTCAACTTACGAATTAAGCAACAAAGGCACAATCGTCGAAAACGACACTGCAAGAATTCTTCTCAAATTGGAAGAAGATTGGAACCATTTAGAAATTGATTTACGAAGCTGGTGTCAAACGGTTTTTCGTACCCAGTACAAAGCTCTTCAACGATTGATTATTTATCAAAATTGCCGATTGCGACGAGTTTATCTTCAGGATCGTCATTATGAAGCCAATGAGACACCGATTCAACTGTGTCAAGCGTTTTTCGATATGTATTTGTTGAAATGGGGAATTAACTTTGTGGATAAGGGTTGTCAAACCAGTGGGATTTGTACGGACATTTTGAAGGGTTTGTTATGTTTTCATGTTAAAATAATCAATGAGAAATAACTTTTTACAAGTTTTTTATGATTTTTGTCAAACCGTTACTTTGATCGAAAAAATAGATGATGCTCCGCTTTCGACAACGGGATCGCCCGTGTTGCGAGTTCAACGAAACACAAAATCGTTGTCGGCTGGCCAAAAACATTCAAATGGCAAAAAAAATTTGGCTCCAAAAGTGAAAGATGTTGCGAGATCGAAGGAGAATTTAGGCAATGTTACGAAAAACCCTGTCGCCGTTCAAAAAACTACGATTTTGCGGGCCGAAACGGCGAAAATAAATAAAACTGTTTCGCCGGTGGATAACGGCAAATTTGGAAGGAAAACGTGTTCGGCGAGAGGAAAGGAAAAGAGAGAAAAAATCGAGGATGAGAACGAGGGTCAAATATTTCGAAAATGGCCGTATAATTATTTGCAGCTGGAGCACGTTGCCGGTAGAGTCAACAAATTGAAAACGTCTTCAAGGCCAAATTCAATAATCGGCCAGACGAGATTTCCCAGCTTAGAAAAGTGCCTGAATCGCCCTTTTCCTAAAATCAATTTGCCGAAGATTGAAATTCCGATACCGCCGGAAGTTGAAAAAGAGGCAGCGGAAGCGGTGGCCGAAAATTTCAATAGAAATGTTCTTTCATCGAGAAGCAAACTTTTAACGACCGACGAAGCGGTTCACAATTATTTGGAACTTCGTCACGTTATTAATCGAAAAATGTTGGAAAGCTTTCAATCTCGTGGCCTCACCATGACCGAGGTCGAACTTTCCATTTACAATTCGAAGAATCGTCAGAATTCTTATGGCCAGGGTAAAATCGTGGAAAAGGGTAGAACGAGCGTCGAAAGAGCTTGCGACGTTTCCACCAACGAACAGGAGAGAAAAAAGCAGGACAAATTGCCAAAACCCTCTGGTGGAAAAAAAAGCTCTGAACTTATTTCGTAAAATCTTGTACCAAAATTTCTCTCCGACCAAAAATTGATTCGACCATTTGTTCCTAAAAAAAAAGAAAAATATTAAAAAGTTGAATTTTCAATTTATTTGTCATCGTTAGAAAGCGTGCGAATTATTTTTGCTAAAAAAAAAAAGTTATTTTCAAAAACAAAGAAGATTGACTTATAGAAATTGTTTTTTTATTAAATGATTAAAAATTTTCATTTTTTTTCTCCTCCCAACGGTCGATCAACACTTTGCTTTATTTTGTATAGGCAGGAACAGTTTAAACTCCGCAGGTAGTTCGTCTTCGGAATAAAGTCTATCGGAAAAGTAGACTCTTCGTATTCTGCAATTGGCGTGAATTTGAACTCTCAGAGTTTCCACGTAATTAGTGCCGTAAGCTCGACGAGTAAAATCTGCCAAATTGAATTGTATCTGGTTCCATCCGTCGTCAAGGCGCATCGGCATCGTACAAATGAAAGGCTTGACTCTAGTGGTCGATTGATAGTTGCTAGCTCTGAAACGCCTTCTCACATTTTTGTCGTCTATTACCTGAAAAAAGTGGAAAAGTTGAATTTCATTGATTTTTCGTAGTTTTGGTGAAAAAAAAAAAAAAAATTTCAATTTGTAAGATACACAATACGAAAAAATGTCATTTTTACAAAAATTATAGATGGAAATGAAAAAGTTTACGTACTTGAACTTCAAAGGTGAAGTATTTCTTCAGATTTTTGATAATCATAACTAAAAAAGGGAGTTTAATGCCTAGAGTTTTCCTTGGATCAGCCGGGCACGTGATATACGTCGTGCTGACATTGCTGCCAAGAATTTCCAAAACAAGACTCTGTATATCGTTGTCGGTGATTCTTTTTATGTGACCGTTTCGCACTTTTTTGTCCCATATTTGTAGCGGTTTGCTCCCGATACTGTACAAAATCGATAAGAAACCGCTCTGGAAAGTGTTCTTGAACATGATTTACAAAAGTTTTTGTATAAATTCGAGACGATCGAAACGTTCAGCCCTAACCGCACTTTTGTATTTCGTCGATCACTTTTCTCAACATTGATTCAGATGAGACTCTGCAATTTTTTCACTTCATTTCTTTTAGTACAATCACACAATTTTAATGAATAAACGCTAGTGTTTCTCGGTGATCATTGTTTTGTTGTGCTGTAATTTCACGTATTCGCCTCCTCCCCCCCGATGTTTGTGGGGACTGGGAACTTTGGAAGCGAGAGGTGCGCGCGGCATTTAATAAAAACGATCGCAGCGCCATTTACGCGCGAAATTTATAGTTCAAAACGCTGTGCTGCGAAATTAGAGATTTTTCTTTCTACTTGGTCAGAAATAAACAATACGAGATGATAGATAATTATAACATTTTCGATATTTATTGATGGAAAATAAACAACCGCAAGATAATCGGAAACCGAAAGAATAATATTTTTCGGATGTTTACAATATCGACGCTCGTTTGGCATAACTTGCGATACGCGAGGCGCCGTGCCATCGTCGTTTTGCTATTTTTTATCCATTCAACTTTAATAATTAAAACTCATCCAACAAATAATGAGCGAGTAGCGTTTTAATTTCATTCGTTTTTTCTCAAAGACACTACTCGTTGCGGTTTCGCTAACGATTTTTGAAGTTTTTTTCCTCGGACTTGTCGCTTTTGAAAATCTCACGTGCAAAACACATTTTTTTGTACATATTTAAACTGAAAAACGAAAAAACAAATATATTAATACTACACGAAGACTAAAAAACGGACCTAACGCTTGGTTCGGTATTCAATCTCAATTATCTCAAAATTCCATCCACCGCCCTAGTTTTCTCTTCATGTCTTTTCGTTTTTTATTTTTTCCTTCTTTTACTTTTAACGTTATCTCAGTTCACCTCGACATTCGTCATTTCGAATTAATGCGTAAACGTAAACTAATACACAGTCGGATTGATCGAATCGCCGCTGAAACTATAAATATGTTAAGGAGCAAACTGCGCTTACGTTATAGTTACTTCGGTGAGTACGAGACCTCGACGAGTGTCGCGGAACAGAGAAACGGCCAATACTAACGGTTTAAATACCGCAAAGATACGTTTCGTTTTTCTTATTTTTTCCATTTTTCTTCTCTTTCCTTTTTTAATACTTTAGTCCTGCTTATATTCGAGTTTATTTCGCTTCTTTTGCTTCTCTCCCTCTCTAAAACTATAGAAATAAAATAGTTGTTCCTCCATTTCGTACGTTTCTACGCTAAAACTATTCATTTCCTCTTCTTTTCATTTTCTTTCAGTTAAGAAAAACCGTAAGTTACTCCCTTTAATCGTAACTCGAATTTTGCTCGAATCGTAACAATGTTTATTCGGAAAAACGTCGTTAGCCAACAATATTCATTGGATTTTGCCCATAAAATGGAAACTCATTTCTAAATGCTTACAATGTTCGAGCGAGCGAGCGAGCGAGAGAGAGAGAGAAAGTGGAAAAAGGCGAAGAGATAAGCAAGCCAACATAGGAAACCTTGAAGGATAAACCACGAATTCTTTCGCAAAACACCTTAGAGCTAAGCGATTTTCGAGCAATCGCAAAATGTAAAACGGCACGCGTTTTTTTTTTTCTTTTTTAACTGACAAATTCGCTTAAACTTGTATATAAATAAACTTTTCCCAACTTGGGAAGACGCGTACGAAACAAAGATTAAAAAAAAAAAAAAAAAACCAATTAATTCGATAATTGTAGCTTAAATCTACTGTGTCGGATATTCGCATTCGCATTAACAACGCATGGGCAATACGCGAGGATTAATCGCGATTCTCGTTGCTAATCAAGCTTCCGAATGAAAAATACAAAAACATTAAAACTAAAAGTTGAATTATGAACGCAGAATTTTTGCGAACTACGACGTAGGTACATTGAATTTTCTAAACTACAAAATAATTCGATTTTTTCTTTTCTTACATTTTTATCGCTATTCAGAGCGCGCGATTGTTTCGAAATGTTTACTTTTTTCTCTTTTCGTTTCAGCATAAAGATCAAAATGCTCTGATTACTAACAAAGCAAGCTTCGTTCCCTCAATTTTCACGATCGCACAACAATAAAAATAAATTTGTCCATTAAAACTTAATTGGAGGATGGATTTAAAAAAAATGAGAACGAAAAATGTAAATTTTCTGGGTAACGTGTCGTAACGAGGAACCAAATATTCGAACCCTCGTACGCGACAGCATTTGTTAATAACATTAGAACAATTTTACTTATCGATCGGTTGATTAATAACGACATTTTTGGTTTGATCGCGTATTTCGATCGTATCATCCGGTAACTTTTCCTTCTCAGGCTTGGCACTTGTGTCGAGACCCAATTTTCCAAGTGTACGAAGTGCCGTTAGTACAGCCTGATTACGACTTTCGTTTATCGTTGATCCACTGCCGTGACATACTTGAGGTGGATCCGTACTTAGCGAAACCAATGAAAGACAGCTATTGTGCGAGGCCTGAAGAAAAAACAAAACCATTTTCAACAATCCCTAAATATTTATAAATTTATGAGCGAAAAAATGTTATTTTTTCGAAATTCTACGGTTCGTGTGGATAAATAATGAATTGAGAAATTCGTAAAAAATTGTGTGAATAATGGAAAGAAAGAGTAAACGAATAAATAACCTTTGGAAAATCGACGAAAGTGGCTTTGAAGTTGAGAAGTTGTGCAAGATACATCAACTGATCTTTAGGGGATAGGCCATTGGTAGTTTGTTGGTTATTTTGTTGACCCCTGAGAGCGTCGCTGACAGCTTGCAGCGTAGGTCCATTCTGGTTGTTTTGGGAATTATCACGAACGGAATTGGCGCCGCCGTTACCGAAGAGATTGGAGTCTTGTTGTCCAGCAGGATCAACGAGTAACAATCCAGGGGCTAATTGTCGTCCGCCACCGCCGCCGTGGCTCGTATGTTGATAGCTTTCTTTATTGTTAGTCTGTTCGTCTTCGAGAAAAGTAACTTTCCGTAATTTACCAGAATTGTTGTCATTGGCTCGATTATCCGGATTGTTGGAGTCTTTAGTGCTAGATTTTATCGAGGGTTTTGTTGGTTGTGGTTGAGTTGGTTTGCTGTAGCCCAATTGAGCGAGGAGAGCTTCCGCGGCAGCTTTTTTGCTCAATTTTTTGTTGGAGCCAATGCCTTGGGCGGAATATTGTCCTATGGTGACTTCCATGAGAAATTCGCGTCTCCTGGGGCCGCCTTTCTCTTCGACAAGCCTATAAATGGGTTCCCTCTCTCGTTTCGAATGTTGTATTTGAACGAGACGGGAAATGGGATCAACTTCTTCGATGTTATCGGAATCGGTGCGTGGACCTTGATTATCGCGTATTAAATTTCGTTTGGGTTTCTTCGTATTTGAAGGTTTACGTTTCATGCCGGCTGAACGCACGGTTATCGTTGCTGGCAGTGGTGGCAGTCTCTTAAGTTCCTCGAGCATCAATTCCGCGGCATTTTTCTTCGATACTTTCTTCGAGGAACCCTCCCCAATCGTAACCGTATCGCCAACCGTACATTTTGTCGTAAATGTACGTATGTGCGGTTTTCCCGTCTCCGAAACGACCTCGAAACTCACCGGTAAACCTCGCTTCAACGCTGTCTCGTGAACCAATGATACCGGACTTTTGATCTCTGCGTTTGGGTCTTCCGTAAAGCTGCACGTGCCAACACCGTTCTCTACAATCGTCTTACCACCTCCGCTCGTAGATCCAACAGTTCCACCCGCAGGATTAGCCGCGTTCGGACATTCTTCCGGTATTGGCAGCTGTTTCAATTGCTCCAGAGCACGACTCGCCGCATCGTGCCGCGCTGCTTGACCCGTTGCACCACGACCGGCGAATTCACGTTCACCGACCTGCCAAACACCACGTTTATTTCAAATCATTATTCATTCCACAAAAAACTCTAAATAATCGACAAACTTGCGTCGACGATTAGTCACCTTGAGCGTAACGAGATATAATTTTTCTCTTTTCGGTGTGTAGCCAGGTGCAAATTGAGGAAAGTGCGGATTAAATAGACGCGGTGGTCGGATACCAAAACTGGGCTGAAAAAAAGGTTGTGGAGTTGCCGGTGGTGCATTTCTTATTGTGTAAACCGTCAGTTCGCCACGCTTCATTGCCAAAGAATTCAGTTCAACGGTTGGAGGCAAGATTCCTGTTTGGAAAAGTTTAATTTTATAATATTTCTGGAAAATGTAATGAAATATGATGTTTGAAAAGATTGTCTTTTTTCTTTGACATACCGGAAGGTGAGGATCCTTTTCCAAGATGACCGACTCTCATAGCCCTCGTAGGTTTCGGTGGTGGATGCCTGTACCACGTGGTCGTAAGAGCTTCCGTAGCGGCGCTATGTTGAGCTTTTTTAATACTTTGTCCTTCGGCAACATATTCTTCTTCGCCGAGCTTGAGAGTAACGGTAAATCTTTTTTTATGCGCTGGGCCCTGTTCGTTGGTGAGTCTGTACTGATGTTGTAATTTATTGAACCTCGCGAGTTCATTTACGAGACACATTGGTGTTTTTTCCTTCATATTTGCCAATACTGCACTCGTTACGTTCGCTGGATTTGGATTCGATGGCCGACTCGATGGGCTCTCGTCCCTCTCCTCAACACCATTATTTTCCTCCTGATGCAATGATCCTTTCTTCTGATCCGCACTCATTGACTGTTGTGACGATTTTAATTGTTGCTGTTGTTGCTGCTGCTGCTGTTTTTGTTGATTTTGTTGTTGAGGCTGTTGCAACGATGCTTGCTGCTGCTGCTGATATTGTTGCTGCTGTAACGTTTGACTCGGATGCGCTACCATTTGTTGACTCGGCTCCATTTGACGATTCAGACCAATTGTTACCATCGTACCTAAATCAATTTACATTGCAATCTTTATTCGTCCGCAAAACCATCAACTTTCCCTTTCAATTTCCTTCCAATGCACAACGTTTTTGATGAGACGAGATGCAAACATTCGATATACACAATTAAAAAAACAAAAACAAAAAAAAAACATTCCGTGTGCATAAAAAACACATGTCACTCGTGCCACAGTTGTTAATCGATTGTCGTTGGAGTTTCTCGTTTTTTATCAACGAATTATTAACAACTCTGGTGTTGCATCATGTCAAAACCACTGACCTCAAGAGACGAAAAAAAGCCAAACGATAAGCAAGGTATGGAGAAGGAAGCAGAAGTCGTCACGGTAGAAGTTAAAAAAAGAAAGTAAAATTGTCAAAAATGATGGAGTGTCGAATTTTTCCATTTTTTTTGAAGACTCAAGGAATTTCGCGATGAAACGGTTTGATAATCTTTGGGAACAGCCAATTTATTTGTTTCTTGAAAAGAGTGGATTATGAAAATCAATAGAATCGGAGCGCTTAACGTTATTCATTTTGTTGTTATTTGAGAATGAACCGACCTTCGATGCACCCAGTTGGTCCAAACATAAGCTCCAAATTGTCAGTACTAATGTTTAACATCGCTTGATGAACTTTACCATCGACGCCACTTAGCAGTGCCAGTAAGAGGCACGCGACCGTTATTTTCGAGACGTAACTCCCTAACAAAATTAATGATAATCGTGGGTGAGTAAGCGAGTTATTTTTTTCATTGAGAATCAACCATTTGTTCGTATCGTTTTTTCTTTTCTCATTTTGTGAATAAAAATCGAAAAATCATGAAAATTATGTGAAAGGACCGTTTTCACGAATGTGTCTCCTTTTTCCTTCAAAACCTTGGAAAATAACACGAGGTTTGAGATTGCAAATGCAAAAATAAAAAGGACCAAGCACTGGTATTTTTCAGCAACTAAAATTGCACTAGGAACCAAATCCACTCGCGCTAAACTTGACTAAGTGTTAAATAATAAACAGACTTTCCATGCAAATCTATCAACAAACGATAAGGAATCGGAAAATATCTTCAAGGTTGATAAATTAAAAAAATGAGACGAATCCGTGGGAAACGTCTCGCAAAAGAGAAGCAATGAAAAAATAAAATAAACCGTGTAAAATTGAAAAATAAAAAGAAAAAACGTGAATAAAAACCATTCTGAAAACCTTGGGAACATGTTACGCCTTCTCCATTGATTATTCGATTCAAAGAAGAAAGCAGTGCAACCATCACCAGTTTTTTTATATTTTTTTTTCAATGACCAAACGAGCAACTTGTTAAAAACGCGTTTTTGTGCTTTTTACAATGAATAAAATTTCGATATTAATTCTTGATGCACTAGTTCCAATTTTTTTCCTCTAATTGTTGTTAATCAACGCGGCAAACTTTTATTACACGCTTTCAGTACAATTTCACACTCCTCTCCGAGCACAATGCGTTTGACATTTCCATTAAAAATAAAAATATACGTAATACCGTTCGATGCTTCTAACTTACCGTTGGGATTTTGGGCATTAACGCCCATTAATACGGGCTGCCGTGGATTACCTCCTGGAGGTACGGAATGTTGCATGTGATGCATCGACAATATTTGCTGATGCTGCATTTGTTGAGGCGTCCTGTGAGCCGTGTGCATGTGTTGAGCTTGATGGGGAGGTACCATGTTCGACGGTTGCATCGGACGCACCGGTCCGCCCATCCTGAAAAAAATATCATTCATTATTATCCCATTTGTTATTTTAGAAAATGTGTAATTTTATTTCTGTCTGATTTAATAAACGTCATTTTTGTATTATTCGATCAATTCTTTTTGAAATTGTGATACGAATTTTTCCGTTATATGGAAATTAACTTTGTTGTAAAACCTACATCATGTTCGATACAAATTTATTTTCTCTTAATTGATTTTGCATCGAATGACGTTGTTGCCAAAATATAATCGCACCGCTGGATTCGTGATCACCTGAAAAAAAAAGAATAAGTGACTTTTCTGCGAAATTGCAGACGGTCAGGAACAGGGGAACAAAAAGGTTAATCAAACAGCAAAATAAGAAAAAACGTTGTTTATTCATGGAGAAAAAATCTCCGATGTCATTAGCCGGAGAATGTAAAAAATTGTACGATCTATCTGCTTAATTCGCGATAAGAATACAAGAAAGTTTTTAGATGAGGTTAACATTGTAAACGAATTTGGCACTGGATTTTGTTGTATTTAAATTTTGTCACTGGACAATGTTGAGAGTTTCGCAATCGTGACAAAGAGAACAAAAATTATTAACTGTTTTTTCATTGCTCAAATCGTGTTCGGATTCACGCGAAATTCGTTAACCATCGTAACAAAGTATAAAACGAGTTGGACGTATAAATCTCAACGGGCCTCGGGTCCCGAAAAAATTCGGCACGATAGTCGGCGACGAATTTTTGTTTTTTTTTTAGATAACAATCAAAGATTCAAGGAATATTGAATAACCGTGGGTAAGAAATGGGCTTGGCCCCGGCTAACATTTCGTCCTGCGGAACGCGATATCAAGAGGTGTCGAAGAAAAAAAAGGGTGCCTCAAAAAAATGTGTAACAAACTATATAATCGTGCACGTACCTCGTAACGGTAAAATGACAAATTCCGATAATCCCGTTGTCAGATAAACGGATGAGTTGATAATTGAAAATAAATACTTAAAAAAACGTGACTTATTTGCACAGAATGTAAAAGGAGCAAAATCTTCGTGATAGCTACGGTGTAAAAGTCAGCTGCAATGGAAGATGGGCGGGATTTGCAATTTTTTTCTTCGTCTCCTCGCGGCTACAATTTCACCTCACTCTTGTTCTCACTATTCGTCCATATCTCCTAGCTGCTTGATTTATTTATCTTCCCGGGTTAGGACAACGAATATAATTTAAAAAGAATACACACACACACGCACACACATACACACCCGTAGTCACGAACGATTGTTACTTTTGAAAGCACCCAACGAATAATCTCACTCTTCCTTGGACCAAAAGGCGGCCATCTTGATTCCGGGACTTTACTACCGTAGTCAACAATCGTCTACTGTGTCAAACACAAACTCAATTCTTCATATATAATACATACCTATGTATATTAGGAAGTTACTCTTGCAATGTTAGTTAATAAAAAAGATTCGACAATTCTAAATGTATCTTTCAATTTTCGACTCGAGACACTTGGACAATTATAAAAATAACGTATTAAATACATAATCCAGATGAGATGAACTGGGAAACAATAAAAAATACTATTTTTATAATACCAATCACTTTTTATATTGTGATTCGTATAAAAGCCCTAGCTGTCAAAATCTACGTTCCTATACTTCTTAGGGAATGTCAAATTTTGATCATAACTCTTCTTACAGATATTGCGGTACTTTGTATGTAGAAAAATAATAAATCAATCCGATATATCTAATATGCGTTAATAAAATAATCCTCCACATCGACGAGCCTTGTATTTTTAAATGAGTCGTTCCTCATCATTACAGGCTCTTTGTCATCACTTATTTTTGTATATTCAATTTTTTTTGTTCCTTCTATACGATCGACTCATAGTTTGCTAGCACGTGATTATCAGCAGAATTCGTGCTCCATTAATGCTGATGAAAAAAAATGTATGCATTTGTGATATCGCGATATATGAAACGCCACGTACCTACGAGTACCTATTTTTTTTTTTCAATGAAATAGAATTTCCTCCACAAAACTTATGCAGAAAGTTCGAGCTGAAAAATCGAAAAAAAAAAAATGAAACATCGATTTTCATGTTAAAATAACAAAGCAGCTTCGCCTTGTTAGAAATCACGAATTGTTGATAAATAATAATAATAATTTTTATTTACATAATGTACAAGAGTGACGTAGTACTCGGCTTTTCAAAAATTCTCATTTTTGTTTGTTTGTTTGTTTTTTTTTTTTTTTCGTACCAATCTATATTACGGAAATATGTCTTATCCATAATACTTTCGCGACGCCACGTTATCAATGTATCCGAATAATGAAACTACGTGGAAAAAAAAAAAAAAAAAAAAAATAACGAGCAGAGAAAAATAAGTGCATCTGTCGTAAGTTGATTTAAAAAATTAAAAAATTGGGGAAAGGGTAAAAACGAGATGTAATTTGTTCTCCGCATTGCATTACTTCCGATTGATGATTCGAGACGTTTAGAAATTTGTTTCCTCAACGTCGCCTACATATTTATATATAATAATAATAATAATAATAATAATAATAATAATAATAATAATAATAATAATAAATGGAATATCACAGAAACGATAGAAACCCTTCGAAATGGATGAAAATTTTCGTCACGCACACGCACGCACACACACACACATACACACAATTAAATTTGTTGTCAAATGTATGAAAATCTTTGATGCGCATTGTTTCGTGAATGTTGTAGAAAATTTTAATAGTGGCTCATTAATAACTGGCAGAAAAAACAATTGAATTGTATAAACGCGACGATGATGAATACTTTTGTTGTTGTTGTTGTTTAAGAAAATAATGCTGCACGATTAAATGTATGAAATGTAAAGTATTTGAATACAGAGGAGACGCAATAGTCAGTGATATATTTGTGTTAAGAGAAAATATAAAGGAAAATAACGGACGTACCGAGGACGTTCCATGAACAATGATCGAGTCTAAATCTATATAATTTATATATTTCAATCTTCTTCTTAAAAGGCCACAGTTACGCGGGAATTCCCGAATGCTTTTATCTCAACTCGCACTAATAGACTTCAGCTAGTATATAATCCAATAAGTTCTTCATTCTCTTTACAATCTGTTTGCTCGCTTATTAACTTTTGTTTTTTCCAATTTTCTACATTT
Organism: Campoletis sonorensis; assembly: GCA_013761285.1. Taxonomy (NCBI): domain Eukaryota; kingdom Metazoa; phylum Arthropoda; class Insecta; order Hymenoptera; family Ichneumonidae; genus Campoletis; species Campoletis sonorensis. The sequence continues at coordinate 676,055 of JACEOJ010000110.1, forward strand.
TTTTCAATTGATATACACTCAAATTGATATGTTCATCGTGCTTTTTTCCTTCCTTGTGGGATAATAAACGTTGAGGAAGGGGAATAAAGAAAAAAAAAAAGAAAAAAAACGTGGGATCCGTTAAAAAGACGTGCTTGATTTCGGGGAAGCGCGCCAACTCGAGGGAACTGATTTTACAAAGTCACAACTCAAGACCAGTTTTGAAATTTATATGATTTTTTTTTTTTCACTTCCTACTTCCCTCCGGAATAACAATCACGAGTTTTGAACGGACTCTGCCGTAAAATTATCGTTTCTTTCATATTCACTTTTTTAAAAAGAATAATTAAGGTCGAAATGCATTTAAAAAGTAAAGAAAAAAGAAAAAAAAACGGAAATATATTCAGTCCTACGCGATGAACGTTTAAAAGTATAATTTTTTAATTTCAAACTCTCCACATATTGGCTGTAATCGCAATCTCAGGACTGTCATCTTTTGTCAACATTGCGATTCTTCCTTCTTTTTATTTCATTTCTCGGTCTATCTGTCTGTCTGTCTGTCTGTCTCTCTCTCTCTCTCTCTCTCTCTCTCTCTCTCTCTCTCTCTCTCTCGCTCTTTCTTCCTTTCAATAATTTCATTAATCTATCGAATGCCCCGCGTTCTAAAGCACCGAGTCTTAACTTAACGTAGTGGCACCATTGTGATTAACTTTGTGATTAACGACGAGCCATCCATCGTCCTGGACAGATTGCAAATGTTCTTCCAACAATTTGGCCAAATTGCGGCGCTTGAATCGTAACGATTCTTTAACAACGTCACGAACGAATGACAGCCGTATATCCAGAGTGCCTTGAATTTGATGAAGATGCGAGAACAAAGTGGCGTAATCTAAAAATCGATCAAAAGAAGAAAAAAAAACATAAAATTAAGTTTATTAGTTCAAGATTGTTTGGCAAAGGTTTTGGAATAAAAATAAAAGTATGAAAAATTCAATGAAACTTACTCGTGCCCCTTCTCCGTACTTCTTTATAAACGAGTTCCCTAATCGACAAATTGTGTCTCCTAATTTCCTCCAATTCTTTTTTCGTCGGTTGTCTCTCCTTCTCGGGTTTAACATCATTTTTCTCGTTATCAGAAACGTGGTTGGTCAGGCGTTCATTGATGGCAGAAATCTCGGTGTTCAAACTGTCATCATTGTCGGTTGGGCAATCGTTGTTTGAGGTTTTGTTGACTGGCTCGAGTTTCGGGGGAACGTCAATGGGTTGTTTACGCTCGTTGGCGAGTGTACTGGTTTTCGCACTGTCGGCGAGGCTGTTTGGTATCGCGGGTGTGAAAGCAGAGCCGATGCTATTTTCCATGAAGGAAGAAGGTGCGGCGGCGTTTGGCGAGGCGGTGGGAATACCGGCTGACGACGAAATCGTCAACGGCGCGGGAATCGTCGTTGAATTCTCGTTGTTAATTTCCACGGGAACAGGATCAAAGACTGGTATCGTCGTTGAAAATTCTCCGAGACCGTTGACCATTTTTTCGGGCGACGATGGCATCGAATTTGGTATGTGCGCGGTCGACGATAAATTCGTCGAATAAGATGGAATATTCGCGTCGAGGTTGCCACCGGTAAATGGATTTTTAATGTCATTAATGTGCCATGGAACTGGCGAGACCGAAGGCGATCTTATGGCCGGCGAATAAGAGGGTCTTCGTAAAACGAAATCTCGAGGTATCGGACCGGGTTTTCTTTTGTTCGGCGGTGCTCTTGGTGTACCAGCCCCCACAGCACTACCATCGACCGACGCTAGAGTACGCTTTAATCCACCTTTCGCCGATAACGAGCCTGCCGAGGAGTTCGACGACGAAGAAGACGAGGTCGAACCAACAATGTCTATGTCTGCCTCGTCGACCATCATTCGTTTGTCGATTTTGAATGGATTTCCTGCAAATAAAAACATATTAAAATAAGAATAAACATTCGGAGATTAATTAATGTTTGCTAGTAGTTTTTTTTTGCTTTTGGAACGATTGGAAATGGAAAGTTTAATTTACCAAACATGTGCTGCCTGACGGGCGCGCTTTCGATTTCCCTCAACGGTGGTGTCATGCGTTTGAGATATTCCTGATAATTGCCCATTTGTGCGACGGGCATCGAGTGCACGTAATCATCGTCGAGTAATTTAGTGTGGGACAAGCCACTTTGTAAAAAATTAGCTCTCATTCTGACAACTTGATCGAGAAGAGATTTTCTTGGTACGTCAAAAGCGTTTCGGTAACTCTGGGCCCCGCGTCGTTGTTGTTGATTGCGAACAAGACCGACGACGAAACCACCGAATTCGTTCAGTTGATCACGAAGTCCCGTAAATTTGTCTTGTAATAATGGATGAGAAACCTTGAAAACATATGAATTAAAGGATGTTATTATTTTATTGTTTTTCCTAATAAATGGCACCTTTTAATTCGATGTTATTGGACAAATGCTTACCAAATCTTTTTTTAACGGTGTTCTCGGTACGACTCTAACACCCTCGGTAATTGCCGTTGAATTACCGTTCGAAAGAGCTTTTAGCGCGCTAGCGTTTGCAACTTGTTTCGAAATAACGTCGTTGCACAACCGATCGAATTCAACTTTTGCCGTGTTTTTTAATCTCTTTAAATAATCCAAAACCCTGTACGACAACGAATTGTCCATATTGTCGGGTATTAGGGTTTGCGCGAGCGGTGTCGATGCGCCCATTCTCGTCAGAGCTCTTCTTAGAGACTGAAAGAAACAACAGCAAGATTATTAGTTTTGTTCGACAAATTTACAGGTTTCAAGGAGGTTTTTTTCTTACCGCTGCGTAATACGTTGGCATGGTGCGCATATAATTTTGAAATTGCGTTCGCCACTCGTTGGTGGGTTTGAGTCGATGAATTTTAAAGAGTTCCTCCAAAAGTGGCAACAGTACTGGATAATTGTACGGCATGACGAATAAATTGACGCAAGTTAAATTGGTGCTCGCTTTGAGATAACCAAAGGGGTGTCCAACTTCGCTCGATTTGTACGAATTAGCGACAAATACTTGCCAACAGACCGTAGGTTGTTTTCTCGCGAGGATAAATTGAGTCAGCGGACTTGGCTCGAGCTCGTACTTGTCAAATGGCAAATTTTCAATAACCATTGGTTCTTGACTCGTACAAGTGAATTTGACGTTTGGATGTGCCGATCTTGGCGGTAACGAAGTCGCGGTCAAATCGGGCCAGAAACTTTCTGGAATCGGCCAAAAGCCAACCGCGAAACCTTTTTGAGCGGAACGCGGCACGTAAATCAATCTTCGACACGAGTGCCAAGCCGCGTTTCCGGTCAAAGTAATCGTCATTGAATTCATCGAGTTTGTCGAATTCGGTGGATATTGTTGCTGTTGTACTCTCGGTGGTCCATTCGTCGTATTGTTTACACCCATCAGGCTATTCGCCAGATAAATTTCATCCTCGTTTTCCTCATCCTCCGTCGCATGCATCGTCGTCGTCATCGTCGTTATCGTTGTCGTCGACGTCGTCATCCCCAGTGTCGTCACCGGTAATCCATCGGTTGCCAATGGTGGCGGATCTGGTCCGATTTTTTCGAAATTTATAACAACACCCGATTGGACCTTCTGCACCAGAGAATCTATACACTGCATCATCATTCTGTGTGACGTTATACAGTACGAGCGTCCTTTTGGCAAAGTTAACGAAAACAGAAAGAAACAATATACATACGAGATTTATTAACGATTCATTCAACTTTCATTCGTTTTATTCGTTTCCTAGACTCCAAACTTTAACGACATCGATTTTTTCCCCTCAAAATTGTACTATCTAACGATTCATCGTCTATTTCGATTCGGGATATTTTTTGAATTTCGTCTCTGACAAAAAAAATCCTCCAAATTCACTACTTTCTTTCTCCTCTTTAAACCAAATGAAATTTCCTTCTTTAGATCAAATGAAAAACCCAAATATCTCCCGCCTGTAAATAAGCTGACGCAGAATTTAAATATAGCCGAACAAAATACCAACCCCGATTCAACGATATCAAGGACAAAGCTCCGAGAATAAAATTAAAGTGAATCTAAAAAAACATGTTTATCAGCTATAGCAAAAAATGTAGAATTGCTGTGTAAAGTTTATTGTTTTATCTTTACCTCCCGTGACTTCGCACATCGCGTCAATGGGAGACGCGTCACTGGCGACGAGTCCTGTGTCCCGGTCGATCGCAGGTGTCCCCGATAATCTCAATACGAGTGAGAAAAGCCGTTGATCCCATCTGAAGGGTTCTTTGGTCAATTCTGAACCAGGAATTGGTGAATGCATCGGTAAAGTGAACTGAAAATACAAAAACACGATGAAAACATCTTAAATTCATTCTTTCGAGTAGCCGTTAATATCAATTGCCAATTTATCGATATTTTTGGCTTACATCTTGATGCACTCCGCTATTTGTCGTATATTTTCCACCGTCCGTGATGAGAACAATGACCGAGGGTTCCAGATAAAATGGGCATCGTCCTTGTCCGTATGTGTCGATGCCCGTTTGCATGCGATTCAGATTCAAAACATCCAGAGCATTTTTTAGCGCCGCACCAAGAGTCGTTAAGCCGACGCATTGTAGGTTTTTCAGCTCGTTCATAAAAGTTGCCAAATTTTCTTTCCATCCTGCCTGTTGAAATAAAAATCATCATAGTGAAACGTGATTAACGGTCTAATCAATATTTTCTGTCAGAAATTTGCCGACGGATGATTATTCTGACTTATCGTTGTTTTAAGAAATAAACTAAGACATAAATCATATTAAAATTAATAATTGGCGTCGATAATAATACCTTGATATTTTGCGGAGGATCCTCGAAGGTCAAGAGCATGTAGCGATCGCCGCGGCTTTCCGGGGATCTTTGTCTGACCTGGAGGAAGAAAAAGAATCTCAATTTTTGGAAACACAGCGAAGAATTGAGCAGCGGTGATTGGGAGAAGCTGCGCAGAATTTGTTGTCGAAAGGGATGAAAAGGGAGCGCAAGGAATTGAGGATCGAGTCTGAATAATTTGAGAGGAGGGGGGGAAGCGTGATTATAATGGGATAAATAATAAAAAACGCGTGTTTTGGCGTACCTTGACGAAAGTTTCGACGGCGCTTTTCGCAACGTCCAGAAGTGTTGGTCGACCGCCGAGATAGGCTCTCTGATTCATAGATGCGGATGTGTCGATAAGAAAGACTATTATGGTCATCTTAGCACGATTAACTTTCTTTTATAATTTATATATTTGTTGAAAAACGAGAAAAAAAAATAAAAATAAAAAAAAAATAAAAGGGTTAGATACGAAAGACCGAGGTACGGAGCCTCGGTAGGCCGACCGAGACACCTCGCAGGCTATAATGTACTATTTCCCGTGTGTAGAGAGAGAGAGATAACAATAATAATAATAATAATAATAATTACAAAAAAGGAAGGAAAAAAAGGTACAGCCGTGGAGCGAGACTTTGCAAAACGTCGACGTAACTAGCCAGCTAGGGGCCCTTACCCACGACGTAGCGCATAACTTTTACGGCCATTGAACGAAACGTAGAGATATACAAGATATATATATACATGAAATATGTATAATGGTATATCTATGTATGAAATTGGCAAACGTAACCCAAAAATAATGAAAAAAATGACGAAACGAAAGAAAGCACGTTTATCCTTGGCGTTGAAATATTCGGTTTCTCTTTTCTCTATCGCTTTTCTCCCCTTTGTGTTACAGTTGAAATAAAAAATCTTCGTGTGTTGTTTGTTCGTGACTCCCGTCCTCTGCTCCTTCACCCTCAAGTTTTCTTTACGTTTTCCCTCTATCTATATATTTGTAACCTCTCGACACTTTTCCGATTCTCTCTTTTATCTCCTTCTTTCTTCACCTCCTCCAACCGACACCTAATTTTCTCCTTCTGTTTCGTTTTCTCTTTACTTCTCGATCCCTCTCTCTCTCTCTCTCTCTGTTTCGCTCTTTCTATTATTCGGGCCCCTGTCCCTTCCTAACCCTCGCGCTCGCGCGCCACTACTCGTTAAAAACAGCGGCTGAAATTCAGCTGCCACGCTGCTACTACGGCTTCTCGGACGATAATGCCAAATGCCAGTTTTGGGCGGCACGATCCTAGCCCCTCTCTTTTTTCATCAAGCTCGCTCCCTCCCTCTTCCACCCTCTCTCCATCCCGCCCGCCTGCCGCTTCATCGCGCTTCTCTTCTCTCCCCACTTCCACACCGGCGTCATACACGTTTCCCCCACCCCCCCTCTTTTCAAACTATATTTTCACCCCTCTCCTGTTCACTTGTCTTCTTGCCTTGGTGCTGCTACCGTGCTGTTGATACTTTTGTCTATAGTAGACTCAGCTCTTCTGCTTTTTTTCTAATTCCTCTTGTACACAGTTTTGCGACTTATTCTTCTCATCCCATACTCTTAGAAAACATGGATCTTTTTGGACGTGTGTACGGAAAAATTTGATAAACATCGAGCTCTCTTTCTAAAGTTTCGAGTTGGGCGATGGAGAAAAAAGCTTCTGCGTGAAAATATAGCTCGATTGAAGTTAATAAACAATTAATCATTTATTGCGAAAAATGATTGATAACAGCGTTGTCTTCAATTTTTAGACAATCGCTTTTGAATTTTACTCCAGAGGTTAGGTTATTATGAATGAGCTCGAACGAAGCTTCTCGTTGTTAATTTTCATGGATTTCAATTGACAAGAAAATGCCCAAACTGTGAGAGTTTTTGGAAATTCTGTCGAATTCTGATTTCATGTCATTGTTTCAAAACTCTTTACATGCAAAAATAAAGATTTCCAAACAATAGATAATAAATATTTTACATAAACGTAAATTAAAAATCCATGTTAATAAATTCTCGGAAAAACGAAGATACAATGAATTTAGATGAAAAAAAGTCTGTTTCATTCGTTTGGGATCCGTCAGCAGTAAATCGTCACCGCGTTAGCCCCACCAGTTGTACAATTCCTTCTGAACGGCAGCACACATCCACAACCACTCGTAAACACGCAGCGATTGATGTAGCAGTACATAAACCTGTTCCTCGTGTCGTCGTTACGAACTTTGCGCGCATTTATATAGAGTAAAATATAAAGGCATTAAAATGGCCAACGAAGTACCAGAAAAGCGGGCTAAAGTTGAAAGTTTTATCGAACGTATAGCAGTCAAACGTTTCGAAGTGAGTTTCGAAAGTTTTTTCATTCATGTATCATCCGTGTTCTCGGAAACTGTCCGAAAATTGCGAATCGACAATTCAGGGGAGGGATAAACACGTGGAACGCGTTTACCGAAAGGGCGGGAAAAGAGAATATTAAGAAAATGAATTTATTGACCAAACACTTGAAATACATTATTCTGTAATTTAATATCTTGTCACGGTTGGGGATCGGACAAAGGTTAAAGGGAAAAAAAACACTAGCCGGCATTCTTGTTTACACGGATATATACAAGTGACCGGAAATAGACAAAATGGCGCACTTTTTAAACCCTGACGAATTGATCGTTTCGTGAAAAGATTGTTTCGATTTTTTTGAAATTTCCATTTTGCTTCGTAGGTCGCCGATTCCATAGAGGATTTTCCATTCAACAAAAACAGAGTCAAAATGCTAACGAAAATAAAACTCGTACCAGAAAATTGTAAAGGAATCTTGTACTGGATGTTTCGCGATGGCAGAGTCCAAGGTAAATTCCAATTTTCTCTATTATTGTTGTGACCAAAGTTGAGTACTAAAAAAAATTGTTATTTTACAAAGAAAATAGCGAAGAAAAATCGACTTTAATTCCAAAACTAAAATACGTGTTTCTTTAATTTGTTTTTTTTTTTTTTTTCAGACAATTGGGCATTTCTGTTTGCACAAAAAACCGCATTAAAAAATCGTGTACCGCTCCACGTTTGCTACTGCATTTTACCGTCGTTCCTCGAGGCGACGATTCGCCATTACAACTTTCTCGTTAAATCGTTGCGCGAAGTAGCCGAAGAGTGCAACGATTTAAACATTAATTTTCACCTCTTGCACGGTGAACCGCACAACGTTGTTTTCGATCTGGCTAAAAAACTCGAAATTGGACTTTTAGTCGCAGATTTTTTTCCACTTCGATTGCCACGTTCCTGGTTGAAAAAATTGCAGGACAAACTCGACGAGAGTATACCCATTTGTCAGGTGAAAATATAAATCAATGTTATTCGTAGATTTAAGGAGTTTTGGTACAAGTTAGACGATGTAATGGTTCAGATTATTTTTAGGGAGAATCAGGCAGGAAAATTCTATTGTTCTCAAGCAAAGTAAGTCAAAAAACTTAGAAATGTGAATGAAATGGTTGCATCTCGTCACTTGTACCAAAACTCTTTGATAAAATGAGCAAACGTGTGCTTAAAATTGAAATACGATGGAAAATTATAAATCGAGTGAATTTTTGTCAAAAAAAATTAGGTCGATGCCCACAACATTGTTCCTTGTTGGACAGCATCGGAAAAATTGGAATACGGAGCACGTACGATACGTCCAAAAATAAATGGAAAGCTGGGACTGTATCTGAGTGAATTTCCACCATTGATAAAGCATCCTTACGAGTGTGAGGAAAAATTCGCTAAAATAGATTGGTCAAAAGCCATAAGAAAAGTAAAGATCGACATGAAGGAAAAAGAAGTAAGTTGGGCTGTGCCTGGCTACAAAGGAGGAATGACAGAGCTCGAGAGTTTCATAAAGAATCGATTGGAGTTTTACAACTCGAAACGCAACGATCCGTTGGGCGAAGCACTCAGTAATTTATCGCCTTGGTTTCATTTTGGTATGATTGCACCGCAACGAGCGATTCTTCAAGTGATCGAATACAAAGAAAAGTACAAAGAATCCGTGGCTGCTTTTATGGAAGAAGCCATCGTGAGAAGCGAACTCGCTGATAATTTTTGCTTTTACAACGAAAAGTACGATTCTATCGACGGAGCTTACAATTGGGCGATCGAGACTTTGAATAAACATCGGTAAAAAAAGAAAAAAAAAAAAAAACCCAACAAAAATCTGGCTATCAGTAGATTCTGTCAGATTTTTTGTTGCCTCTTTGAATTTATTGACGTTTTTTCTTTCGTAGAACGGATAAACGTGAACATATTTACAATCGCGATGAATTGGCTAATTCGTTGACTCACGACGATCTCTGGAATGCGGCGCAGAAGCAATTGGTCGTTGAGGGCAAAATGCACGGTTTTTTGCGCATGTATTGGGCGAAGAAAATTTTAGAATGGACCAAAAGCCCCGAGGAAGCTCTCGAATATTCGATTTACTTGAACGATCGATACAGCATGGACGGTCGTGATCCAAATGGCTATGTTGGTTCGTTCTTTTGAGAAAGATACTCAATTTTTTTAAAGAATAAGCATTTTTTTTCCGAGTGGACAATATTGTTGAAGTACTTTTTTTTTCAAATTGTAGGCTGCATGTGGTCCATCTGTGGAATTCACGATCAAGGCTGGAAGGAACGTGAAATATTTGGCAAAATTCGTTACATGAATTACAAAGGTTGCGAGAGAAAGTTCAATGTCAAAGGATTTGTGGCGAAATGGGGCACGACTGCTGTTATCAAAAAGAAGGCAAAATAATCGAACTTTATCGTTTTTACAAGTCTCTTGAGCGCGATGCGCCGGTCCAAGTATTAATTTCATTGAACGATTCATTGCAAGAAATAATTTATTAAACTCACAATTATTTATGCCGCTCGTATTATTATTTTTCGTACAAATTTGAATAGTCAAAACTAACGTTCTGCTATTTTTTAGTATAAAATGTTATTAAGAACAATAAAATTCGTCGTATTTTTGATAAAAGCTCTTTCATCACGTTTTTACGAATGTTTTTAGTTCTCGAAGCCCACGAGGTACCGGCTCGTACGATTTGAGCGAAATGACAGCAGCTTCCAGAGCAAATTTCACGCAATCGATCTCGTTGAGACCTTTGTACGAACCAGTTATTATCGCGGCTGTCAAACAATCGCCGCAACCACTGGCGCTAAAGTTTTCATCGCCCTTTTGTTTTTTCACGATTGGCGCGGGATACCAACGTGATTTTAATTTTTCGTTGCTCGCTACTTTCCTGCCCTCGCTCAAATCTTTACGCGGCTCGAAAATCGGATCCAGAGCCGATCCTCGCCTCGTCACCTGAAATCAGAACAAAAATTAATCGTTTAGCGACCATTATCGAAGGGAATTTTATAAAATTTGAGTTTTTGCGTACGATTATTCCTCGGGAGCCCAAAGTCGTTATTACCACTGGAACGACCTGGGCCACTTGTTCCGCGAGTCTCGAAATCCATTCGACACTCAAACCGTCTTTAGAGTTCAAATTCTCACGATTTTCATTCTCGTCGTTTGGAAAATTAATTTTAAGATGTTTAGCAATTGCTAAAAGCTCGTTGACGTTTGGTGAGATAAATCGAATTATCGATTCTTCCGGATTAGTTTTTTTGCTGGAGTCAAACCGATCGGAGCAAGCGAGAAAAATTTTTGATGCTTTTGATACATCGGTTGGCTCGTACCACACTGAAACAGTGAAAAAAAAAAAAGTGATTGAATTGTCATCGAAATCTTTAAAAATATATGGAAACTATGGTATTCAAGAATATTTTGCAATTTTATTCAAAGACATGAAATTTTTTACAATGCTCTTTTGAAAAATCGTAATTCCCCGCGGGCAAGAGAGATGGCGCCAGCGACCGGTGAGAGGTGCTGCCTCTACATTGCTCAAGCAAAAGTCGTTGATCGCCTAATTTCCGAGGAATTTCCTCCGTCGCCCACCCATCAATGTGTTTGTGCGCTTGGCGTTTTTTAATATTTTCGTCAAGTTAAATGGTGGATAAAAAAAAGTTTTACACGATCGATTGCAACCGTGAAAACAATAATAAGTTGGAGGATTCTCGGTGGTGAATCGTGGAGTTAACGCAATGAGTAAATCGAGAACAGGAAAAACAGCCACCGCGTGTACAGCGGTGGCGTTTATTTTGATTGTGATCGCGTTCACCACACCCAACTGGCTCGAGACTGACGGGCAACTCGAACAGCCAAAGTTTGTCAAAATCGGTAATTATATTTTTTTTCCCTCTTCCTCCAGAACATTTCATTCTTCTATTATTTTTATATCTACAACCGCAAATCCCGTGCAAAGTTGTTGAATTTATAATTTCGTGGTTGGAAGCACTGTCGCTGTCACTATTCTCGTAACCAAAAAGTTCAACAGAGTTCCAAAGAAAAGTGACAACCAAAACTCCACTCTTGTCAAAATTTTACGAATATAAACGTCAGACACTTTTCATTAAGTGACGTTTCCTTTTAGTCACGTTTACCCCGAAATTTTTCATCATCTGTCAAAATGTTCACCTTCGAGATCATTATTTCGTAATCAATTCGAAATAACCTATTTTCTTCGTTTTCTCAGGACTATGGCAAGTTTGCTTTCGAGGTTTCCAAGACCCTCGTCACTTTTACGACACTCGATTTTACGGCTGTTGGTGGGTGTTTGAGGAGGAATACTACATAATCCACGATATATTGCTGCCAGATTTCTTCGTGGCGACGCAATTCTTTTTCACTTTATGTCTGACGTTGTTGCTGGTGGGAGGTTTTTTGACGGCGCTATACTCTTGTTGTTCGCGCCATCACGAGAAATATTTACTGCTGCTATGGACGACGGGAGCGAATTTGACGCTCTCCGGAGTCTGTGGAATAATAGCGGTGATAATATTTGGAGCCAGAGGTGACGGACGCGACTGGATGCCTAATTGGGAGCACAACAACATAAGCTGGTCTTACGCGCTCGCCGTTGTCGGAAGTTTTGCTCTCCTCGCCGCAGGAATTCTCTTCCTGGTCGAGGCGAGAAGGCACCGAAAGAAAACGGAACAAATTCTTGGTGAAGAACTAAAGACTCACACAACTATATAAACTACGAATTTCGTTTAAATTGCATTGAAGAAAAAACAGTTTTCAAGCTTCAAAACGAATTTTCGAAATCGACGAATTTTCCGTACTTTTTTATACTATTTTCAATGATTTAATCATTTTTATTGTCGCTAATCATTTAAAAGCTCGACGGAAATTTCACAAATCGAGGAATTGCATTTTTTCTCACCTTTTTTTTTCTTTTTTAAGTACAAATTCTGTCATTACACGAATGGCGAAATAGTTTTCTCATTTTCGCTCGCAACAAGTTTTACTCGATACATTTTTACGCCTTTACACTCACCCCTCCACGAATTTCTTTATTATTTGCTAATTTCGAAGACTATTCAAACGTTTTTATTGCGGTACTTAAATCGTGACGTATTTGTCGATGGACTATTTTTTTATGGCTTTTAATACTCGAGACTTCTGAAGAAGAGAAAAAAATTAATCCCACAATCAGGGTGTGAAGGATTTCCGAAAAAAACATCACGATTAAAAGAGTTCTGTGTACATTGGGAATAAGCAAATAATGGGAAACTTGTGAAATCGATATTTAGTATTATTCACCATAAATATAAAACATTGACATATATAAATAAATAAATATATATTTTTTGTGACTAACTGACGATTACTCGAATTGTATATACGAACTTGTAATTTTCGACACGTTTTTATCATCGACGATCGCGATGTTACTCAAAACAGCAATCTCATTTTTGTTACGATTGACAAATGTTGAAAGTTTCTTTCAATTATTTCATTTCAATGACGTTTAGTTAATATAACGAGAAATTACGAGAGGTTCGTGTTTAATAAGATGAAAAAAAAACAAAAGACGTAAAGCGCAAAACTCAAATCCGTCCAATATAGAATATTAATAAAAATTATATTATTATTATTATTATGATTATTATATAAAGTTGATTAAACGTAAAATGCAATTGTAACATCTGTAAATAAATACGAAAATGCATGTAGATAATATACGAACGGTTGAGGTGGCTTGAAAACACCAATAAACGAGTTATATATTTAACATTGAAAAGTTTCTCTCGCAAGGCCTCAAAACTTATTTGTCCTAATCCTGTTTTTGTTCCTCCGTCTTTTTATGTCCGTTTGGACGAAAAACCAGGTAATGTACACGTTTTTTTTACCTTTTAACGACACCATGGTCTTGAAAATGTGGGGCTCGATTTTTTTTTTTTGCTCCGACAAATTCCGCGGTGTAGGCCTGTTGTCTTTCGAGAGGGGAAATAATGATTCATCTGTGAATAACAGATGCGTGTCGCTCGTGGCTTATTTTTTTGTTGTAATGGGTGGGTCACTTGCGAGCGCAGCGTCATCCACGCGGACCTTCGCGCGCTCTCGTGTGTATATAATTACACGTACGGATTATATCATGACTTCGTTTATTTATATATATACGTATGAACGGAATTGAAAAAGAAAAAAAATTATTATGCTTCGATGCTGTTATAAAAATCGTCGAGACCTCGAATCAACATGTAAAACACTTTATTCATCATTTTACGAGACCTACTCGCGTAAATATATCGTGGGAAACGTATCGCGTTGCTTAATCTTGTGTATGAATACCGCGACACAATGGAAACCCGACTTTTTTTCAGTGGACAAGTGTCCATGGACCTTGTGTCTATGCACACGTCAAAATTTGGGTTGTCACTCCTCGTTACTATGTTTATTTAAATTATGCAATTTTTTTTAGCACAAAATTGACTAATCCTTTTGTTCGTGAGGCATCCAATGGTTTTTACTAAAAAATATGAAAAATAAAAAATAAATTATCTGGAGGTCGAGAACTTCGCAAGAGATAAAAACTTTCGTGCTATTGGGACGTATTTTTTTGTTGTACGATGCTGTTCTGCTTTTGGATGAGTCTTCTTCAGTCTTTGGGCTTGAACTCATTCATCGTTTTCTCGTAGAATAATTACGTAAGATCGCGTTGTGAAAATGCGTACCATGGGGGAGGGAGAAAAGAGTACGAGTTGGTCATTTCTCATTGTTAATGCATTCACTCTCGTGTGTACATGTTAAAAGTGTAGGTACATGTAATAGCGATAATAAATGTGTCAAAGAGGCAGGGCTCGAAAATGGACTAAATTCGAATTCACCTCGAAAGTTTCGTTCCCGATTTCTCGGGGCAGGGTCGACAGAATTCTAGAATATTTTGACAGGAGATTTTGAACAATGGCACGGAAATGAAACTCTTGGAATTTTGTTCGGATGGACGATGATTTTACGCTTTTTCTGCGTCGTTATTCCTCGTTCAAGAAGTTATAACCTTCAAAAGAAGCTATTGTTTGGATTACGTGCACGCGATAAAATCAGACAAATATTGACGTAAACTTGGGCAATGTTTCGAAGCTATATTGTGTTCGAAAAATGAAGAAAACAGGTGTAAGAGGTCACGCGAGCACATCTTAGAATGAATTCGAAAGTCATCGTAGTAAATTTTCGAGCGCGCCCATGATACTTCCTGCGAGCGTTTCTAAAATTCTCATCTTTCGTTCCCAGCAAGAAATGCGGTGGTAATGTTTAGCCCGATGTCTTGTTCCCCTGCTTCCCTGCTCAGGTGGGTTAAAAGAAGGGGGAGGAAGAGAGCGCGCGCGAGAGGAGGTGCTCTTCTGATCGTAGCATACTTCACGTACTGTCCTCGGCGTTGTTATTACACACGGACGGAGTGACGCTTGGGGGAACAGAAACTCTTGGGTGTGGTTTTAAACGTGGGATTTTTATTCTTTTTGCTCGAGAACAAGTGAGATTGTCATTCGTTAAGTTGACTTCGTAAAGTTAGGGCGTCGTTGACGAGAGACGAGCGCGCGTACTTCGTGTACAGGTGGTTCACCAAGTTTCCGAACGAATCAAGCGAAAGTGAATCTGACATTTTTATAAGTAACTTTGGACCAACCAGAGGGAGCTTTACAATTGGCTCATTGTTCTTGTTTTCGGCTTCTGGAATAAATTAATAATTGCAATGTCCGGAAAAAAGAGAACTCTCTCGGGGAATGTCGCTATTGGAGTTTTCCTCGTTGGACTCATCTGTGTTTGCGTCGCTTTTGCAACTCCCTCATGGTTAGTCAGTGATTATAGGATTACCGGTGCACAACTCGATAGACTTGGATTGTGGAGTCATTGCTTCAGATCTCTACCAAATCCACAAGAGTCCGATGCACCGACACGCTATTTCGTTGGCTGTAGATGGGTTTACGATCCATTCACCAAAGGCTACTCGGACATTCGCGGATTCTTATTACCCGGTAAAACTATTATTATTATTATTATAACCCCAAATTCAAAACGAGCTTCAAATGCAGTTTTAATATCGAACTTCTAGATCATCGTAATTTTTCCTCCATAAAAATAATGATAAACGATCAAATAAAAATAAAAAGCTCAATTTAAATTATCAATTCGTTATTTCATCGAGTTTTTCTTTCTCTCGAATTGTTTTAACGAGTTTTTAGTAAATGTAGCCATGACATTTCCCCAATTGTTGATGCTTAATCGTCTTGTTTTTTTATGTCTTTCTAACCAATCCAGGTTTCATGGTGGCGACGCAATTTTTCTTTACCCTGTGTTTCTTGTTGTGCTTATTGTCGTTCGGCCTGATATTGTTGTTCGTGCTGTGTTGCCTGCCGGAGCAACAACGTTACGTCCAGTTAATATCGATGATAGGCTACATCCTGGCAGCGGCTGGAACCTGCGGAGTAATCGGCGTCATAGTGTTTGCCTGTTTTGGTAACACGGACGGTTGGATGCCGGGACACGCCAACAACTTTTTTGGCTATTCGTTCGGGCTGGCGATATGCGGCAGCGTTTTAGCGTTAATAGCGAGTCTTCTGTTCGTCGTCGAAGCTAATGTGCAAAAGAAGAAACGCCAATATCTCAAAGAATCACAATCCAGATTCCAATTGTCTCAATCGTAGAAAAAATGTTTCTACGATTGAACAATCATTGCTTATCCGTCCAGTGACGATTCGAAAATGTATCGTCGCAATCAATTGTTTTCCCTCGTCCTGTTACATTTGTCCAATGATAAATAACAGTCGCTTTCGAGGCCGATCGCCAATTATTACGATCTTATTGTTATTAAGACCATGTCGCCTGATGTTTCTCTTTTATTTGTATTAACGCACTGACAAGATTATAGTCGCTCCGATCCGTCCTCGAGTACAAACGTAGCTTATTTTTAAACATATCGAAAAAATAGTAGATCGAATCTCTATCGCGATATATATTCTATTTTCAATCGATTAACTCATCAATTTTTTATCGATTTTCTCAACCGCGCAGTGTTCGAATTTATCGTAATATTGTATTTACGTGGATACGTAGTTGGAGGAACCTAGTTCAATACGAAAGATCGAATCTCTCGAGAATTTTGAAGAATGTAAACGATTTGAATATAGTGTTAATTTTAATTTAATTTTCTACTTGTATCATATTTTTAATTGATGATTTAATAAAAACGTCATTTTTATAATTGATTGTATATTATAAATATGTCGCATGTCATTTTTACCCGATTCCTAAAAAACTAGCAATAATCAATTGTTCAAATTTGTTTTAATGAAACTCGTGCTAAAATAAGTTTTCGTTTTACGAAAAAAACAGATGTTGAAGCATGTTATTTGGAAATGATTCAGAATTAATGTGTTTCGAATGAAAAATCGTTCGTCATGAAAGATTCGGAAATAATTGTAGACCTAATTAGTAGAACGAGATTTGTTGTGACAAACTGTGACGACACGTGGACGATTGTTTTGCGTACTCCGGGGCGAGGGGAGAGATAAAGAATTTTCAAATTCAAGTCGGTGGCGCCATCTGGTTCGATAAAAGGCGTGGCACGATAGTGTCATCGCGCGTCTTGTTTTGTCGAGTTGAAAAAAGAATTCAACGACTGGACGATAATATAATTATTGAATCGATCGAATTTAAAGTTTGATTGGATATTCCAAGAGGATTAATACTTGGAGCAAAAATGGGCAACGAGAAGCAGGAATATCACAAAGCTTCGAGTAAGTGCTCCTTCCATCGTGCTCTTTAAACTAACCTCAAAAATCGTCTGTTTATTTATTTGTTGATACGAGTCTTTCGTCAAGCAATCTTGCATTTCTCTTTTTTTTAAGAATATCAAGAAAAAATGAACCCTTTTTCACGTCCTAAATAATGAATCCACGTTTTTTTGTTTTTTCGAACTGTCAGATGCCGTGGTATTTGGAGCATTCATCAATTATGTAGCAGGTTTCCTACTCATGATGGCCTTTACCAGGTAAACTTCGTCATTAAAAATGTAACCGGTGAAACAGTGAAATTCTTTTTTCCACAATTTGATTTTTTTTTTTTTCCATCTCCTCAGCCCTTATTGGATTCAGTCGTACCAAGAAACATTCAGTAGTTTCAAAAACATGGGTTTGTGGGAATACTGCTTCGAGGACTTTCGCTACCCGTTCTATCAATTCGACAAAAAATTTGACGGATGCAGTCATGTTTTTTCTGACGAATACCGAGTCATAAGAGAATGGCTTTTGCCCGGATGGCTCATGGTCGTTCAAGGCTTCTGCACTTTGTCCCTCTTGGCGTCTTACGCTTCTCAAATTTTACTAGCACTCGTCATCGTCAGATGGCCGCTCAGATTAGTTCTTCGCTTCGAATGGCTCTTTTCCACCGTAGCATTCGTGTGCAACGCAGCAACTGGTAATTAATTTATTATTTCTGCTATTTTTTAAAAATGAATTTCTTGAAGAATCTTTGAAATTTTACATTTTCATAATTTGAACAAATTCACGAAAATCACTGTAACTTTTTTTCCATTCGAAGCTGCCACCCCAGGAATTATCTTGAAATTTGTAATTAGTGTTTTTCATTTATACTCGTTTTTTTAATAACGAGATATTTTGAAGTAAAAAAAATGATGAAAAATTGAATTTTTCGCTTGGCCTTCCCCGAATAAATAATTTATCGAAAATACGGCCCAAAACCTATTCCGATTCATGGCCTTCAGTCCTGTCAAAGATTTATCAAAATTAGTTTAGCCTTTTTCGCGTGAAAAGCGGCCAAACACAATTTTCCAGTTGAATTTTTCGTAAATAGAGATTAATATTTATTAAATTAGTAAAATTTCGTCACTGAAATTATCTTCCCCAATTTTTTAAACCCTTGTTTTGTTTTTGCAGGTGTATGGCTATTTCTCGCAGTCTCGATATTCGGCGGTGCATGTTGGAGGCGCGATTGGATGATGTATCCAAATTTCAATCATCTCTCATGGTCGTACGGCCTCGCTGTAATATCTTTTATGCTTCATTCCCTTGCTGCATTCTTTCTGTATCTCGATGCACGAGCAGGATACAGATTAAGGAAACAATCTCGCAATCTTGTCGTTCAAATGCAACCGAATCCTCAGAGCCACCACGGTCCTCCTCACACCGTTGGATACGTATAGAAAAACAAGTTTTCCCTTTTTTTCTCTCATTTCCTTTTTTGCCCACACGATTATGAGAATTAATTTTTTTTAGTAATTAGTATCGATTCCGTCCGTTCGGAGATTAACTGTTTATTACGGTTTTTCTTTTCTCTACAATTTTGTGCTTCAACGAAAGCACTGTGCACGGAATTTGAAATCTCATGCAAAGAATCCGTCCGTTCTCATATTAATTATTAACTTATAATTTTTTCGTTTTTTTTCTGTCGATGTTTTATACAATTTTGAATGACGCACAGTCTAGTTTTTACGAAACGCAAATATTGCATTTTACGATGTTTTATCGAAAACATTATTTACGAGCGTCAAATCCGTCCTAAAAATAAGACAAGCGCGAATTCGCAGAGCGAACTCATGACCAAAATAATATTGTCTTTTTATAATAAATAATGACGTTAAAGTTTGAAATGTTGGGTTACTTTCGGGTCTCTGCTTTTTTGATGTTTTGCTCGACACTTTTATGCGAAAAAATGGACCTTTTTCGACGTAAATTCTTCATCTCGAATGAAGAAAAATTGATAGTCGATTAAATGAGATTCAAAAAATCACGAATATATTATTTTTTATAAATTTTCAACGATTCAAACTTCAAGGTCATCGATAATATTCATATCATGAAAAAAAAAAATCAATGTATACTGAAGAAATAAAAGTAGAAATATATTATTTTTTTCCCAATCAAAACTTACCCGGTACGTTGTTTTTTGCGGCGAGGTCAACGCTAACGCGTAAAGTTTCCTGTGGCAAATTTCCGTCGAGCACGACGAGTCCAGCGTTTTCGATGGTTGTACGATTTTTCGAAACTAAATCAACACCAATCGCGTCAAAAGTGTCCATTTCGCCGATTCCAAATCGGCAATCGCCGTTGCTGTCAAGGATCGCCGTATACCTTGAAAAGTACAAAATTCGCACGTTATTTTTCAAATTTCCCTCTAAAAGTCGTAAAATTTTCTTAGCAATGAAAAATTTCAAGATGGCCGACAAAAATGGATTTTAAATGGCGAATTGAGTAAGTTTGAAATAAAAACTTATTATTATTGCCTCATTAAATAATTCTACATAATTATCATCAATTAGTTGCAAAATTATGGAAATTTAGAGATTTCGAGGCGCCATGACACCCCAGACACGAGCGCCTCTACCGGAAGTTGAACTTTTTCATCACAAAATCGAATTTCTAATTTGCGAGCGAAAAAAAATGATTAAAAACAATTAGTTACAAAATTGTGGA
This sequence comes from Campoletis sonorensis, assembly GCA_013761285.1. Lineage (NCBI taxonomy): Eukaryota > Metazoa > Arthropoda > Insecta > Hymenoptera > Ichneumonidae > Campoletis > Campoletis sonorensis. The sequence continues at coordinate 695,729 of JACEOJ010000110.1, forward strand.
AATTTCGTAAAATTTAGAGATTTCGAGACGCCATAACAGCTCTAGACACGAGCGCCTCTACCGGAAGTAAAACTTTTTCATCATAAAATCGAATTTTTAATTTGCGAGCGACGAAAAAAAATGATAAAAATCAATCGTGTTTGAAGGGTGTACGGTGAAAAAAGATTCTTTTATATAATACCGTGGCGTTACACCCTCGGGCAATATTTCGATTTGCGCTCCAGCATCCCCGAGTTTATCGAGAATAGAACGTCCTGCTGAATCGTTGCCAACGACGGTGAGAAGTCTCGCATTGTCGAGACCAAGAGCAATCATTGCAGCGGTGACATTTCTCCCAACGCCACCGTGGCTCTCGCGACTCTTGGCACGATGAGTTCTTCCGTCCAGCTGTTTCCCATAAAAAATTATTTCATCAACTCAGCGATTTTTTGATGGAGGTCGAAAAATGAAATAAATAAAAAATCGTTTATCCATCTGTGCATTATCGAACTGCGCGCTTCAATTTGACTGGTTTCGTCGTTATTTAACCTACGCACTGAGATTTTTAGGATATATTCGGAGATGTGAGGAAATAGAATAAAATATATGAGCAGGAGGGGAAGTTGTTCCTGATTTGAGGCGCTTTCGCCCGCAAGCATTCTCGTGCGCAAGTCCTATTGTCGTATATATACACGGATACGTAAATATATACGGAAAAGCGTGCACACATAAAGTACAGAGTTCATATAGGTTTTAGTCGAGTTCGTCGCCGGCTGCGGTAAATAGAGCTCCCTTAGAATCATTTATTCCCGTCCGAAAAATTCGTCTGAAGCACTTAATCCGCGTTAATAAGTGATTTGGGCGGGGAAATGAGGGGTTATTTCCAAGTGACAATATCGTGCGTGAACATCAATGTGTAAATACGAATTTGTTTGGAGAAACACGCGATAGAGTGAGAAAGTGAGAGAGATGGCGGCAGGGGGGAAAAAGCTCTCGGAAGACTTCCGGTAAAAAAAGAGAAAGAGCTCTGCGCGACTATTCTATGAAATCCTGCGCCTCTCAGCGACTGGAAGGAGTACATAATATTATCTTTCGAATAAACGAAGAAAAAAAGTGGAGGACGCGTTCCAGAGCTGAAATTCGATATTCTCTGGAAGAAAGTGATAACAAAGAGGAGAGAAAATTGGGGATAACTTTAGGGGATTTGGTGGGTCGTTACATTTTTCGGGCTTTTCTGTAACGCGTTCGGTTGTGTGGAATTTTTCCGTCGAGAGGACTATAATAACATCGAAGCCGCGAGAACAGAAAAACGCGATCGAAGTAAAACTAACACATATACGTTAATCCTACACGACTCTTCAGCTTTCTTTCTCCCTCCCTCTTCTCTCTCTCTCTCTTTCTCGAGTTCTCGATGGTTTGTATAGAGGGCTGAAAGTCTGCCCGGTCGTCTAGTACAATTTTCAGTGTCGGTCAGCCTTCTTGACAAACAGCCAAGGGCCAAAAGTTTTTCTTATTCGACAATAGGAGGAAAAACGAATACGAGAAGTGTGTTGAGATAAAAAGAGAGGAAATATCGAAAGCAGAAAGATTCTCCAATCTCAACTAAAGTTGGCGGCTCGTTCCTCCTCAATATCTTTCTTTTATTTCATTTTCTTCATCACTTTCGACGACGATGGAGAAATTTCTATTATCGTAACAGCCCGATGCTCTCCTCTCTCTTTTTCTCCACGACATTAGACACAATTAGCAACGCAGCCGCCTCTTTCTATGTTTTCCACGGGAATCGTTCGACTCGTATTTTACAGGGTGCAATAAAAACTCAATTGTCTCAAGTTTCAAACGTTTTTACGCAACGACATATGGGAGGAGTGTGGAGAAATAATACGAAATTGCAGTATTTGAAAAAAATATATATGCATTATAAACAAACAAAATAACGAGACAAAAAACAAACTCTTGTGTGGTTGAGTGCATCTTCAAGAGTGTTTGGGTCGGTCGAGAAACAAAAGAAAAGGGGTTAATAATAGGGACTCAACGACAGGTCGTTGCAGCCCCGAAATTATCGTGCAGAAGCAACGATAGTGCGAAACAATAGAAACTAAAACACGAGAAAAAGTGTTTTATTGTTTTTGTTTTTTTCCCCTAAATTTAAGTCAATAATGAAATTCCACCGTTCGTCGTAATTATTCATGAATACAACAATAAAGTGCAAAATCAATGGGCGTTCACGGATTCCCTCGCTCGAATAATCTCGTAACCATGAGCAGGGATTGTGAAAATTTGCGGGAATACGAAACGGCATTAATAACTCGGGGTGAAAAAAGAAAAATCGTCAAATCTCGTGATTGCGAAGAGTGCGAAAGGTCATCGAATACGTGTTTGTTTTACAGCAGAATTCCAAAAGTTTCGTTGGTTCAAAAAATGGGCACGATGTTTCATCATTAAAGCGCGAAAAGGAAGAAGAAACCCGAGGAGAAGATTGTGTCCCAGTGACTTTAAAACCTCGCTGTCAATTGGTTCATTTGTTTTTTAACGAGACTCGACTATAATCTCTTCGTGTGTGCGTGTTTTTAATCCGATCTTCCCTTTTCCCCTTCCCCCCCTCCCCGGCCCCATTCCCGAAGCAAAGATGACAAACAAGTGCAAGCCCGGTTGACATCTCCGATCGAATAATCCTCGTTCGAATTTCCCAATATTACCTTTTTTTTTTGTGTCTTTTTTCTTTTTCTTTTTCCATTCGTTTCGTAACTATACTTTGACAATTTCTGGTTTTTCTATCGACGATCGCGAGAGAGAGCTGAGGAATCATCGCGACGAGCGAACCAAGGTCAGTGATACATCGCTCTAACCCTCGTCGCGTATAGCAAAACTCTCTACATTTCAACGTACATCCACATTTACACGTGCATATATATGAAGAAAAAACCGCAGTGATTTTTATCGAATAAAAAAAGTATGTATACATATATAAGGGTATAAAGCAGATGACGGCTCGTGTAAATACATATATAAAACAACAAATACATAAAATATCGCGTGAGGTCGGAAAGTCGTTTCAATCTTTCGAAACAATCGCGATAGATTCTCCGGGGGATATATTGTGTTCGAAATGAAGGAGGAGCAGGGACTTTTGACCTCCAGCCCTCAAAGTACCAAAAGTACAAAACTTGTATTTCGTTTTTAGTGTGTGGGTGTGTTTAGAGTTTTCGCATGTGTACACGACAAGCGAGACGAGGTTAGGCTAGGAATTGAGATACGAGATTTGCCAAAGAGATCTCTCTCGATGTATTTGCATTTATATGTATCGTTGCCGTTCGAAAACAAAGAGGCATAGGTCACGATATAGATATACGTTGAGTTAAAAAAAGACTGTTTACTCAATTTCCCCTATGAATTATCGATGCTATCGATACAAATATGTATAGAGGGCTACATTCCAAAAAAAAAGTGTGAACGTCTCCATTCTCGTTTCCGAATAATATTACGAACCACTCGAAACAAAAGAAATGTTTTTTTTTCACGTATAAGATAAAATGAAAGAGCGGTAATTCGATTCGGGAGCTTATCCCAAATTTAGGATTCCCTGATCGAAGATTTTCTCTTCAATCTTCGTATGCACGTGTGCGTTGAAGATTTTATTTATGAGGGATTCACGTGCGTAGGAGCAGTGTATATATTTGCGTATATGAAGAAGGGCATTTGGAGGCCGGTTTGGGGAGCGAACGTGGGGGGCGCGTCGAACAGTATTTACACGTGTTTATGTATATTTCGTGATCCTATAATTATGTGATTAAAAAGTATAAAATGACTGTTACGAAAATGGGGGCGTGTAGGAAAAGTAATAGAAAGTGGGGAAGCGCGGTGCGGTTTAATCTGGCAAAAGCATCGAACACGACCTTTCGCTTTTTGGAAGATATTAAGGGGTAGAATGTCAAGTATGAGAAGCACGTACGTGTGGGAGACGGGTGCGTGTAATTGTATTGAATAATGTATGAAAATACAGTGATGCATAAGAATTTGGTGTAAATTTGACGGTAGACGAGAAGTTGAAAAAGGCGTAGGAAATGAGTGTTTTTAAGGGTCACATAGGCCCTTAACCCTGGTGGGGACAATGGCACGGGTTTCGTATGTATAAAACATGCAATCGCATCAAATATAAATTCGCGCGAGAAAGTAGGGTTATGTTGGAAAAAAAGAAAGTAAAATAGATGTTTTTGGAGGGAGTGAAAAGTGAGGAAAGTTGAAGAAAGCGACGCGAGGGGGGGATGGGCAAAGAAGAAGAAGAAAAGAGAGACTAGAGGTCGCGAACCCAGGGCAACGAACAACCAACCGCAGGGATTTGTGGCCTCTTAATTCACTCTTCCTCCGGGGCATATAACCGTCTGTTTTGCGGGTTTAATTAACGATGCATTATGTGGGTCGAGAATGAGACGGAGATATATAAAGTAGTAGGAGAGAATGAGAAGTAGAGTTAGTGGCAAGCAATGGATATAACGTTGCCAAGCGTTGAGCGTTATATCTTTCTCTTTCTCTCTCGCGCGTTTTCTCTGTTCAACTCCCGCGTCAAAGAGCACTGCATACGATAATGGAGAATTGTATAAAGGCCTCGGAAAGAGTAAACGTGTGTGTGTGTGTGTGTGTGGGTGTTGTGTACAAGCGCAAGAAGGCCAAAGAGGGAGAAACTGAGAAAGAGTGAGAGTCGAGAGCGAGCGAGAGAGAGAGAGAGAGAGAGAGAGAGAGAGGCCCGTTGCCTGGAGAGCCTCGAAACGATCGATGGGGGTTGCAACCCTTCGGGGACTTGAGTACTTTTTCTTTCATTCTCTTTCTTTTTCGTCGTTTGTTGTTGTTATTGTTGTTGTTGTTTTTTTCTACCACATTTTTTCCCTTTCTTTCTTTCTTTCTTTCTTTCTTTTGATATTCTTTCTATCTGCTTTTTTCTACTACTGCTCCGCCGCCAAGGAGCACTCGAAACGCACTTTTTTTTAGTCACTCGTAGAGAGACGCGGCCTGACGACAGGTAATTAACGGTCTCGTTATTATCCTCTGCATGTGCCACTCGAGCCAGCTTATGTACGTGCTAAAAAAAAACAAATCTCCGTCTACGTATACACGAGAATGTGAACGTAAAAAAATATATATACGCCAACATAAAATAAGTATTAATTGAGCCCGAACGGATTCAAACTCTCGAGTGCTTATTGCTCTTAACTCTCTCTCTCGTTTGTTTTTCGCCCTAACGAGCCTCCATGAAATCCCTCATTTTTACGACCAACTTTTTTCCACTCCAGCTCTTCTTCTTCTTCTTATTTTTCTTTTTTCCCACTTTTCTTTCCTTCACACAAATTACACAGATTCGGACAGTTACCAGACTCGGTTTAATTAAACGAGCATCGATTTAAATTTTATGAATTTTCGCCCCTCGTAATTTCTTTCGCTCGCACTAAACTTTCGACATCAAATTTTACTCGGCTCGTTCCACACTTTTTTCTCATCAAAATTCCGATATTAATTACGAGAATAATTTCAAAAAACCCCAAAATATCCCACAAAACCACGACTAATCACCATCAAAACAAATAATTTCGATAAACTAACCTGCAAAGAAAAACAATCGAAAAGAATGTTTTTCGTTAGAACTTACGTACCAGCTGTTTTATTATTTCTAATAAAATAATCGGCCGTATACACAAGACTCGAGGTATCGATGTACTGATAAAAATTATCCCGTTATATACACAGACAAATAGATTTCCTACAAATTTATATTAAAAAAATATATATATATATAAATGCATAGTACAAGATAGTACGTAAAGTCTATATATCTCTGCGTTTACCAGCCACAGACAAACATAGAAATATACAAGGATATAGACGTAGGAATATAAGAGGTTAGAGGATAGATACGGTTTTGTTGTATCACGTAGCGACCGAGCAAGCGGGAGACGGATCGATGAGATAGAATTTGCTCTTGGTGTATAGACGATCGTGTAAATGTGTGTGTGCGAGCGTGGCGTCGTGCGGAGAGTCAGGAAAATAGGTATTTGACTGGCTGTGAGCGAGCGAAGGGAGTCCAAAGCCCCGCGCGTTTGTGTATCCCGCAGCAAATGAATTATCCGCGCGACTATTTTATTCCGTGTCTAGCAATATTTTCACATTTTGAATAATTAAATGAAAATTAATGTCGCACCGTGCTCGGCGCATCAATCATCTCGTTCAATATCCATGTTTCATATTTTCCTGCGCGTGTGTTACAAATGTATTTATGTTTATGCCGCGGCTCAACTAAAGCGTGTCACGATATTCAACGTTTATTGAAATATTCGCATTATTTCATTCGCCGCGACCAAAATCACTCGCTCTTTACGGTACTCGATTCATTATTAATTATGTTTGATTATTCTACATTATTTATTAGCTTGACGCCCGATATTATTTGCTCGTTCAATAGATTTCGACAAGATTCTTTTTGAAAGATCGAATATTGTTTTGTGGGTGATTAGGGCCTTGGAATTTTCGAAATATTGTTTTTTTTTTTTAGTTTTTTTTTTTTAATGGTCTCTTGGGACTGCAAAAATTATGTTCCAGAGAATTATGGACGGGAAAAATCTCTAAGTACTCGGTTTTCGAATTTTTGTACCAGACCGTCTGATCCGCAGCGAGCTTTTCAAAACTTTGAACGCGTTTATCTCGAAACTAAATTTTTTGAGTCGGCCGGACTCACAACTCGGACCATTTTCAACCGATTGACTTGAAATTTTGAATATATCTTTGAAAATACTTTGTCTACGGAAGTACGTAGGATTTTTTTTAAATATTGCATAGTTCTATTGTTATTAACAATTATCTGACGATTTTTTTGGCAAATTTATAACTTTCCACTTTAGAAGTGCGCCATTTGGCCAAAAATCAATGTATCGCAAAAATCCTACGTACTTTTGTAGCAGTTATTATGAATGATCGAAAAAAATTCATTGGCTCATTATGATGAAAAAATGACGGGAGCTGTCAGTCCGGCCGTGGAGTCTGAGAAAAAACGGAGCCGTCATCGCGAAATGAATCGCTTCAAAATAATTATCGTAAACAGTCACTGAAACGTATGACAAAATCACGTTGTTGTAATTTCGATCAATTTTGTAGTATCTCTGAAAAAAAAAATCCCCAAAAAGCCTATTTTTTTCGGTCTCTCGAGTAAGGCTTTGTTCGGGTCCGACTACAACGAAAAAGAATTAATGTCGCGTGTACGTTTGTTGCAGGTCCAAAAGGATAGAGAGAAAGAGAAGAATAGCCGGAAGTAAAGATGCGTCGGTCTAAATCATCGGATCAACAGGGGCGAGAAAGTCCCCGAGGTTCGAGCCTGGCGTGACATTCGATCGGTTGTGGCACGAAGAAGGAACGTTCAATAATTAAAAGTGATAAAAAAGAAATCATAGTCGTCGACTTTGGATGGTGTTGAGAGAAGAAGAAGAAGAAGAAGAAGAAGAAGAAGAAGAAGAAGAAGAAGAAGAAGAAGAAGAAGAAGAGGAGGAAGAGGGCGAAGAGGTTGATGAAATTATTAAAACGTAAAGTAGCATGACGGTGATGCTGCTGCAACGTTTCGCAAGCCCTCATACGAATCAGAGCCCGAAGGCAAACGACGGAATAGGAACATCGGCGTTATCATCGACGGTTGGATCATCAGGAACATTTGCACAATCGACTTCCCCGTCGATAACATCCCTTTCGACCCCATCACCGACGCCATTGCCCTTTCTCTTTCTCCTCGAGAGTCAAGAGTCCTGGGAGGAGGAGGAGGAGGAGGAGGAGGATCAGGACGACGTGCCCAGTATAAATAGTGACAATTGTACATTACCAACGGAATCGTGTCCGAGTAGCATTGATTATCCGAGTCGGGTTTACACGAGATTCACGGTAGTCCCGGCACCGGGTGGTTCCGAGTCGTTGATATTGAACGAGGGCAACAGCGGGAGCGGCGGAGGAACGAGCGCAACGAGAATAAATCATCGGGAGAGCAAGCATCTCGAGAACGAGTACGAAAACAATAATTTTACGTTGAAAAACAACAAGAACAACAACAACAACTGTAACCACAACAATAACAACAACAACAACAACAATAATAATAATCGTAGAAATAGTCGTAACGCTTATCGAGGGAATCCAAACAGCGTGATAATATTGAGCGAGCTCGAAGAGTACGATAAGGCGCGAGGAAAGTTGGGCTGTGAATTTGTTAAAGAAAAAAGTGGTATCCAAGGTTGGATCGCGGGTGGAGAAGCTCCTGGTGGAGGTGCAGGAGGTGGAGGAGGAGGAGGAGGAGGAGCTCCAGGAACGTTGGGAGGAGTGAGAGACTGTAGCGTAGGTATCGCGGCGGCAGCCGGTAGCGGAAGCGTAACCGGTGGAGGGACCGGTGGTGGGGGTGGCGTTTGCGGAACTGGATCGGGTTTAGGGCGATTGGGAGCAGGTCAATCGGTAGGCTTGGCTTCGGAAAATTCGAGCTATCCGGCGGATTCACGAATCGGTGGAGGTGCCGGAGCCGTGGCCGCTTGCACGGCGGCTACGGCTGCTTCGAACGCATCAACCTGTGGACCCGTAGCCGGTCTCACGCGTCTCGACAGTCAGGGTGTCGCGATGCGATATTATCGTCTGTGGATATACGCCTGCAACATTGTTCTACTCGGAAGTGCTGTTGGTTTCGCTGCCGCGGTATCCCGCACCCTATTGTTCACCGGTGATCCGAGACGTTATCTCGTACCCGGTGTACCCCGGGCCCTCGATCCAACCGCCCTCTACGCCTACCTCGCCCTCGCCACACAATTGGGACTCGTCCAATTGCTCGGTTGCATCGCCGCGAGAAGACTCAGCGCCAAACTCCTAAACGCCTATTGGATGCTCCTGCTCGCCCTCTTGTTCGGCGATGCTGTTATCGGCGTCGCTTGGGTCTTCAGGTTCGGCAGAATGCGCACCGAACTACGATCCAGCCTTCGACTACGCTTGCAACTCGAATACGGCAAAGATAATCGCTTCAGCGAACATTGGGATCGCCTACAACGCGATTTTTCCTGCTGCGGCATCTCCGGACACGAAGACTTCGAAGCTACCAATCTTGACAACCTACCCCAAACTTGCTGCCCACCCAATACCCTCGTTACCACCAACAACTCCACCGACACTTGTCAACAACCCTACCCACGAGGATGCGAGGACAGCCTCGTTGATTGGCTACGAAAAACTGCCGATCTTCTCTTCGTACTCGGCATCTGCGTCATCGCCTTCGCCAAACTATGCTTTCTCGGCATATTGCGATACGAGATCAGAGAAATGATACAAAAAATACGATTACTCAGGGAACCACCCCTGCCACCACCATCCGCCATCATGGGTGGATCATCCTCGATCCTTTGCACTTCACCCCCTTTCGTACAATCCTTCTCTCAATTGGGAGTCTCACCCGTCGTTGATTCCATCCTCACCACCAACACCAACACCAATACTCACATTAATAACAACAATAACAATAATACCAGCAGCAACAATAATAACGCGGGAGTCGGTGCCGGTCCCCGTAGAACGACACTCCCCATGGCTGCCTTACCGTCCGGTAAGTTTCCTCTAAACTCATCATCATTTTCCCATTACTTTGTGTACGCGTGTTTATCAAAAAATTCTATGATCGAAAAAATCTAAATCCGAGACAAAAAAAAATACAAACTTTTCTTCTCTGACAGATCGTAGTTAAAAATTTGTAGAGATCCAGAAAACTACTCGAATTAAGGACAAATTTAAACTCGATAATCGTCCTTTGCAGAAATAGAAAATATTCAAAAGTTTGGGGAGAAAGAAAAAATCGCCTAACCCGTCCATTGAAGCAAGAAATACTTTAATCGTCCATCAATTTTATGAGAACATGTCATAAACACTAAGATTTAGAGAATAATGGTCCGAACGATTGCTAAGGGGTGGACGAATTTTGAGTAGGTTGACAAACCTCCCCTGCTTCCTTTCATTCTCCTCGCCTTCTCGAATAAAGAGCCTCGTATACGTGGGCGAACGTTGAAATATTGGTCATGAATAGAATACGATAAATGTGAAAGCTATACACGAATTTTCCATTATTCGCCGCTACAGTCGGATCTGACAGCTTTCGTTTAAACTACTCCTCTCAAACATTTTATACATTCGTACAATTGCCTAAAATTCGTTCTTTCGTTTACTCGTGAGACATGCCCTATCACTAAGTTTTCTCGTACATTAATTCTGTTCAAGTTTCCAATTACTTTTGTTAGACGTCCAAATACATTGAATTGCCTTTCATTTTATTTCGAGTCAATTACACTGCAGAATTCCCTCCTCCTCCCTCGAATCTCTTATTTCATACGAAATGTAATTTCATTTCAACGATATTGAGCACGAATTTAATAATAGAATTGGCATAGATTTTCATGTACCTGCGCTCATTCAAATTCGTAGTTCTCAACTTGACACTTTTATTCTTTTGATATTTCAATTTTTTTATTCTGATGGATTCGAAGAAAATTTATCAGAAAAATTGGATTAAATTCAGGATTTTTTATTTAAAAACATTATTAATTCGTCGCGCGTGTTGCTTTTTTTTTTAAATAAAGGTTTTTACCATAAAAAGTCTCAAGATTTGTACTAAAACGTCCCTATCGATATTTAGATGTAAATTATTATCAATAACATTTATTTATTTTCGTTACGATCTCTCGAATGAGAACCGTCGTACAGCCATTTTTTTTAAGGTCGAAAATTCGATCACCGCGTTAGGATTATTGATCCGTTTCCTCAATTGGAGCAACGAAATCACAAGAGAAACTTCATATTGTACTTATGAATGATGAAAACTCTTGCAATATCCAGTACCATTACTTATACCATCGAAATGAATTTATACATTCGTTCGACCGAATATTCATACGATTCGTCGTTCTAACCATTTATTTTTTGAAAAAAATATCTCTTCAAAATTTCTACGTTCCTGTTATCGTAGAATATTTTGATCGTAACTTTTCCAATTGATTTTTCCTACAATTTACAAATTTTTTCCATTTTTTTGTAATTTATTTCCAATTTTTTAATTTTCTAATTTGTCAGAAATTCGATTAATCGTTGAAATTTATAAAATAAACAGATTATTAATGGATTGTTGAAATGTTAACAGGAAACTCTTCAATTCTTCAACAATCGGACGAGTACAGCGGAGTTCGCCATCCTCTATTGTCGAGTAATTTACAAGACGGTGGAGCGGACAGTGACACAAACAGCCATTGCGCGTTGATATTGGAAGAGACAACGCCACCGTCGATAAGCGGTGGTTGTGCGGCGAATACGCGGCCGGACAAAAGTAACGGTAACAACAATTACGAGATGCGTGAATTTAATCGAAGATTATTAATATCAAACGGGGGTACACCGGGCAATATAAATGCCGGGCCTCGAAATCGACGCACCTGACTATGGAAGTGGTGGCGACGTACGTCAAATCGTTTCCTCTATAGAACCAACAGGCCCGCCGAACTCACGCTCTACACCAAGTAATGTTGATTAAACCCTCTTTCACTGTGAAAAATAATGAAAAACCTCGTCTTTCTCGATCATTGCTATAAGAAAAAACAAATGAAAATAAGAAAAAAACATTCATTTCAGTATCAAAACAATTCACAATTCAATTTTCGCTCATTTTGATAGAAAACATTTTTTACGTTGTTTTTGTTTTTTAATAATTATTTTGCTTCCGTTAAAAAAACACAAATAAGACGGCAATTCTTTGACGAAATCAAGAAAGTTTGTTTAAATCTTTGGTGATCGTTTTTTGGTCGTTTATGGTCGTTTTTTAATTGAGACGAAGCACAAAAAATTTCAAGTTCAAGTTGCGATGAGCTCAAACGAGAATTCTTTATTTTCTCTAACGATTCCTCAAATAAAATTGAAATTCTTCTTCTTCTTCTTTCCCTACCATTTCCGAACTGTCGTCCCTGCTAAACGATACAGTTTCGATATTGATTCGACTTGTATCGCTACTGCCAGCAAGGCGTACGTTAATGAAATTCCGCCGCCACGAAACTCCATAAAAAAAAAGGAAAATACAAAAAAAAAAAATTGCCCGAAAGAGAGAGAGAGAGAGAGAGAGAGAGAGAACTGACAGAAAAGGAAAAAAAACACACAACCACGATGCATAAAAGAAAAGAGTGTAAAAACTCGCACACAAAAAATCCCAAACACACAAACACACAAACACGTACTTGGTGTATGTATATGTAATAGGATGTACTCGCAAAATCGCGCAAATAATGTACATATAGAAAAAAAAAACCTACTTAAAAGAAAAAAAAAATGAACGATAGAATCGGCGATCTCCCGTAACGAAGAGTTTAAGAGCGACGAAGCAGTTTGACATTGTGTTTTAACGCGGTATTTACAAGGAAAATATAAACATTGGCTTCCTAATTAGAATTAGTGCGTAAAAGTCGACGTCGTGAAAAGAAATTGACGAGAAAAGGAAGTTTGGTGGAAACTTTGGGGAAAAAACAAAACGAAAATGAACAAAAAAACAAAAAAAAGAAGATGAAAATAAGAATAAATTCATACTGTACATAACGACAACGTGTAGGGTAGTTCGCCGACGTATTATAGATAGTCATTTAATCAAGTACCTGTCCTTTTTGCATTAGCATTGTGCTTAGACGAGGCAAAAATTCTATTGTAAAAGAATAAATTATAAATGTAAAAAAAAAGAAAAAAGAAAAGAAAAAGTAAACTCTCGATCAACCGCTTAATAAAATAAAACGTAATTGAATCGATGTATTGTGAAGATAACCAGAACTAACAAAGAAAACTACGTTTATGCATAAATATGCATTATATACATAAAAAAATATATATTATAATTAAAAGAAACAAAAAAGGAAACAGGAACAAAAGTGCAGAAGTAAACCACGGACCATCGAATAGAAAATAATAAATAAAACAAAAACAAAAAGTCTCTTGCACATTGAAAACTTTTGGTTTCGAACGCTTTTCATATGTTTTTACTGTATTAAAAGTGCCGAGACAAAAAATTATCAATGTGTAAATTCAGATTAAAAACAAAACAAAGAAGCAGAAGAAAGAAACAAACACAAAATGAAAAACCAATACAAAAGAAAAAAGTCTGTTGCATGCTTTGAACTCGTAAACATGGGATTTACACGTATTGATTATGAGTAGAAAACAGAACCATTTCGTGCGAAAAATAATTGATACAGATAAAAAGACTTTAAAGTACACGGTGTATGGAAAATAAGAAAAAAAAAGGAACGAGCGTGTATTTAAAAAGTCGTTTTTTCCAGAGCATCGATAATGTCCGCGCGAATTGGCAACACGTAGTTAAACGAAAGCTCACACCTCGCAAATGGCGCATTAAAAACGAGATTCGAAGAGAAGAAAAAAGAGACGGGGTTGCGGGGATAATCCGGATGAGAAATAAAAAAAAGATGAAAGCAAAGTGGAATAAAAGTGTGTCATTAAAGAGGACACGAGAGTTTGACAGCAAAAGTAAGCAAGATAATGAAGTTGTGTGTGTTGGCGGCTCATCGAACTCGTAATAATAATAAAAGGGAAGAAAAAAAAGCGAGGATGAGAGGTACGAAAAAATAAATAAATAAACTGGAAGGTAACGTCGTAGTTGTTTGTAATAAGTGCGTTACTCGATCGTCCTATAAGCTCGAAGTTACTAAAAACAAACAAAATACAGAATAAAACAGAAAATATTGATAGTTAATTGATGCAGTGAGCGAAAGGGAGAGAAAAAATGTAAAAGGAGAATAGGGAGCTTTGAATAGTGCCTGCTTATAAAAAAAAAGAGAGAGAAAGAGAGAAAGAGAAAAATGGGGAAAATGATGTGAGAGTGCGAGAGATAAATACATATAAAAAAATGAGCCACGCTAAAACTCAACTATGAATTTTTCTAGTTTTATGCGCTAGTCCTTAAGCTAACGTTTATATATATATATATGTATGTATACACATACGTAAATAAACACAAACATATATATAAATATATTCAACGGTACGGAGGTAAATCTATAATATTGGCCTGGTCGTCGTTAATTCGGGCCAATGGAGAATAAAACGGTGAAAAGGATAACAAATCCTTCCCCGGCCCCCTCCTCGTTGTGTAAATAACCTGATAATTGTCTATGATTTTAGGTTTTTCCTAATATTATTCACCCGAGCAGGTCCTATGTATCCTAATCTGTTTCACGTTGTTTTTACTGTAATGTCTGTTTTAGCTACGCATTTAGGAAGCTTGCGAGAACGAACTTTCAAGGAACATTATGCAGACGAGCTTTAACAAAGGGAGAAAAAGCGAGATTTATCTGCAGGGGAATGAGATTATGAAATAAGAGCTTTCGAACCATACCTATTTTTTCATTACCTACGATTCATCAACGTTGTGACCAATATGTAACGAAAAAAACAAAAGAAACTAAAAAACCTTTAGCGATTAACGAGCCTCGATAAGCTATTTAGATAAACTGAGAATCGTTGTACGATCGTCGATGATTTTTCTTTAATCGATGTAGAGTTTGACAGTTTTTTATTCAGTTGCAAAGTGATTCAAAAAAAATGACAAGTAAAAATGTGACGACATCAGAAATTTGATGAAATTTGATGCTTTATATTTTTTATTGTAACAATTATGTTGAGGGGACGAAAATGTGACAAATATTTTTTTATTTATTGAAAAAAGTCATTCGCTGAGGTCTGGAAAGACACACAAAAATTGTGCATACTTTTCGCGATACGCGTGGACAAAATTTTTAATTAAAAATGTGGTATTCATATTATTGCGTTATTTCATGTCGCGACCACAATAATAGACTAAATAGCATAAAATAGCTAGAGGCATGCGTCTCGTAGCTCATAAATAAAAAATGGAAAAAAAAAATGCGAGTGCATGTAAAAAAATGATCCACGATGTGCGTGACATGTGATAGAACAAGCATAAAATGGAAAGTTCGAGTGAACGATTTAATTTCTATTTTACAAACAAAATGTACAAATCTTAATTCAATCGAAGAATACACGGAAGCGTTGAAATTGTTTATGAAAAATTTGGATCTGGACTTTTATAGTTTACGCAAAAATTTTTTCTTTTTTTTTTTGACATAAGTACAACATTTCTTAGAATAAAGAAATTGAATCGTTCATCTCGTACTTTCATGTCCAAATAACTGAAAAGCATCGCGACATAGAACAAACTAGAAAAAGCTATAAAAAAAAAACAAAACTATGAAAAAGATCAATACGACGATCGAATTGTACGTTTATAGTCACTGTTGCCGAGAAAAACCTAAAAATGCATAATAATTAATCACGAAAGAAGAAATGTGCTGTTTTTGTTCAAACGATATGAAATAACTGCTGGGGGGATAAAAAATGAGAGCTGATAACAAGAAATTCAAAGTATAAATTACGAATAATCGTGACGATAAATGTAAGAAATAAAAAATGTTCAATATGAAACATTTTGTTCGTTGATTGGTATAATTCTTGTCACTCAATATTTCCGTAAATATTGTAATCGTGATTTTTGAATGGAGGAGAAAAATGCTATTTTTTTCTCCTACGAAATGTCGTTATCAGCGCCCAACGCCACGAAAAGGGAGAAACAGAAAAAACCACCACCACCACCGCTATTGTCCCTATTTTATGTACATAAAAAAATGCTGTTACCCACGTACCATATATATATATATTATAGATATATTACTTATTACTATGATATACGAAAAAAAATACAATGAAAAAATTGGTTATTTAGTATAAAAAAAAAAAAAAAAAAAAAAAAAACGTGTTTGGCTTTTACGTTTTTGTTTTCAGCCTACCGTTATTTTTCCATCCACGTGAAGCATCGTGTCCACTGTGGCACCTCCAATAACAACCTGTACATTAACAAAAGAACAAAAAAAAAACGTCGATATAAGTCTTTTGAACGTCAAAGAAAGCAACGCGTGTACGAAAAATGAATATTTCACTTCGATCCTCACCGCAGACGCTTCAACTCGTCGTGATAATGGCTTTTCAACTCCGGGCTTTGAACTACTTGATCCTTTGTCGATTCTTTCCAACCTCTTCAAAGCTACAGCCATTTCGGCTGCCACACTGGCATTGTTCTTCACGAGTGCTTGGTCTACGAATCAAGTATTTTTCATTATTTGACAGCTCAGCAAAATATTTTCGATATATCGAAGTTTTATACTTTTTTTTTTATTTCGAAAAAATTGTGGAGAGTAGTTTCGAATCGTTGTTTTGTTTTTCGCGAGAGCTTGCTCTACGAATCAAGTATTTTTCATTATTTGACAGTTTAGCAAAATATTTTCGATATATCGAAGTTTTTTACTTTTTTGTTTTAATTTCGAAAAAATTGTGGAGAATAGTTTTGATGAATTGTTTTGTTTCTGTGATGAAAAGAATTCGGGATTGTTTGATGAATAATATTAAAAGTTAGAGTCAAGTATATTTACTAGCTGTCAAGAAAGCACCGGAAGTGAGACGATTGAGTTGTCCGAGTAGGAAAGGTGTCACGTGTTTTCCTTGAATTCCTTCTTTCTCGGCGATTTTAAGGGCGTCTCGAATAATCGATTCGACCTTGTGAGAATCGAGGGCATGTGATTTTGGTATTGGTACGGCGAATAATATTCCGTTCTCGAGTTGTAGAATTTCTTGAACTCTCAAAAGTTTGGCCGCTGCTTCGATATCGGTCACGCGAGATGGAGATTTCACGGGATTCGTTGTTGATGTCTCGCGAGAATAAAATGCGGGAAAATTATCCGAATCGCCGATCGTTACCACCGGGACTCCTTGGGTTTCCTGAGAAAAATATGAGAAAAGAGCCATTTTTTTAAAGTTTTATTATTATAATAAAAATATTTTGGAAAAAAAGTTATTAACCAAATATTCAAGTGTTTTGGGAATGTCAAGAATTGCTTTGACTCCAGCGCAAACGACAGCAACGCGATTTCGACCGAGTTCCGTCAGATCGGAACTAACGTCGAAATTCGTTTCAGCTCCTCGATGAACACCGCCAATTCCACCAGTTGCCATTATCGGAATATTGGCCATTCGAGCTATCGTCATAGTCCCACCGACTGTCGTGCCACCGTTGAATTTCTTCGAAATCACCGCTGCTATATCTCGTCTCGAACATTTTATCGTTTTTTCTTTTTCACTTGGGTCGCTCGTGCATTTCGCTATTTTTTCCAAACAATCGCCCTCCAACCCAACGTGAATCTTTCCATCGAGGATCGCGATTGTCGCTGGTACAGCGCCCTGTCAAAATAACACGTCATTGAAATAAATATCAATGTTTTGTTCTCGTATTTTGACTACTCTGCCCGTATTTTTTATTTGTATTTTTTTTTGTACCATATTACCCCATTTGTGTAATTTATCGAACTAGTATAAAAGCTGATATTGTTTTTTTTTCTATTAAAAATTACTTACCTTTTGACGGATTATTTCCTCGACGGAAATAGCAGTTGTCAAATTCTCAGGATACGGCATACCGTGCGTAATTATTGTCGATTCGAGGGCAACAATGGGAATGTTGTTTTTTTTCGCATCCTGAACTTCCTTGCTAAACTTGATAACATTATTTGGTTCCCGAGTAAATGATAAAAAACGCACAGTAGGCTCGGCTACACATCGAACTTTGTTTACATTTCTATTGTATTTATTAATTAACGTTCTCCTAGTAATGCTTTGCATGTTTCCACTGACTCTCGAAAAATTATATTGAAAATGCATGTTATTTGATCATCAATTTTATATTTTTAATTCAAATTTTGTTCTTTTCCGTTTCACACGCCGGACGAACACGTGTCGTGCTAACAGCTGTGATTCGGGTCTTGGATTCAATGTTATCGCGTGTATGTGTGTGTCTATCTTTTTTTTTTTAATGCTAACCACTCACTATTCTCGACACATTTTTCCTCAATTTCGAAATCAAATACCGTATCGAACAGGGAATTCGAATATTAGTTGAAAATGATAAAAACCGACCACGTCAAAACCGGCTGGTCGCGTCGCCGGCTCACGCGACTTACGACACGACTGACCGGCTATTCAATCTCTGTCTCTGATGTGTTATTGAGGGTCACGTGGTCTCTACGCACTCTGTTCTGGATTATGAACCGGTTTATTTTCTTTATTTTTCAATAAGAAAAACTTCTTCGTCCTGAATTTCCTCTTATCTGTATTTGGATCCTTGCTCTTGGGCATTTTTAGATATTGCCCAATAAAGTAGGAATATAATTTTATTGACATTTGCAGAATCGAGATAATGTAGAGGAAAGGAAGACAATTTGGGATACAAAATATAACTCGCAAATAGTCCCAAATTTAGCTGCCTTATTTCCTCTAACTTTAATGATAAATGAAGGAACGGAAAGTTTGTGGAAATTGATTTCGAATGAAAATAGAATTAATCAATAAAAATTTATTTGCTTTAAAATGAAATCTTTTTTTTTTTAATCATTTTTATAGGAACGAAAAAGTGTTTATGTTTTCAAAAAGTTTCGTTTCGTAATATTTTCTTTATTGCTATGGAGTGGAAAGGAGAGGGGGGCGGAGCGTCTCTAGCCTGGCCTCCAGCGCATCAAGAGGACCTGTTTTTTATTTGTATTTGGCGTGTGTCGAGTTAATCGTGTTGTCAAACGGTTTCTGGCGTACCTCGACCCCGACATTTCACTCATTCTCTCCCACTGTTTTTTTTTTTTTTCTTTTCCCTCTCTCGATCAGTGATTATGTGCAAATCAGTATCGTATGCGAATTACATTAAACACATTGAACGAGCTTTTGTATAATTGTGAATTTTAAAACGCGCGACGCAGCTAAGTAGCGAGGTGCAAGTCATCGCAAGAATTAAAAAATTGTCATTCAGTTGAATTTCGAGTCGTCGGCCGAATCGTCGATTCTAACAAGAATGGCACCTAATAAACCTACTGAAAAATCACGAGAACCTGGTACTCTTGCCAAGTTGTACCTTAAGGCTTACAACTTTTCCCTTGTACTTGGGTAAGTTTTTTCATAATCTTTTTTACTTTTTTATTTACCAAGACCTTTCAGACGATCACGCGATTCGAAATTCACGTTGTGCGAACTTTGGAACTTTCCTCGATTTCCAAACTTCGAGCCTTCTTTGTCTCAATAGTTATCAATTAAATTATCACTTCTCTTAATTACTCAGTTTTGACATTTCTTAAAATAATGCCCAAAGGCATTCCCGGCTGGAGAAAAATCCCTCACCCAGCACGATTCTTCAATTAACTAATTTTTCATTCATCTTTTTTTGCTCCTGCTCATTCAGGTGGAGTTACATTCTCTATCTTTTGGTTCTACATCAATTAGGAATTGGCGGCGAAGAAAATGTTGGAAAAAGTTTATGGGATGTTGTCGGGACTTCTGTCATTGTGTTCCAGAACGCAGCGGTCCTTGAGGTGAGTCGAAATGAAAAAAAATCCAACGAATAATTTTCCGTAGAGAGAAAATTGATAAAACATGGAACCTGATAAAGAAATATTTATGAAAAAATGGAATAAAACATAAAAAAGGAACAATTTTCAAAACTGTTTAGAATTCTTCGACTCAAATGTCAAAATGATTGTTTTCTTCGATTTCCAGATTTTTAATGCTGCCGTTGGATTGGTACGCTCCAATCCTGTCATAACAACTTTCCAAGTTCTCAGCCGAGTCATGGTCGTCTGCGGAGTGTTGTTGGCAACTCCGCTCGATTACGCAGCGTCCTCGCCCGGCCTTCCGATCGCTTTGCTGGCATGGTCCGTCACAGAAATAATAAGATATTCTTATTATTTCACCAGCTTGATGGGTTTTGTTCCTCAATTTATTGTTTGGCTGAGGTGAAAAGACTGACAATTAAAAAAAAAAACATTTTGTTGTTATTTTGTCCAACTTTAACTCTTCGCTTGGGTTTTGAAACGTTTTTGTTGGAAATGATTCACAGATACACAACATTTATTGCCCTTTATCCGATCGGAGTTACCGGAGAATTGTTGTGCTTCTACTGGGCTCAAATGTACGCGAGAGATTTTCCCGAAGCTTGGAGTTACGCTCTCCCCAACGTTTGGAACTTCACGTTCAGTTATCGTTATTTCCTTATCTCAGTCATGCTGCTTTATATTCCACGTATGTTAAAAACTCATTATTCCCACTCGATAACTACGTTCATTATGGAAAACTATTATTCTCACATTTTTTTTATTTCAGTTTTCCCGCAAATGTATCTTCACATGTTCGCACAAAGGCGCAAAGTGCTCGGCACACCGACCACCGAGAAGAGCAAAAAAGCTGCGTGAAATACTTTCACACGTGTAAAAATGTATATTCGCTTTGAGCAAAGGGAGCAACGTTGTATGATTAAAAATTGTATTCGTGTTTGTTTTTTTTTGACAACAATAAACTTTTGACCACGGTTCTACGACCAACAATGACTTTGAATTTATTTTCTTGAATTTTCGGAAAGCCCTCACGACGATTTAACGCAAATTAAATACCCAAGTGCTTTCGATTTCTTGGATGCAATTGTGTGTTTCAATAAATCTTGCTCTTTCCAAATTCGCTTAAAAATAAAGGACGGGGAGAGGGATATTTCGTCGAAAATGAAAAAAAATTGTTGTTCATTTTGTACAGTTTATTGATACAAAAAATTACGCCTGATCGCCAGTTGGCATGGATTTGATGATGTCAGAGTTGCCAGGATCGGTAATCGAGAGGGTACACACGCGGAAATATTTACCGCAAGCAGTACCAAGTTCGATATTGTTACCGGTGTAATGATGAACTCCGGTTTTAGCCAACATCGCGTAGTACTCGATCTCCGATTTTCTGTAATAAAAAAGTAAAAAAATTTATAAAGTTTGACGTTTTTTCAAATTCAATTGAGCGAAGACTCGCCCGGTGCACTCACAAGCACGGGCACGAGACTACTCCGTAGGACTTCTGTGCTGTACGATGCAGATGCGAAACAGAGAAAAAATCTCATTTTTTTCGATTTTTCGTAAATTAAACTAATAATTTAACAAATTAAAATTTTTTAGTACTTTTTCCATATTTTGCCACGTATTAATTAATTTTAATGACAGATTATTCGATCGACACGAAAATATTCGAAAGAAATTCCTCAAATCTTGATTCCATTCATTAAATTTATTAAAAGTATAAATTGATCGAGATTTGTTCTTAGTTTTGATTTTTCAATCAATTATTCAAGATCGTACAGCCAGGAAAGTACTACTTCTCAGTCTCACCTAAGCGGAGGAGTATTGTTGGCAATGATGACCAGTTTGGCTTTTCCCTGTCTCAACGACTTGAGCGTTTGTTTGTAACCCAGAACATATTTTCCAGATTTCATGACGAGAGCAAGCCTGGAGTTTATGCTCTCCATAGCCTTTTTCTGTAAAAAGAAGCGGAAAAATATCGTAAAAAAGAAATTCGTTTGACGTGAGATATTGAGGTGGATGTCATTTTTTTTCACGAATTTATATGAAATTCTATAATTGAAATCTTTTCTACAGAATTGTAATGTTTGGAAGGACGATAAAGTCAATTGAATATCGAATTTAAGCGTGAAATTCGGAGAATTGAGGTTATGTGAACACGTGGCTCGAGGGATCATTTAAAATACATACCTGTTTCTTTTGGGCAACCATTTTGACGGTTTTTGGTAACTCCTTAACCTGAAGAAAACGAAATATAATTAAAAACTGAGTTTCTATTATTTTGAAGTAATATTTGTTCGGAAAAAAGTAAAAATCCGAGAACAGATCCGACGAGACGTCGTACCTGGTTGAGAGTCGAGTGCAAAAAGATGGTGGACGTTTCCGATGCCTGTAACTGCAACGCGGCGTCAGATCCGTCAGATAAA
This sequence comes from Campoletis sonorensis, assembly GCA_013761285.1. Classification (NCBI taxonomy): domain Eukaryota; kingdom Metazoa; phylum Arthropoda; class Insecta; order Hymenoptera; family Ichneumonidae; genus Campoletis; species Campoletis sonorensis. The sequence continues at coordinate 717,654 of JACEOJ010000110.1, forward strand.
CTACCGTGGCGCGCACGAGCGTTGGCATTCAGTGGCTTCAGTGGCAGATTTGTGAACTAGGAAGCTGTGGGAATTTTGTGCAATTTTTCGTTCGGTTAAGGATCGTCAGATGGACAAAGAGAATGAAGAGGTCCATTTAAAAAGAGTTTACCATCGTTTATGACTGTATATTCTCCCAGCATTTGCTGTTGAAAACAACACCGACGTTTTTTTGTTTTGTATTATGACACGATGACAGAAGAATGTGATTATAAATAATCAGCGCCGAAGGAATGAAAAGTTGCCTTGAAATCTTTATCGATTGATAAAAGATTGGGAAAGCGATGGGAATTGTTTCTTTCGTGGTCGTTGCGAGACAACACACGAGACTTTGACATCGTTTCATTAAAGTCAAACGAGCTACTTTATGACACGTCAATTCAAATAACACTTTTGTTATTAGTGAGCCAGCTGCGAAAAGTGATCTCTCGACTGAAAGTAGATTCGTAACGTATTTTAACCATTTTTGCACTACAATGGAACTCGAGTGTGCTGTACAAACGTACGATTGGGGAAAACGAGGCAGTAAAAGTGTTGTGGCAAAACTTGCGAAAGCTTCGAACAGTAATTTTGTTTTGGAAGAAAATAAACCATATGCCGAATTATGGATGGGAACACATCAGAACGGACCGTCACGTTTGAAAAACAATGGAATTTACCTCAAAGATCATATTAATCAAAACAAAAATGTTTTGGGATCAATTGAAGGAGAATCTTTCTCAGATTTACCATTTCTTTTCAAAGTTTTATCCGTCGGAAAAGCTCTTTCTATTCAGACCCATCCTGACAAGGTAAGTTTATTTTCTGCAACTTACAATTTCTTTTTCCAATACAATTCGCCAAATGTTTTTATTGAATAATGCGATACATTTTGTTACATTGTATCTGACTGATAACGTGGCAATTTTCGACACTTCCATAAACATCGTTTGTTTTGAATTTTCAAGCGCCATCTTGAATTTCTTTCGTACCCAAAAGTTAGTGGCCTTGAAACTTCTCGTATTTGTGTGTAAGCGAGAATTTGAAAGATCGCTTGAACTTCCGGTTTATTGAAAAATTGATTGAAAAAATTATTTTTATTAGTACATTTTATGAATTTTTTTTTTTTTTTTAGAAAAGAGCCGAGAGATTGCATCGAGAACAGCCTGACGTTTATAAGGACGCGAATCATAAGCCTGAGCTTGCAGTGGCATTGAGCCACTTTGAGGCTTTTTGTGGATTTCGTCCGGTGAACGAAATAAAATCGTATATAAAAGAAGCACCGGAAATTCGTGCGGTTATCGAATCGAATTCGTCGTTTCCCACCATTTTTCAAGAGTTGGAATATCACAATGACGGAAAAGAATTCGTTAAAAAAGTATTTGAAGGAATTTTGCATCAGACGCCAGAGATTGTTGAAAAACAATTGAATCTCTTGATTGACAGATTATCGACTTTAGGTGAGGCGAAAAAAAGCTATTTCAATTTTTCGATGCACTCAAATAATTTTTTTACTGAATTAACTTTCCTTCAGTTCTTAACTCAAATTCGTTTCAATCAAATTTCAATAATAGACGAACCGAAACGACAATTCTTCCATGCTGATCTCTTGGAGCGACTGAACAAAGATTTTCCGGGTGACGTTGGATGTTTTGGCATTTATTTATTCAATTATGTTACACTTGAACCTGGTGAAGCAATATTTATTGCAGCCAACGAGCCACATGCTTATTTATCCGGAGGTGAGATAATGTTTTCCTAAAAACTATCAGAATCTGGTTAAATACGAAAATAAAAAAATTAAAAAGAAATAATAATAATAAATTTAAAAAAGACGAACCACACTATTTTTTCTTCTAATTCAATTGTTACTTGATTAAATAGATTGTATCGAATGTATGGCATGTTCCGACAACGTCGTTCGTGCTGGATTGACACCAAAACCAAAGGACATCCCAACATTAATCGAGATGTTGACTTACAACTGTGAAGCAGCGTCTTCGAAGCGTTTTCAGGCGATAATCGAGGACGAATTCACCCAAGTCTTTCGTCCACCGGTGCCAGATTTCGCCGTAGCAAAAATAAGCGTTAGTTTCGTGAAGAATCAATTACTTGAAATCTGTTGCTTTTTCAATGTCTTGAATGAAAACTTTGATACAATTTCAGGTGAGCGCCGAGAGCGAATCTTACGATTTAATTGCGAGAAACACGGCCAGTATTTTGTTGGTCATTGAGGGCGAAGCTGAAATATCTTCCGAGCAAAAACTTCAGTCCGGCTCCGTATTATTTATACCAGCAAAGGAAAAAGTGAAATTGCACTTTTCGTCACATCCCGTTTTAATGTTCCAGGCTTTTGCCAACACTTCCGAATAATTTTAATGTTACGAACTGCTCAACGTTTAAATCCCTCTTTTGTACAAAGATCTTTCGATCTTTTTCTGGTCGTCAACGATGGATTAAAAAAGTGATGAAAACAAATCCTCTCTTTCACAGCCTTACGCGAGGCGAATGGAATCTATTCATTTTCCTCGAGATTTACAAAATACAAGAATACATCTATTTGATCGTTTTTTTTTTTGTACAGACGAACGATTTTATTTGATCAATTCGAATCTGAATCGTCGACTTTCATCGCCGACTCAGCTGGCTTGTCCTCCTTGTAATGACGATATTCAGGTTTCAATTCCCACATGTTTCTGTGAGGATTCTTCAGATTGTAGTTGCAAACCTCGTTCAGTATCTCCTTCAAATAAACCTGAAGAAAAAAAGGAATTACAAGTTTTATAAATATATTCAAAAAATTTCGATTTCAGAATTTCAAATCTCGAAGTTTCGTATTATACTCACTATTGGTTGCTTCGTTATTTTAACGAGATCTCTAATGTTGTAATACTGATGTTTCTCAAATGCTGCAAACAACATGTCCATTACGGCGTCCTTGTCGTCCCGCATTTTCTTACCCTCGGCCTTCTTCTTCTCGGCATATTCAATCTGTAAATTTATTGTTCAAATTTATCAAAACATTCAGAAGAAAAAAGTACTCTCTGCTGTAAATTTAACAGATTTTTCAACAACTCGATTTTGTATCGTAATCGATTTTCGCTTAAATTCTTGCAAAACAAGAAAAAAGACTAAAGATTACAAACTCGAGAAATTTTATTGCACAATGGACTAAAAATTCGTCATTATTTATTGAATAATTTTTCCAGAATCAACATTTTGTGTGGATTTGAAAAATGATTCATGAATTTTATACTCACATTGTGTTTGTGATCGGAGACAGGCTTGAAATTCTGTACTACTCGTTCCAATTGTTGAATCTGCCTAACGGGGACGGACGCTTTTTTTATACTCTCTTTTTTAAGTTTCATGTAGCAGGAATCGGCTAGAAATTAAAGTTAATTCGAATTTTTTATAAATTATTCAGTGATTTTGGTTGATTGATTGATTTATTATGTTTTTTTCATTAATTCTACTAACCGGCAGGCCGACACTCCAGTTTTTGCACTATTCTTCCTTCCATGTAAAGCTTTTCAGTCTCAGGCACAACAGAGTCCGAAGTGCTGGAAGCTGCAATGAAATTTTTTTGTTAAGGGTGGTAAGTTCACAGTTTGAGCGACACGGGAGTTTTTTTACTCTGGCACTTGCGGAAAGTTGGATTTTTGGTGAAGATGTGGTAAAAAAGAAATTTTTTGGAATATTGAGGAGAAGTAAATATAATTTGGAACATTTGTAGACTTTAGTTAAAGCAATGAAAAAAAATTAAAATACGTACGAGTGATGTGTGAAAAAACACCGAGCATTTGGGTGGTAACTGTCGTTACGTCCAATCTGTGTTGTTTGGGAATTTCCTCTTCTCCGGGTTCCTTCAAAGCGAGGACAGTTTCCGAAAGTTTCAGTGAAACTTCAGCTTTTTGCTTGGGGTTCCTGAATGAAAGTGATTCAACGTTCATTATGGAAATTTCGATTGCTTTTAGGTTATGAATTTGATCTTCGGATTTTTCATGATTGAAATGTTCTAAATATTTTCGATAGACTTACTTGGTTATTTTGAGTTTTCCAACTTCTATATTGCCCGGAGCTTTTTCCCATTTGTTGGCTATGTATTTGGGCACTTTAACCAACCAAACTCCACGTCCGGCGTTGCTCAAATCCAAATCTTTTTCAACGTGTGGCGGTAGACCCGACATTTTATATATTTTTGTATTTCTGTTCACTCAAGTGTTCAAATTGGCAAATAATAGATTTATTCTATTCCATACGTGTATGTATAGAAAATTCAGCTTTGTTTGTTATGACCGTATGCGTATTGCGAAATCCACGTGCTGCACGTTCAACCGCCTGCTTTAAACTGTGGCCAATTGTCGCAACTCGCAACTGCTGTCGGCCTCTTAAATTATCCCCCCCACCCTATAAGTTTCCAGACCTACCAACTTTTTAAAAATTATTATTTCATTTTTATGAAGTTGGTGAACTCCTTTTTCGATCAGCTGTTCCTCCGTGTTTATTGTGTTTGATGTTCGATTGAAAACAATTGAAGACTGCGTTCTTCACAATCCCTGGTAATTGTGTCATACTTGCAACAATCGCTGTTTGCTTAGTTTTTCGTGAATTTCGATTTGAAAACTTGACATGTTCGAAAATAAAGTAATAACCTGAAAAAGGGAGAGCTTGGCACAGTGGCAAGTTTGTGCAATCCGATGCAATAAAATCTATAATATGAGATTCGAGGATACTGTCGCGTATCGTCACTGTGCTATTAAAAATAAGATTGTCGAGTTACACTGTTCCGCGAGGCCTGGAAATGTATCGTAATAACGTAAGTTGAAAATCATTCAAGGAAATTAAAAAAAAATGAAACTCGTTATAAAATGAAATCTTGGACTTGAAAGAGGTTATTCTTTTTTTATCGCTTAGAATGGTCAGCCACATCGATCCCAAACAGGGAATGCGGGAAATCGTGGGGAAAATGTGCGTGAAATAGATGAGGGCGATTGGCAGCCACCGGCAAATGTCCCGAGCTCTGTTTCCGAACAATTTCGGGAATCATGGCTGACAGCTATCATAGGATCTTTTTTATTCGCCGCTGGCATGTGTCTCCTTTTTTGGAACGAGGTATTTTATTATTTCTTTCTCATCTACACCAAAGCTTATGTTTTTCATACAAATGTCGATTTTTTTAAATCTCTCATAAAGCGTAAGTTTTTTAAATTCGAATATCAACCTATTCACTTATTAATGTTCGTTCAATTTGTCGGAAAATTGATTTTTAGGGGAGAGCAGCCAAAGTGGCTCACTCCCTGGACGAAGCACTACGAAACGTTGCCTTGATATCAAATCCGGATGTGATTTCACCGGACATTGAGGAGGGGCGTTTGGTGCACTTAAGCGGGGAATTATTCGTCGGAGAACCATTGACAGAACCGGAGTACGGCGTTGTAGTTGCGAGTGTCAAGCTCAAGCGGAGAGTGCAGATTTATCAATGGATCGAAATGGAAGAGGAAAGAAGGTGAATTTTCATGATGCAATTCGTTGTTTCTTATAAAATTGATAATTAAAATATATGAAAATAATAATTAATAATTAAAGTTAATAATTGAATGAATAATTAATACAATTGATCGATAATAAATTGAAGAATAAGATGATGGTATAATAAATTAAAACGAATTGTTGTTTCTTCTCGAAATTTTTCAGTTACGGAGGTGTAGTGGAGGAGGAAAAACACTACTACTACACAACGGAATGGAGAGACAAGTTAGTGGACTCGGATCAATTTTACATAAGAATGGGTCACGAAAATCCGAAGGAGGTACCGATAAGGAGTCAAACCCAAGTCGCTGAGGAAGTGAAAATAGGAGCTTTCACTTTGGGCATCGAGATGAAGAAGAAATTTTCCGAGTTCGTGGATATCACAAGCGACGAACGACCGGAAAGACGTGACATAAAAATGCATTCTGGACTTTATTATCACAGCGCTGATCTGTGGAATCCTCGAGTAATTAGAAAAAAATCCAATTTTTGCACGCAAAACAATCTTTTTGAGACACTTGACGTTATTTTAACATCGCAGGTCGGTGACATACGAATTTTATTCTCGTACGCGGGCAAAGCTGGCGATACTTACTCCGTCGTTGGAAAATTAGTCAAGGGCACAATCGTGCCGTACGTTACGTCACGAGGAGAAGAAATATTGTTGCAAAGGAAACACAGAATGACGGTCGATCAGATGTTTCATCTGGAACATGTGCGCAATTATTGGCGTACCTGGACAATCAGGTATATTCGAAATGACTCCAAATCGATAATACCAATATTATTGGTATTTAATTATCATTAATTGTAATATTCAATTACGTATTTGATTTCAGGGGTCTCGGTTGGTTGGTGCTTTTCTTAGCAGCAACGTGTCTCGCTAATATTCTCCGAACCGTGATTCTAAATTCGAATTTTTTGTGTGGAATTATTTCCATAGATTCTCTCACAATGTCAGTCTCAATGTCGATAAGCTTGTTGATAACGGGTTTCGCTTGGGTCTGGTATCGACCGATAGTTGCTCTCTGCTTGGCTCTCGCTTCCATTTTACCATTTATTCACTCGACTCTGCTGTCCCGGCCTCGAGATCCGCAGGAACGCGATAATTACAGGAGGCTTTGAGGCGCTCTATTAGTTCCGTAAGTGCGAGTGAGATACTTAAAAAAAAACAGAATCGTCTTTTTCTCGAACACATTTGATATTTCAAGAATATTCGAACTTTCGCCTTTTTCTTTGACGAAACAAGGACGATGTGGAATATTTATTCTTCTTAAAATAGCAAGCCTCTTGAACGAAGACGTGCAGCAGAATTTTTACCGACTTTACCGATCATCTTTGTATTTTCAAATCCTATTTATGGTCTAAGAACTGTCATCGCATAAAATCATTTATTTATGAAACAAACTGTAAACTCATAATGTCGATAATGCCAATGCATCGAGGCTCAAATTTGATCGCTCCGTTTTTATCAGTAGATTTCAAACTCTGGGGTAATCTACAAAACCAAAAATTATCTTAAGAACAGTGTTATTATTTTGTGATGTTATATTTTAGTTAAAAAAAAACTCATTTTTCTGGAATGCCAATTTTTTTTTCTAGTGCCAAATGAAACTCGAACAATCGTTTCTTCCTGAAAAAAAAAAAAACAAATTCTTTTACTATACGATTTTACCATTTTCAAATAAAATGATTTTTTAATTATTGTAAAAATTTATTAAAATCATATATTAATTATATATGATTTTTAAATAAAATGGAGTTAACTGAAAGGAGGTACGTTTTGAAATATCTGGAATTTCAAGCACGTGCTTACATTAGCAGTTGGTAAAAGAAGAAATCGAGTTTTATTCCTCTGAGGCCTCGGAAAAATAATTCTAAAAAAGATTCCCAACTTACCGATTGCAGGTAATGTAGAAATTTTAAACTTTAACAATTATAAATAAAAACTGGATAACAGAATATGTATATTTTGATAAAAATAATGAAAAGAGAAGCACAGAACATTTGATCGTAACTTCAATCGAACTGATAACACTGGACCGTATTGATAATCATTTTTTCAAAATCATTTTTCTTCTCGCAATAATCATATGATATATTCGATAAGTCCAAGGAGGATAATTCTAGAATCTTAAAAATTTCATAATATATCGAGTAAATAAAATGTCTCTACGAACGTTTAGAATAATTCTACAGCAAGAAAAAAATCAATACGGAACAATTAACGAGAACTGTATTGTCATTACGTTCAATTGGAAAAAAAAAAAAAAAATACTCACGTTCCTGCGACGAGCTTCAGAATATTTTCTCAATAGTAATGAATATGAATTTATTCGGAATAATTCTAGTCAGGATAAAAGATGAAAATGGTAACTTCAGTTGTACGTCACTTGAGCGTAACTTTTAATTGGGCATTTGAATTTTTTAACGGCTGAGCGTGCACGATCTATGCTTTTTTTTTTTTTTTTTCTTTTTTTTGTTTCTTTTCTGTCGGTATGCAAAAATGTACTTGAAAAAAATGTGGTGAGCGGGTTTGTTCATACGTGTGTGTATGTTTTGTACGTCAGAGCGAATGCGGTTTTGGCGAGTTTCCAAAAAAAGTGAAAGGGTATCTCGATGTCCTAGAATCAGCTCTACGTGTCCAAGTGTTGTCTATACATATATATATAAATATATAGACGTCGATGAATAATGTCAATAGATGCATACACGTAGATACAAATAAAAATAATATTATAAGGGCAGACTTCGCGAGTCACTTGAAATAATTTGCAATTCGAATCGATGTTTTTCTTCTTTTTATTAACCAAACAAATTTTTATCTTTTTTTACTACGAAGCAAAGAGAAAAGCTCTAATCTATAAAATTTGTGGAAAAATTGTTTTCTCTCGGGCTCTCACGTCCCGAGAGCTTTTATTTTGAAAAGCAATCGATATGAGGGTCTAGCGTCAGTTCGGCGCCAAAAAATGTACAACTATCGTTCGTTTTCGTTGTCGTCGTTGCGCGCGGACAAGTCGACGATCGTCTTTCCTTTCAACACACTATGACAAAACGTTTTTGTTCCTTTGTTATTCGACGATACAATTTTCCTGCCTACACGTGGGAGTAGGAAAATTTCCATTCTTTTTTCAAACTATGATGAACAATTACAGAATTTAAATAACATCAAATTTGGCGAGAGTTTTTTTTTTTAATGACAACTCCAAAAAATTCGACCATACCTTTTTTTGTTTTTCGTTCCCGCCCTTGAGACCGCGAGAGAAAATAAAAATATTTCGTTGAAGGTCTGGAAAAAAAATTATTCAACCAATTAATGAAGTACCGTAAATTAAGAAATAAACAAAAACCTCTTAAAATTCCGTAAGAAATATCGTGAATTTAAAAACTATAAAATGAGAAGAGGATGGAAAAAATTGGAGACTAATGAATAAATAATCAACAGGCTGAGAATGAGGTACGACGTTAAAAATGGTAAAAAAAAAAAGTAAAAAAAGAAGCATATATAATCCATGCAAGTGGAACGTGGGTATTTACGAGGGTGAAAGAAGCGCCGTTATCTCACGACCCAGAAAAATTTCCCACGTGCAAGTATGTTATATCGCGTAGAAAGTCCTGCGAGAGTTAGCGCCAGAAGACGAGACAATATATAAATATGTATGTGTATAAATCCATCGCACATATATATACGTTATAATGTAAAGATGTGTGCCTCGGATGTTCTCGAACGAGACTAGTACATCTCAATTTTCATAGCTACGATGGGGGTTATACGTCGGAGGCGCAACCCTCCTATCAGCCCTCTACGAGCCAATATTATCGCGATGGTTCGTAGATCCTAGAAGGCGCCGCACTGCCGCCCACAAAAAATTCACACAGACCCACCAGTCACCCTTGGACATTCCTTGAGGGTGGAGAATTCCTTAAACCTTCCCCGTTTTCCTTCGTTTTACCGGACGACACCGCGTTAATCTTTGCTCTTTTTCATTTATCGTTCACTATTAATCTTCCTCATCAATTTATACACCAACTTAAAAATCGATCGATTACCATTGTTAATAATAATTATACGCTAAAAAAATAATATTTAACTAAAATTCAATTATTGACTGATACTTTTTCTAAACAAATAACAACAACAAAACGACGGACGAATAATAATAATAATAATAAGAATAATGATAACAATAAGTCAGTGCAACGATATTTGGATTAAAAATTCACCAGATTTTAGTACAATTGCTGTGAAAGCCCTGCAGGATTAAACTCAGACGAGAGCCATCAGTGTATTAATAGTTTATTACGAATTACCCTCGCGATTCTTCGGAATTGAGAGGTTTAGGCTCCGTTCATACGAATATTCGATACGATTTAATAAAATGATTGTTGATACGATGAAATTTGTTAAAAATGCTGTGAACTCGTGTCGTTTTGATATTCAACTATGATGTAGCAAATATTGGATTAAAAAAAAAGGGAAACCCAATGTGAAATGTAGTATTTCGTGGTCGTCATGTTGTGACCGATGTTTATATAAACATCAATGATTACAAGAATAAATAACTCGAACGGATATTGTGACTGACAGCTTGAGTGATGAATCGAGAAAACGACGAGGTAAAAAACATTAAGTTTACTAAAATTATGTATTATAGGTTTTTATTCATTTCTCCAATAAGAATAAACAAGATTGTGGAACCACGTCATCGTTGATTGAATTGATATTAAATAGAATACATGCAGATGGACAAAAAAGTACCCTTATTATATTTTTTCGATTGCAAAGTGTAATTTCACAAAACAAAACTAATCGTTTACAGTATTTGTTTGAAAATTGGAAATATCATTTGTTTTTTTTTTCGATAATTTGATAAAATTACGTAATTCGATAAAAAATGGCTGAATGATATTATTTATAAATAGTAATTGTAATTTTGATTGAAGCAACGAGCGGTGTCTCAGACGCTGTGCGGCGCATTGCAAAAAGAAGCAAATTGCAAGTGCCTCGTACTTTCAGTGTTGATTTATGGATGTCTCGCTGCTGTCACGTGGTGCAGATGCGCTAATGTCACTAAGGTACCGTGCAATATAATCAATGGAAAATTAAAAAAAAAAAAAAAACTATCGTAACTGATCGATCACGCAGTTGGCGAACAAAGTTTTCTCATTTTTATTTTGACGTTTCTCCATCGCGTTACAAATGATCGATATGGAATGAGGCACATTTTTGTTTTATTGGCTTTACAGGTTGTTATAAATTTCGATAATTATCCATTAAAGAGAACGGAACACGTGTCACCATGCGACGAAGGATATATTTATATACCGGTGAGTTTAAAACTCGCTGCGCTATAACGTTGCGTTCAAGTAAATTACAGCTATCGAGTAAATTCACCTTCGAACAACTGTCATTTCTCCTCTCTTTACTCAACCCTCTTTCATTCTTTTTTCTCCAGGTAGCTTTCATGGGTATGCTTTATCTCGTTTATCTCGTCGAGTGCTATCATTCGCCAATTCGTATCGATCTATTCCACGCTGACAGCCAGGACAATGTCATGACGAAATTGTCGCAATTGAGACTGGCGCAACCAACTATTTGGTGGAAAGCCGTTTCCTATCATTACGTCAGAAGAAAACGTCAAATAACTCGGTATCGAAACGGCGATAATTATACGACTACGCAGGTTCGATATGTACCTGGATGTTTGAATTTAATTTTAATTATTTTATTAATCCATCAAATGATATAAAAAAAAAAAAATCATTTATCTTTCTTCATTATTCGTGGTTCTTTGAATTTTATCAAAAAAACTTATAATTCTTTTCACTTGTCAATGTTCTTTGCCTGTTTCTTTTCATTACTCCTATAATTATGATATATTCTAGGTGGGATACCGATTAAATTATGGATATGGGTTACTTTTTGTTTCACGCCTCAGGTCTATTACGAGCGAGCGAACACACACGCAGCAACGTCCTTCTACTTTTACGAATATTGTGGGGTTAAGGACATTAGTAAGGAACTTATCACCGACGACAAAATTCCAATTACAAAAATAACTCTGACGAAGGGTTTCGCATTTTCGAATATGAGATCCGCTACCGAATTCGAAGAAGCAAGATCACGATTTTTTGCCGAGCAGGTAAATTTCATTGTTTTTATTCTTCTTATAAATGTCATTCGTCCTTCGATCCCAATCCATTGTTATAATAATTCGCAACAGGAACTGAGGGATGATTATATGGAAATGAGAGAGGGTCTCGATCTCGGATACAATTTTAATCCAACGACTGTCGTTGGCATCCTCGGTAATCCTTGGTTCACTAATTCCTACGTATACTGGTGCTTCAGTGCTCTACTTCTTAGTTGGCCATTGAGAATAATTATAGAATACAACACTCAATACGCGGATTACCAGGTATCGTATATTAATCAAAATTAAGGAGTTTCCGTACAAGTCATAGAATGTTATGGTTCAGCTTATCTTTAGGGAGAATCAGGAAGGGAAATTCTATTGTTTTCAAGCAAATCGATCGGTTTCATTGACAAAAAAATGAATAATTAATAAACGATGTATACGAAATATTTCATTTTCTGGTGGCACAATTTTTATGATATTTTGAGTGTTTTGACATTTTTTTGAAGTTGGAGGACATTTTGAGGATAAGTTAAAGACCGTTCTGTAGATATTTGAATAAAATAGTGACATTTCGTCACTTGTACCGAAACTCTTTAAAACTTATCTTTGAAGGAAGGTGTCAAAGTTGTATTGTTAATTGATCGATCGCAAATCATCAATAATGATAATTGAACAGGTAACGAAACTTTTTGGTGTGAATTACGATACTCCAACGAGTGGGGAGCAAATTCATGAATCTTCGAGCCAATTGAGTGCACCAGGTTCATACATGCTGGCACCGAGTTACAGCGAAGCATTGTTAATGGATCCATCACCGATTACGACAAACTGCCAATCAACGGAAGCATCATCGAGCTCGGAAAACATAAATACAGATATAGTGCCGAGTTATTCGGAGGCTTTGCTCTACGAAAGAGCTCAGCCGGGCTCGAGTTTGACAAATGCGGGTGAATTTAATTCTTCGGGAATTTGTGATTGTTACTGTCACGTTTCATCGATTGACGAAGCTACGAGTACATCGAGAATAATGGAAGAAAATGAAGGAGCCGACAACTCGAGGACGTCGTCGGCTTCCTGTTCCGAGATTCGAGACTATCGCGAGGTCGCTTGTTCGAGATGCGGCAGTAATAACGAAAACAATCGAGAGCTCGTCGATAACTCGAACGATAACAATTTGCATCGTGCTATGCGACGAGGCAAAAGATTGAATTTCATGGAAAACTCCTGGTCGTGTTACATGATGCGAGAACAAAATCGTAGTTGTCGCTTGACCCGCGACCTTTCAGCTCCAAATTTCTCCACGAATTGTGAATTTTCAACAATTCCTACCAATAATCAATTTCTTCGTGCTAATGGCAACAGCTTGGAAAATATATCGGAAAACGAGGAACCTCTGGAGGCGAGCTTGGAATTAAATTCGGGAATAAATCCCGAAGATCGATCAAAAATGAATGAAATTGCGAAAAAATCAGTCGGTTGCGGAACGATACCAAAATACAAAGCAACGTCTTCGACGAGTGGAACAAACGGTGTTGGTACGAGCAGCGGTTACAGATTAATCGAGAATCCAATGATCGAGGATGAAATTGTAACGAGATCGAACGACGAGGACCACGAGACTAATATTCCAAGTTCAAAAACGTATTTTTGTCTGAAATCCATATTAAAACAACATCGACGAAGATATACACTCGTTTCGGCCGAGGAATTGGAGAAACTTGAAGCTGACGAGCTCGACGATAATTGTTCTACTCGGAATGACAAAACAGCCAAATCCTTGCGGGACAACAAACGTACTCCGTTGTTTGTTCGAGACAATTTCTTCTGGAGAAACAAAGCCGATAATAATTCCGGTCAATCGACGTCTTCGCTCGTGGATCAGAAAATTCAAAGAGTATCTTCCAGCAGGTAAGACATGAGCGTTTAAGGAGATCGTTTGGTGTGAAGGCTATTTGTTAAATTCTTTTTTGCCAATTTTTACTGACTAGCCATCAAAATAAGAACAAATTCTAAAGTGTATGTCATTTTTATCAACATTTGAACAAAAATTCGAACACTAGACGACCCCCTTCACGATTTATTCGAATCCCGAATTATAAAATGATGAGCGAAAGTCTGGAAGAAGAGTTCCACGTATTAAGTTGCATTCGAAAATATTTGTCAAACAGATCTTTGATATTCCCGAGTCCGATCGAAGAGGCGTGTCGAACAATGCCAAACGATCCATTCGGTGGTAAGGCGGTGCACGTAATGGCATCACGAAGCGTTGAAAAGCCTCCGGATTACGAGGAGGCAATGGGTCTTCCAAGATTCACTAAACTGGCGAGATCGTTAACATCGATACAATACAAAAGTATGTCGATCGATTCGCCGCAGCGCGTACGTACCAATCGCGTACGTAATCCTGGTGAACGTCATCATCGTCGTAATTTAAGTATGGAGCCAGAATATTTGATGCACGCATGTCGATGGAGTAAAAAAATGGACGATATCGATAAATCGGAATCGAACGATTTCGAGCACGATATTGTTCCGAGCTGTTCGATCGAGAGTCACGCCCCGGAAGCGGCTCACGGTTCAAATTCTCCGGCTATGCCCATACAACTGAGACGCAATTTTACACGCGGTTTTTCATTATACGACAGCAAAACCGATCGTAATAAGAGAAAAAAAATGTTACGTACCAGTCTGACCGAAACGAGCGAATCTACGTTTTCATTCAACGACGAAACAAACGGCGATGAGCCTCATTCATCGAGCTCCAAACGTTTTAACCTCAGTATGGAAACGTCATTATAACGATCGCGTCTCTAGAGTCATTAAAATAATGAATATATATATATATTTATTGAAAATATAAACACACAACTGACGATAGATTTTACGGAAAATAGGACGCGGCTTTGAACATTTGCTAATTAGCTGTCGAGCTAATTAGTTGAGAATTTTGAAAAATACTATCGACGCGCACGTCAGGGTTCAACAATTTTTCAGTATTTCATTTTGTCTTCTTTTTTCACTTCAAACTTCCAATCCAAAAAACGCCAATTTCCATTTAAGGATAACTTTGATTATTCGATTAAAGATTCCATTCTTATTTAATTAGACAAACGAAAAAGCAAAGGGCTTTCCAATTCACCATCGTTTTTCTGAGAGAAAAAAAAACGAAACGCGCAATATTTGTGAACGTGTCTAAAACTTGTGACGTTCTTTTTTATAATACTCTTACATGGAGCGGTGGAAAATTGAATGAAGAGAAAAAAAAACGCGAAACGTTACGGACAATTCGAGTGTGTAACGCTTTCCAGGCTTTGGACGCACCAGGAATATGTACTATTTATATTTAAATACCATAATAACGTACCTGGAAAAAAAAAACAAAAAAAAAAACAATGAGCGACGAGATAATTAACACAGCCACCATGGCCAAGGCTCTTCGATCGATCTTCACAGTCGAATCTTTGAGCTTTAGTTTCCAATCCAATTTATTTTTTGTGTACAATTCGTTTGGGACGTTTTGTTACATTTTTTTTTCCTCCATTTATCGAATCTCAAGGTTCAACTGCGAATTTCGATAAAAATGTAATATTGTAGCTACTCGTTTTTTGGGGGCTATGGAGCGAGTACAGTGGAGCGCAGATTGCACATTGCTTGCGAAAAGCTAGATCGTACACGGATGGGCTTGGCTTGCCTTTTTTCGATTGGGAAATCTTGGCTTTTAAAATGACGAATTAATCGATAATTCAAAAGAAATATTCGCTTTTTTTTCGTTTCAAATTTAACAATATTTCATAAAAACTAATCAATTGATATTTCGAGCGCTCTTCCAAATGACAAAGTGTTTTTCGTTCTACGTCAAAATCTTGATTGATAGAATTTTTTTTATTCATTTTTCGCTCCTTATACTCGATTAATTCGTCTTTGGAAACAAAGTTTTCTCAAACTCGATCGCGTTAAGTAGACTTTAAGCTTCGGAGGATTAAGAATTATAATATACATAAATGTATATTTAAAGTGCAACTAGGATCGGTTCGTGAGAGAGGGACGAATCGATAGCTCAATTTACTTTAAATGTATAATGACAACTCAAATGCTTAGCGGTGGATTTTCCTGAAAGTCTATTCGTATTTATATATTAATATAAAACTAAATGATTATTCGTAAATATACATATACGAGGATAGAAACAAAATCGCATGACGAAGCGATACTTTCGTATAAATATATAGTTAGACGTCCACACGATAAATAGTAAGCTCCGATTAACACTTAAGTATATACATACAATATTTGTCAAATTATTTCTATACAAAAGCTTGTACTTGTATTTTCGATGAGGGGATGGAAGAAAAGACAAGCAACCGAAACACTTATTCCAACAAATAAATGAGCGCGAAGTGTCCACACTCGCCAGAATATTGGCCTTAATCAGATTAAAAAACGTCATCAACCGATTAATTTCATGAATTCAATACCGTTGAGTCTTCATTTCAACGAATTATTATTCGATTTTTAATTACGGTTAGAAGAAAAAGAAAAAATGATCCAAATGATCGAGGACTCGATTCAAGATTTGGGCAAGATGGAATGAATTATTTTATTTATCGTATAAACTGAACATCAGTTTTCGAAATTATCAACGCGTTGGATTTACCATTCCTACTGTCAATTTTAAGCTTGCTGAACATAAACCAATGAAAACGAAGTGAAAACGTGAAACTCGTTTATCGTTGATACTCGCTCTGTACAATTTATCGCTAATTCCGTGATTTTCGTGTCAAGTGCGATATTATTGGGTAGTTGGATCTTTGATTTTTTTCTCCAATTTTCTCGCTGCAAAAGTGTAAACTTGGAGCAATTTCATTTGAGCCAGTGTTTGTATGTAAGAAAAAATCACTACCACCTTCAAAGTCAAGCCAAAACTCTCTTTTATATAATCGTAAGGTGAATTGCGATGATTGACTAAAGAGAGAAGACATAGTTAAACATAATATTCCATAATATTGGTGAATTACGTATATACATATATTTAGGATTTAGAGTATGAAAAAAATGTGATAATATTGCGCATGCCATACGAGAAACAAGTATCTTCCTTTTTCCATTGAAATTAAATGCCGCAATCGTCATTTCGTAACACGAATTCTTCGATGTATACACATATTTTTTTCATTAGTTGACTGATGTAATTATTATTACGATGATCACGATTTTGATCATATTGTTGAAAGAGATAATTATATTAATAGCGAACGATTGGAAATATTTTTTTTAGTAGGAATATTAAGGAGGTTGACCGTGCTGCAAAGAATTGAAAAATGAAGAAAGAAAGTTATCGATGTTTTCCAATAACGATTAATATCGATCTTTTGGTTAAAAAATATTTGTTAACGAGCTGGAAATAAGAATTTTCGTTCTGACAATTAGAGCAGGTCATAAATGCTTTTACACAATCAAAGTCTTTCCAAACTGCCAGAATCGTGTAGCGTGTGTTAAAATTTGAGAAAGGGTACTCTAAAGAATGGGATTTTTTGTTTTGACGTTTAAATTAATAAATAGCCAATTACTTAGAAAGTAATACGCGCGAATTATAACGATGTTATTTCGGCTTGTATCCGTATTTACAATGTGACGAGGCACGGTCCAGCAATAATGAGCGAATAAAAAGGTGATCCGAGTGGGACTCGATCCCGGGACCCGCGGAGTCTCAGTCCAGAGCGCTAACCACTGCGCTACGGGCCACCTATATTCTTCCATTATTGCCAGACCGTCACAACAAGAAAAGAAAAAACGAAGAAAGTAGTCACTGTTAATAAAATTAAAAGAAATATGCGTCACATTTGTACACTTGGAGTATTCGCCTCGAGTCGGACAATCGAGCGTTTAGGATAAATATTACTTTTCTTTATTCCTCCTCAAATCGCCAAACGAAATTTGTTTTTTCTTCCCAGCACAATTTGTGTCGATATTAAGTGTACACTCGATCGTAGCTTTAAGAAAAAAAACGTGGTTTAACATTTAGTCGCGTTGCATTAACGAAAATGGAAAATCCTAATATTTTTTTTCGCCAATTTGTTTTCTGGGAACTTTATGAAAAAAATCTCGTTAATGAGCGACGCTGCGAAATTTCGTGCCATTGGGAAAAAAAAAAAACCAAAAAAAAAAAACTAAATGCTCACCGAAGCGTCATGCGCCGTCTTGAACCAAGTGCACTTGTAAAACTATACATACATAAATTATTAAATATATAAATTATCGTATATATGTATATAAAAAAAAAAAGTAAAAACGAGAAATACCGATTCTCGTAGAAATTTCGTAATAGTCGAGGAAAAAAGAAAAAAAAAAGTAAACGAGCCCGCAAATACTACTCGATATTTGGCTAGCAATTATTGCTACTCGCGTATTTACAATTGTACGAATTATTTGTGAGTGTGTATATGAGCGTAAAAAATGTAAAACGTAAAAAAAAAGTGCTTGGGCTCTTGAAAAAAAAAAAAAATGCGTCGAAATTCGTCCTCTAGTCGAATTAAAAAATCTCAAATTGGTAACCATTTAATGTTTAACATTATAAGGCTACTTGCACACTTGTGAGGCATTTCATGTCGACTAGAACTACGTTCTATCAGTCTCACTTGCTCCAATCTTAACAAAGTCTCGAAACCCTTACTTGCCACCTCGGGGTCCAAAATACCCCAGGCCTATAAAGGAAAATAGTTCTTTTTCCACTTTTATTGGCTTTAGCATTTTTTTTAGTCTACTTAAATTCAATTTTTGGCTATGTAAAGTGAACAATCTTTCAAAAGAAGCTTTCAATATGTTCTGAAAAAAATTTCAACTCGAAATATTCAGTCGTTCACTTTTTATAAGAATTTTTGTCACTGGGGTCCAAATCTACCCCACGATGGCAAGTACGTAATTCTACAGAGGTGCGGAAGTAAGGGCTTTAAGAATATTTTCATTGATTACCCAACTCGATCGATTTTATAAGATCGAAAGAATTTATAAAAATAATTAATTCTAAAACGAAATCTTCATCCACGAATAACGAATAATGAAAATCATTTTATCGGCATCAAACTTAGCAAATTTTTGATTATTGGCTCAGAGGAAAAAAAACACACACACAAGAGTAGAGACGTAGTTTGGTGTTTGCCTGGAGTGCCTCGCATATAGAGAAATAATAAATTGTTAAGTGTATGAATTACGCGTGTAAAGATATTGCCCTGTACCACCAAAATTTATTGTTAAAATTGTTATTACGTCATACAGCTAATTATACCATGAACGATAAAAAATGAGGAAACGTATACATTGACATTGGCGAAAGGGTAGAATGGTCGAATAAAAAAAAATATTTAAAAAAAATCGATATAAAAGAAAAAAATAATTGTCCGGCCGAAAATGTTGTACATTTTTGTTGTTGTTAATTTTCCAAGCTGCGAGCGTTGCAGGAATGTAAAAAAAACAAGAGATTTTCCATAATTATAATCGATTCGTTCGTCGTTCGTATATTTTTCGAAAAAGACACATTTTTTAAAACATATTACGTGAGACATGGGACAGCCTGCATTAATGAATAATAATAATATATGTACTCATACATATGTGAACAATATTGATTCACACACGAACTGATAACTACACATTAATGTACTACATTAAGTAACGAATATTTAAACATAGTATATTCTACAATCCTTAAATGTATGTTACAGTGTTGGGTTTCTCTTTCGATAATGACAATTCATTCAATTTATTTATAGTACACCTATGCATATTATTTTACGCCTCTGGCCTTTGACTTTTAGTGAATGAGTGTGTCTGCCACTGAGGAAATCATTTCGTTGAAAGAACAAGATTCGTTTTGTTGTACAAAAAGATGATCGATTCGATTCAACGGAAGAAAGTTGAATTGATCAAATTTTCGTAGAACAAAAATGAATTTTTCTTCGTTCAACGAAATTTTGTTGTCAGTGTGTGTATGTTTCACTGATATTTCTCCGTGTATAACATATATTTGACTAATTCGTAAAAATGTTTATGCTCGAGAGTCGATTCGACCAATTGGCCGCGGTGAAAATATTTATCAAGTCTGTTATTTCTCGATTTGAAATGATTTTTTGCTCCCTCTCGATGCACGAATACCAGTTCAACTGCGAAAATCTCCGACAGTTACGATTATTGATTTTTATTCAATTTGAAGCTCGAAAAAATATATTATTATCAAGAAAAATAAAAAGTTCCTGGATATCGTTTGAGTTATCGAAAGTGCGATTTAATCCCCGGTGGACAATGACAAAAGAAAAAGTTGATGCGATTTTCAAAATTCATTCTTCAACTTATTGATTCTTAGTTTATTCAATAAATAAAAATATTTTTGTTTTTTTTCGTTTATTTATTTTAAAGTCTGTGTGTTTCTGTGTTTATATTGCACGAATAACTAAGAGTAGGACTAGGATATCACGATGAGACCCGCGTGAAAAAGATTGTTTGTTTTTTTTGTTCTTTTTTTGTTTTTTTTTTTTCTGTTTTTGTTAGTGCTGAAGCGGCTTCTTTTGTAACGAGTCTGCGATTCTTATTCTCGCATCCTCTTTCGTTTCCATTTGACACATGTACTTTTTCGTTTGTTTATTCTTGTCGTTTTTACAGGAATCAGCGTCGAGTCGTATCCTAGTCTTTGGCAAAACCCGGTCGTGTGTAGTATACTCGATAATAGAGAGTTTTACTGCGCCATAGAGAATACGAGTTGTCGAATTTCAACAGATAAACGCCCTGAAAAGTATAGATTACAGGCGTTTTAATACTTTTTTTATAATTGACGAATAATATTGGTTGAAATGATTTGTAAAGAATGCGTTGAACGAAATGATTACCTGTCCTGGATATTCGTGACTACCTGCATAAACTTCTTCTTGCGAATCCCTACGATAAACCTGTGAACGAATGTACAAGACGAATAAAAAAAACTCCGGTAGTTGAAGAATAATTGTAGAGAATCGTGGATCGTATAATAATTTTGGATTTTTTAATGGATTTAAAACTTACGGGAACAATGACACTTATGGGTGGGGGTGTTGGAGCGTTATATTTTCCACGTTGGTCCCCGTCGATCGCTCCAGTTTCGAGATCCTCCCTCGACTCGTAGTCCTCGTTCTCGTCGTCGTCGTCGTCCTCGGATTCGCTAATGTGTACGGATACCTGGTCGGGTATGAAATAAGTATAAAAATGGGAGAAAAATATGTTTGAAGAGAGTAGATCGTGTGGCAATTCACCTGATTCGTGTCGGGCTTGGACCATTCGAAATAAACTCCAAAACCGATGTCGTATCCGTCGGTGGCGAATTCCCAGAATAAGCAAGAACCATCCTCGTGAGTAGGAACCCTGACGGTAACGGTTTCTCCGTGTCCAACTTTGATGACCGCGTCGCCGGCCTCGCGTCTGATCGTTTCCTTGAATTCCTCGACGCCTTGTCCGGTCCACATTTTGGGTGTGGCGATGGGTGGCCAATCGGGCGTATCGTCGGGTTCTTGCTCTTCCGACTCTTCGCGCTTCAAAGGCGTACTCTCGTTGCTCTCGTTGCTCTCGTTCGACTCTTCGTTGTTTCTCCCAACGTCCGACAAATCTTTTTTCATCTCGTCGCTATTATCCTCCCGAGTCTGCTCGATCGTCGTGCCGCTCTGATGCAATTGTTGCATGTAACGATGATAATGTTGCTCCTGCAATTGTCTTATGAGAACCGCTTGCTGTTCAGGGTTTCCAGGATATTGTTGCTCCGCGTAAGCTCTAAATTGGTAATAAGTCTGTTGATTCAGAGCCTCCTGAATTTGTCTTCTCTGATACTCTCTCCTCGTTCTTTCCTCCTCTTCTCTCTTTCTCTCCTCCTCCGCCTCTGCCGCTCTTCTCTCCTGCTCCGCCATTTTCCATTCTTCCTCGCTCTTCAGACGCGCCTTCTCTTCGTTGTCTCGCTTCTGGGCCTCTACCACCGTTCTGAATAGCGGGCATAGCTTGTCCAGCAATACTATGAAACCCTCCATCGCCTGCTCCTTCGTTATATCACCTAAATTTTGCCACGCCAATCTCCTGTCTCTCCCTATTACGTCCAGTACCCCAAGCGGCGGAGAATTCTCGCTCGTACATTTTCCGTGAGTCACTTGTTGCGTGAACGCCACCAATTTCAATTTGTCTTCGTAGGAAAAATGTACCGCTTTGCCTGCTTTTTCTGAAATTTTATTGTTATTTATCGATCAAATCAACCGTCCCGTTGAAGGGTTGACGTGTAAAAAAATTATGACAAAACAACTGGACAATTGCGAATTAATATTCGTAATATATTCGACCACGTAGTTTGCATTTTAACAATTGAGAAATGGCTCATTTCTTGCTAAACATAACCTCAAAATAGTAAAATCTTTTATATCGCAAGTAGACTATTAATAAAGTGACTATGAATGCCCCTTACCTTTGTAAAAGTTGAGGGCAATTTTGTAAAGTTGATGTGTTTCGAATCCAGAAAGATGAGGCTCCAAACATTGCGACGAGTTTTTGTCGTCATCATCGATCGTCACCGGGTTCGACACTTTTAAATTCTCTGTTTTTTCTTCCAATTTCGATATTTCGTCGTTCGGTGAGGCCATTTTAAATTATATTTAATAAAATAACGAAATTATAAAAAAAAAGAACAACAACAATAACAACAATAAACCAACGATGATAGCGGTCGAACAAACGTTTACGATTGACCCACTTTTAACCCCTACGAATAATGAATGGCACTTTGTTCGAAATACAATTGTTCAATTTTCAAATTTTTTCGTGGGCCACGCAAATTTTTTCCCTCCTTTCAACGGTGTACCATCGATTGACTATTAACAACGTAATGAAACGTAGCAACCTCCCTCAGAATACACGTATTATTATTTTTCGTGTTTGTATCATTCGATAAGATACGAGTTCAACAAATTTTGTAGCAGCATCGATTCGGATTACTCTCATGAATTTATTATTTAGTATTATATGTTGTCACGTTGGTCACGTTTGACAGATGACAGCTAGCCATCAACCACGAACCACCAACTGCGATTGTTCACGTATAGTAAAACTTTTGAGGAAAACAATAAATGACACGAAAGCACGAATTATGTCGTCGATCGTGTGTGCGGGTGGAGACTCTCGTCAACGGCATACAATCGGCGATTTGGATAATAATGTCTATTTGATATTTTGACCCATGATGGCACCACTATCTTGTTGACACGTCGTCTACAACTCGACATGTCAGGCATCGCTGTTTTTACATGAAATACTGCAGTACCGGTTGATGGTAATTAAAACGAGAGAAAAGTTTCTTACCGACGGTCGATACTTGTACTTTGAGAAAATTGTACCCTGCTGCGAGCGCCGCCTTTCGGTTCTAATGGAAAATAAAAAATTCCGAAAAATAACTCAAGACGTCTAACCAAACCAATGTAACGCGATGACCATAAGAATAACTCACAAAAACATACTGAACCAGCATTGAAAAATCTAAAATATCATCAATCTTTCTTTCTTCGATTTTTCACTTAGAAATTCACGTTCGCGAATCGATTTAAATTGTAATTTTAATCTTTCGATAATCTCTAATCCATATCGTGATTAAACATACAAATTTACGAGCACGTTTGGACCATTGAAATATTTCGAGCCAATCTTCAATACTAAATGTTCGCTGTAGTAAAAATCATATTTTTACTATAAATTACATAACAATGGCATTGAAAATATCTTTTAACATCTTTTGTTTGATACCAAAATATTGTTTGCTTTTGCATCATTAAATCAATAAAATGATTATCGATCGTATTATTTTTTTACATAATTTGTGTAACCGCGTTTATACACGACAAGGAAAATCATATTTTTCACAGAAGGAAGTCGTGTACCCTACATAAATAAATCGTAATTTCCTGATACAAAACTAAATAGAATAATGCACAGAGAGGGGATGATTAAATCGTGAGAAAGAAAAAAAAAAAATGGAAAAAAAATTCTTTATCGTTGCTGGTCAGTCGCAATGATAAGCCAGATAAAGTTTACGTCCATATGTCATGTTTTTTTGTGACTATAGTCAATCTAGCCTCGCTTTTGTACTATTACGTATTATAGAAAATCAATTGTACGGGATTCTTAAAATTAACAATAAAAATAGTTAAAAAAAAAAAAGAAAAAGTTAATCCAAACGAATGAACGTGTTCTCATGAAACAATTCATTCGGTTGAAACGTAAAATAAAAATAAACAAAAAAACAACTGGCACAAATTTTTCTATCTTTACATAGTTCAGCAAAAAAAATGGGTTAAGATATCCATAAAAATGGATTCAAAGATTCAGAAAAATGTTTTCGATCTGTTTTTTTTTGGTTTTTTTTTTTTTTTCCTTCAAATAATGATCGACATAGGGGTTGTACGTAACTGTTTCGATGTTGCAGTAGTCAAACTAATCTCTATCTGTACCCCGGTTAGCGAAGGTGGTATGTTATCGAAAGAGATAAGGTTACCGGAGCTCCTATCAGGAAGCCATATTTTTGATACAATAAATAGGTGATGAATGTATTGGACCCGTAGTTATTCACTATCCAGTAGGTAAATCGTTCTAAAACCGTGCGTTTATAGCTCAATTCGTTGGGAGTTAATCTTCAGTATTACAAAATAATCGATCGATCAGATTTTTCGAAAAAAAAAACAAAAACAAAATGAAACAAATTTTCAAAACTTAGTAAGAAAAATAAATAAAAAACTGATGGAATTGGAAACGAAACTAATTTGGACAAAAGTGAAAAAGCCAAATCCGTGAGGAATTAAAAAAAAAACAAAACGTCAACACGGATTCACAAATTTCGTACTTATTTATTCCCCCATCGTAGGGATTAGTATTTTTAAGTGGTGGGACATTAATCCCCAGTGTTACGTGTCAAATCTTTTAGAAAAAAAAGTGCAACATCAAATAAAATGGCTACCGGATACGACGATTGTTACGACTCCTCATGGCACCTTATTCCTCCCGATTACGTCAGCAACGAGGACGATTACAGGTGAGATTGACTAAGGAAAAAAAAAAATACACTAATATTGAAAAATTGAATTTTTTGAATTTGACATTTGAGAAAAAAATGAATTCGTCAATACCAACGAATAATTATTTTGTTATAAAACAGCAGAACGCATAGATAATTTATTGAAAAAATAAATAAAATGAGGAGCGTTTAAGAATAACGAGGATGCTCGGCATACGCGTACGTGGGAAGGGTAAAAAATGGGGATGATTGGCGCGAGTGTGGAGACAAGAGAACAAGCGTTCGCGGGTGATAGAGTGGTACGTCGTGTTACGCGTGTACACAGGCTAGTTTAAGAGGGCAACAGAGTTTATACGAATCGAGGGGGTTATCTGCGAAGCCCTTGCTCGTGTCTCGGACATTCGAGGAGGGCACAACTTTGCGTATAACTGTCCTTCTCTGGCAGCCCCAGGGACGAGTCTGCCATCGTCACCTGTTGGTTTACACCATCAATTTCCGAATAATCTGTAAACGATTCACTTCGTAGCTATATTTTAGACGTGAGGGAGTTTCGACGATAATTTTAACTCGTCCATTTGAATGATTATCAGATTTTGAGATAACTCGAGCAAATTTTCAACTCGTTTTAAAAATGCGACAATCAAATCGTCAAGAGAGAAAGAGAGAAAGAGAGAGAAAGAAAAGACGGATTCTTGATGCGAAGGAATGAATGAACGAGTCGAGAATGCGATTTTGAGCGGCGTTTGAAATAACTTCTTAAACGTTTCTTAAAGGTCGTATGGGAGACGGTTTGTCAAGCGTTAAACTAGCAATGTTAAGTTTGGGTCACGTCTTCGATTCTCGTTGAAGCTGATCCTAGAAGGCATGCACAGTTGTGCCGAGAGTGCCTTAGAGGCTTTTGTCAATGAATCGATTTTTCCTCCATTTCCATGTGAACAGAGAAAAATCGCAAAGAGGCCCTCGAGGTTGGCCTTCTCTCGCACCATTCGACCAAATTCTATTCGGACTTTTACTATGTACGAGAAAAATACTACGAGGGAAAAAGTGACTGAACGAAATGACTGGAAATCTACGAGAGTCCGTGGCATAGTACTCTACTACGTTCTTGTACCTGATACATTCATATACGCACTCATATACATTGAAAGTTTGGAGTAAGGTAAGCGCGTAGTACTACGTTCATTGACGCGAAAGATCTTCCAGCGCGGGTGGGCCCTGCTGGGCCTTTGTACAATTTTCATGAATGAACGCCTTTTCTCTCTCTCTCTCTCTCTCTCTCTCTCTCTCTCTCTCTCTTTGGCTGTTTCATTCATCTCGTTCAAGGGGGACGCGGCTTTTTTCTGAATCTTTCATTTTTAAACGACTTCCTGCATCCCCAAATCTCAGTCAACACGAAACATTCAACTATTTTGATTTTTAAGTTTTGACTGTTTTTTTTTTTACCATTTGACGGAGCAACCGGTGGCTGGACAGAATTTTTCTACATTTGAACGAAGGTTCGAACAATTTTGATTTTATTTTTTCAAAATTACGTAAAAAGCACTCGAGAATATTTACGAAATGGTTTATATTTTGTTTGAGGATCTTTTTTTTTCAGCTGCACAAAAACAAGTGTATTCCGCAATAAAACGGTAGAGTTCGAAACTTGAGAAAAAGTGGGAAGGTATAGAAAAAATCTAACGATCAAGTTCACGCGTTGTGGAAGCTAGCGTATTTTGTAAAATTTGTGGAAAAATGTTGCGCGGTCACGTAAAAGCAATAAAGGCGTTTGAAAATGTGTATATGGATTGATGATGAAGGCGAAGGTGAGTGAGGAAGCTGCTCAGGTGGAACGAGAGATAGACGCGGCGGGAAGTCTCGAAAAATATATAAGCTCGAGAAGAGAGTCCCTCCTCCCCCGACAGGTACCGGTATTCTCATGTTAATTGGAAACAGTCGAAATATCTGGTAAATGGGTGAAGGACCATTCATCGAGGCACGTTTTTCTCGCTACACCTGAGTTGTCAGGTTGCCAAATATATATATATACATATATATTAAAACGTAAGCAGGAGTTTTGAAACGAGAGAAAAGCCATCTTAAATGGACAGTGGACGGTTGCTGCTGGGTGTATTTTTGAATAGTACCAGCAGACGTGGAGAGGGATGAAAAAATAGGCGCTTAGGCGTTAAGTGTTCCCGAAGTGAAGACCCGCGTGGCTCCGTGTATACACGAGGCACTTTGTGTGAAAGTTTTATTGCCAAGTCTCCGGTCGATTGACACGAATTTTTAAAAAATGACATTTCTCATCAATGAAATTGAAGAGACGTATTTTTTTTCATCATTCGTCAATTTTTAGCGCAGCCGAATCAACTTTTTCCAGTTTTTTGTCAATATATTTATTTTTTTATCTCATCAAAGACGGTGAATTTATATGGAATGTACTGTACAGTGGTTACGGAAACAAAGAGAGGGAGAGAGAGAGAGAGAAGGGAAAGAGGTGCAAGGTACCTGCTTACGACGTCAATCGATCGTCCACTCTAGGCTTCCATCACCTTTCGTTGCTTTTCTCCCTTTTCCCATTACTGCCAGTTATATACATTTATTATACTAACATATATAACAATGGGCGAAAAAAAGAGAGAGAGAGAGAGAGAGAGAGAGAGAGAGAGAGAGAGAGAGAGAAGACTCTTGTATAGATATATATTAGAGGCAATATAGTTAGAAGAAGAAGGTTGTAAAGTTTGGATGTTACCATTGCGGTTCTCTTGGATCCTATGATTAATCCTATAATCCATAAACTACGATTCTCACGTGCTTTTTAAATGAGCCAATCGCACTTGGTTCGTCTCAAAATAAAATCACGTAATAGCAATGAGGGATAAAAAAATCCTCGTCCATTTTTCTTCCCAATATAGTCTAACAACGACGTAGCGTTTTTCGTAAACATTTATGCTTACGAGAAAAAAAATCATTTCAATAACTCTGCTGTTCGCGAAGGCGAGCAAGACAAATTGGCACGATGTGCAGAAATTGCTTGTTATGAATTTCCATAAAATCATCGGGTCTTTGATTGACGCGAGTCTGCGTGCTCTCTCGCGAGGCTCTCAGCTCCCAAGTTATATTATGATCCGTCATGACAGCAGCCTGAGATCTCTTAACAATTTAACCGGTTGCGAGAGCTGCACGAGGATCACAAGATTCGTGTGATTTGTTGAAGAAGTGACGTTTATAAACGCGGTTTATTATCAACTTTGCGTAATGTTTTTAATTCATCGTTTAAACTCGAAATAATTCAGTAAAATGATCAGATCGACGACTCGTCGATCGATTAATCAATTAAATGAAAAATGAATCATGAAAAATTGTAAATCAAGTGCTTAGGAACTTTTTATTCGTCGCGGATGCGCACACGATTAAAAGGTCTCCGAATAAAAAGGAAGTGAAAATAATTGAAGGTAATTCGAAGAAAGTTGATTCCTTCTGTGTCTAAGCCATCGATTTTACACATATTTTCACTCGTGTTCGTACTTATTTATGAGGATATGGACGAGTTAGCGAGTCGGGAAGAGGATCAGGAAGTATGAGCCATAACAGCACTGCCGCGCTGCCGCGGGTAAAACAATGAGACGCAGACAAATTGGGTTGCGTGCTCGAACCGAGTTGGCACAGGTATCGCCAAACAGTCGTGGGATCGTAGCAAATGTTATTCGATCAGGAGCGAAGAAGGATGTGAAGGGAGGGGACGAGGAGGGGATGAGGGGGAGGAAGCTTAATAGGAGTTCGAGGTGGCTCATACCAACCTTTTCTCATCCTCTTTGCTACTGCGGAGGAAGCTTCTCCAGAAGCACCATCGTTCAAACTTTATGCATGCCTTTTCCAACTTATTCACCATCAGGTTTACGAATACATGTTAATTTATGTATATTTAAGGACGCAAAGTTGGAAATGTGAATTAAAATATGAGGAATTTCACTCGAAAGTGTAATTTTCATCATTTTCGTCAAGTTTTGATCGATTTTTTTATTTTGATCCTCCGTAAACGACAAATGAGAAGATTCTTGTGTGAAAATGAAATAATTCATGAAAAAAAAACAGGTTTTGTTGCCTACCAACGATCCTAATTTCATTGTATTTTATAAAAACTTGGAATAACATTTTCGAAGGAAAGTTTTACCTGAAATGCCGCCCGCTTATGTACCCCTTTGTACATAAGGAAGCCCGCGATTTTGCATGTAAAACATGCGGTAATCGCTCGTCTCTGATAGCGTGAGATTCTCTTCAGCTGTTCCAAGAGGGCAGCTCGAAAAATAAATGAAAGAACGAACGGAATCACTCCAAGAGACTGCCTTGGATTCTTGAATCCGATTCTAACCAAATTAGAGAGACTCGCGAATTCTTATCCGTCTTCGTATATATACGTCATTTGATTTCTCTCTCTTTTTTTCGCTTTCCTTAATATTTACTTTGAGGATCCATAAAACTTGGAAAATGCAACATTTTTAATGAAATCCGACATTTTTTTTTCTTACGTTCGAAAAGGATCCTTCAAAAATGTTGAAATGAACTTCAATTCGAAGTTTTAGAGAAATAATTTGGGCAAAAATTGATTAATCAAGAAAAAACGAAAAATTTGGAGGTAAATCCGGTTTTGAGATGAGGGCGCGTCCGGGTGATATAAATTCAAGGATATAAAGAGGGTGCCGTTTGATCCGTAAAGTGTGTATAATAATAGGCAGGATCCTTAGGAATGTGGAAGGATGGGAGCCATGACGAAAGCGAGATTTCGAGGCCGGATGTCGGAACCGCCTTCTCCGGAGTCACGGGGATTCCCCCTCCCCCGGGTCCCGCTTTTTTCGACTTTTACACTCGAGAGGAAAAAAAAGGAACACGAGAGAGAGAATCGAGAGGAAAATCGAAGTAGCGGTGTTTGGCACAATGCTTACGATGAATGAACCGGAAACCTTCCCTTCGTACGATTCATCGCTCGGTTTTTCGGAACTTGTTAAAATTGCGACCTTTATTTGGCTGTCTACATGTACAAGCCCAAATATCGACTTTTCTTACGTACTCAGGTCCGAGTAGTTTCTTTTTTTCATCTTCAAATCGTAAGATGTTTCGATGATTCTCAAGAACCGTGAGAAAATCGATCTCGATGAGTTTCAATCCCAAAAATTAATCATAACTCAACGATTCCCTGATAAAAAAACAATCCCCGATGAAATTGAAATACTTTGATCGGTTCAACGAGGAGAATAAAAAGTCTAGAAAATAGAAATTTGTGAACCCAAAATTTGACAGTAAACATTTTGAAAAAACTTCTCGACACAAAAAAAAATGCGATCGGCGACTCGGGTCCGATTAGTTCGTGAATAAAAGTCGATCGTGTAGTGTTTGTTAGTCTTTCCTATTTTTTTTCCGATAGATCCACAAAACATTGCGCTCAGGCAATGGAAATAGATGAAAATAGAAAAGATAATAAAAATAATAAAAAAAACGTGTGTAGATTGCGAGTGGGTTTAATGGAAATCGTGAGGGAAAGGAAGATGGCCGATCGAGGAGGATAAATAGTGAAAAGACACGTGACCCAGAGCGAAACGACCCAGATTATTATTGAAACGTTGAAAAAATGGGATGGTCGGTGTGTTGATAAGTGAGCACCGCATGCGTGAACTTTAGCGGGTCGATCAATGGTCATGTGAACACGGGTTGGGTTTATTGTTGGAAAGAAATAAATAAAAAAAAGCGGTGTAAATGGAAAAGGAAATAAAAAAGAAGGGAGAGAGAGAGAGAGAGAGAGAGAGAGAGAGAGAGAGAGAGAGAGAGAAAAGATACTAATGCTCTTCCGCGTCGACACTCGAGGTTAAAGTGCTGGTTCTCGCGGTGGATGCGTGTCGGTGTGTTGAATAAAAAGGTACCTGATCGATGGAGCGAGCGGATTGGTCGTGATCTCTGTAACCGAGGGGTCGAGAGGGTGCGAGAGCGAGAGAGTTCGACCGAGAGAGTCCTTTTGGTCGCGGAGGGTAGTTGGTCCGTTTTTTCCTCTCGTTCATTGGTCGAGGCGGACAAGTTCAGCTCCGCCTTTGAGCGGACGAAACGTGTGTTTTGTCCTCGGAGTAAAATTGCGCCTGTTATCCGCACGCGAGGATACTTCAAAAGCACTTTTTTTTTGCTTTGTATTTGGATAATTTTTGCAAGAAAATTTAGTGTCTCTGAAGACTTCCAAGACGGCTGTGAAAATTAGTTTAATGAGCCATCACGAATCCATTTTTATTATTTTCGGACCTCGAAGAAGTGATTGACGTCGATTTAAAAATTGCACATTAAGTTTGTCACTTTTTAGGATCAATTTGACGTTTACCGATGAGATACAAAAATGTAATGTTTATAAAAATCGTGAAGAAAACTGAAAATAGCCTCGTAATTTAAATCCGACCGAGCATCATCCAAAGGACCTTGTTAAAGTTGCCTTTTTTTGTACATTTACTCACAAAAATGTGGTTAATCGGTAAGCAATGATCGGAACATCGAGGACATTGGTAAACCGCGAGGGGAAAAAATGATGAGGAGAGAAAGGCGTTTGGAAGTTGATCCAACAGAGTGTTTTTCCGCATATGATAGTAGGATTAACGAAAGAGCGGTGTTTGCGGTTGTGTTCGGAGAGTGAATAAAGGAGATTGAGAGAGGATGCGGGGGATGCTCCGGATGGGATTGTAGCAAAGTTTCCAACCTCGACATACGTGTCTGTGTGAAATTGTATTTATACGAAGAGGGATGAAGTAAATACGAGGTCGACGAGAGGGCGGTTCGAAGTTTCTGGGGGTAGTTTCTCGGGGTGGAACGAGCTTGAGAGGGTGAATCGAAAGCTCAGGGTGGCGTGTGGAAGAGACAAGGACGGGTGGAAAGTCGCGAGAGGGTGGAGCAGCTCGTAGAACCGCCCTCGAGGCTCTGTCTCTCTCTCCCTTTCGAGAGGCAGCCCTTAAGAGGCTTGAGACTGGAGAAGCATCAGGACGTAGGTAGGGAACACTAGCCGTCAAGTGCTCGACGAGGACACTCGAAAAATACGAGTACCATCGAGCAATAGCCAAAAACCGAGCGCAGCGCGTCTCACTCTTATTATCGGAGTGTTTACTCGACCGGTTTTGTGTGTGTGTTTTTTTTTCTCTGACAAGTTTTACTCTCCATCGATTTTTTTATTTACAACGTCGGGAGCCAGGGCCAAAGGTTTTCAAAAAGACGCGACATCGGTTGTGTTAACACTTTTGTGTCTCTCGTTCGAGTGGTTCGAGTGAAAATTTACGGAGTGAGAGCGTTTGTGTCAAAGTGGAATTTTTTGGTGGTAGAATTATTTGTCATCGGTCTTAATCAAGTGAATCGATAATATTCTCGATTAGGCTCTCGTTACCATCGACGAAAAATGGTACCCAACGTCCCGAAAGTGTGAATCGTACCAAAGTTTCAAAGCTACGGTCAATTGTGCAAAACAGAATGACTAATTATTGATCGCTGGCAAAAACAACCCTTCGACAAATATATTAACGAGGCTGGAATCGTCATTTATACTCAATCGTTCAGTGAAATGGCGGACAAAAACAAATTATTGCACTGGCCCTTGCTGCCTTATCCAGCCAGTCTTTTCAATCATGTGTGGTACAGTCAACTCGCGTACAACACCAGGTAAATTGTGCAAATCCTGATTGCAATTGAACTCGTCGAGGATAATCTTTACAATCGATTTTTCAATGTTTTTTTCTATTTTGTTGACCTAATCATTCTCATGGGATTTTTGTCCTTCGTGTGGCCGGATTATTTATTAAGAAAAATGATTTTTTTCGACGGGGAATTCTCGGTTAGAATCGTGGACAATCTGGGTCAAAATGACCCAATGGTTGTCTTTTAACCTAATTTCATTTTTTTTTCGCTCGAACTTATTTTGATTGAATCAACAAAATACTGTTTCAATCTTCCACTGCACCAATGCCGTTTGTTCATTTTTTTTTCTTCGTATATAGCGAAACGAATGACGTTGCAAACATGCACTAAAAGTCGCTTTGATGACAGAGAGATAATGGCAAAGCGTGCAATAAACTAGGGCACAGATGAGATATGGGATAAAATTGATACGTTGTACATGATTGATTATTACGAATGTGAGTGCTTTGATTAAAATCGATCGAGGTTTAGTGCAAATGCTGCGAATAAATGATGCGGACAGGGGAAGAGATTTCAATGCGCGATGGACAAGTTTGTGGACCGAGTCATCCACCGTTTCATCGAGATTAAAATCATTCTTGCAATTTATCGAATGTTTAGTTACAAGCATTGCAAAAAAAAATGATTAATCGATGGGGAAATGAAAAATTGGGCTAAAAACTGTTATAATAAATATTTCCACGTCTTCGTAGAATCAATTTTGCGGCTTTGAGTTAGAAATTGAATTGATTTATCGATTTATTCGTCAATAATTATGGTTGAAATTCTATGAATGACAATATTTGTTGCAGATTACTCGAGAGTATGAAAATTCCAACGAAAACATCGGGTTTTGGAATAAACGACATATTGGAATTGAACGAAGCGAAAACAAGCGCAGCTGCGGCGGCCGCGGCCGCTGCAGCCGCGGCGGTTGCGGCAGCGGCGGCGGCCAACACGGACGACCATCTTCAAGGTACGTTCGATTTAATGAGTTCGTTTGTTCAATGCGACTAAAGCGCATCAAATCCCCAAAAACACAAGAGATAAACAATTCAATTTGGAAACAAATCGAAATCAGTCCATCCGCCATTTTTGGCGCGATCCACAAAGAAAAAATGTGATTCTTACGAAAACCGTTGTTTCGCGTCACCAGGAGGACCAACGACGGTTTTGCCGGCGGTAAATGACGTCGCACCGTCAACGTATCAGCAACTCCTGGAGCACACGGCATCGGCGATGCTCCAACCTACGATACATGCTAATTTAACGAGAGGAGTATTGGCTCCACCGCCACCTCCGCAGCCCCCAGGATTGTTGGCTTGGCCGACGGGACCAACGCTCACCTCGTCATTGCAGCCTCAACCATTGGACGAAATCAACGGTAAGAAGAAAAACTTGCTCATAATTTAAGAAAATTCAAAACAATCAGACTCGTTTCTGCTGCAATAAACTTATCGTGATGGACGATCGAAAACCAATCCAATTAACGAAAAACCAATCTTCTAAAGCTCCAACATCGATTGTCAATACCCTGCCCTTAAAATGCCCAAAATGGAGACTATTTTCCCGATGTTAAACCGACCAAAGATGCAATGAATCTTATTCTCGTGGGTCTTTTCAACCCAAATAAGAAAAGCTCAGAAAATCACAAAGAATAAACCTTGTATTCGAAGCATGTAAACTTCAATCTGTTATATATTTGGATACAAGATATTTATTTTAACAGCGATCGATCTCTCTACCGATCGCGCTGTGCGTATCCGACATTTGCTTTTTTAAGAGATCCTATTTTCCTTCGTATTATGATACTTCGTACAGCACAAATATCTATAAATATATATCGATGTGTGAATAAAATCGTGGCTTGTACGCGGGTCCCAAAGATCGAAGGACGCAAGGATCGAGGGGTGTGATTATCCCGCGAAGAGCAACCCTTATTTATTTAGCACCCTACAATTGGCCAGCCTCGTCCTAAGCAGGATCTAATAGCCCTATAAAAGATACTCTCCCATACTCTCACTCTCAACCACTATTGGCTCCTTTTCTCACGTATAGATGTTTTTTTCTTCGACACACAAACACATACACATAATAGTATATATTTATTATGTATTTGGATACACATGTACGTATAAAGCAATGAGTTCAATCGGACAGATGTCACTGCGTGTATAATGCACGAAGCAGCAGATGCGTGTACCAGTGGCTGCCAATATCTACCTACACACCCGCAGACGTGACACTCTTTAGTTTCTCTCTCTCTCTCTCTCTTTCTCTCTCTCTCTCTCTCTCTCTTTCTCTCTCTCTCTCTTTCTCTCTCTTTCTCTCTCGTATATATACAGATCCATTCATCCACTATACTTGGGTCGCGATTTTCTACGACCCTCGATAAATCGAAATTGTCACGCCCAAAATGTCATTGTTCGACGACCGCATCACCTTTCCAACCCTCCATTCAACAATTCTCGATCTCTCTCTCGTTCCTTCGCTTTTTTATCGTAGGACTCTTCTCACTTTTTCGTTTTTTTGGCCTCATTGTTGCCACAATTGGGTACAAAACGTTTCTTAGTGACAGGACCCTCTTCGGTGTGATTAGTGGAGAAATTGATTTGGCTACCAAAAATCATCGATAAAATTCATTCATTTCTCTCTTCTCCTCTTCTCCTCTCGAAGGAGAACTTTTGGGATTGATGTTGGAAATGTAGAAGAATTTGAGGATGTGGGGCATCGAAATTGAATGAAATCCATTTTAGAAGCGATTTTTAGAAAAATGGAGTTTTGTTTATCGTTTTATTGGAACAAGGGAAGATTGTAATTAGGATTTGAATGAAATTATATCATGCGGTTTAATGAAGACTAACCACCGGCCATTGTATTCTCGAAGGGGGGAAAATGATACGGTTGATCTAAAGGATTTCTGATTTTCTGTGGGTTAGACGTTCTCTAAACGTTTCTGTACATCTGTGAACGTGTTTGTGAGTGTTGTTTGGGAAGGGGCTGCGTCTGAGAGCCAACAGGAAGCGTATAATCGCGTGTTAGGCAGCGAGATATCGAATAGTCTTTAGGACCCTACAACAGTTGACACCCCGTACGAAGGGCTTTTTTTCGGGGTTGTTGGTGCAGGGATGAGAGTCGTTGTCGTCGTCGACGTCCCCTTGCCTCTCAAATCAGCCCCGAGAGGCTCCTCTTCACAAAGGCGCGTCGATGATCGTATTTTTATAAGCGTTTCGTTCGTCGAGTCATTTCTACAAGACTATTTAATTATTCGATGCACCGAGTCCTTGAACAAACTATCAAATATTGTAGAATATTCATTTTAAAAATTATGAACCAATTTCGATGAATCTTTGACAGGAATGAAGCCCGTGAATCAAAATGACTTTTCGTCCGTATTACATTCCGATAAATTATTTATTCAGGGAAAGCCCATCGAAAAATTCAATTTTTCATCATTTTTTTTACTTCAAATTTCTTATGTTATTAAAAAAACGACTATAAATGAAAAACACTGATTACAAAGTTGAAGACAATTCTACGATGAAGAGAATGAGCGGTGGCCGGGCTGGCAGCTTCGAATGGACAAAAAGTGACAGTAATTTTCGTCAATTTGTTCAAATTTTGTATAGATTTCCATTTTTTTGTTATTGCTCATCTCCGTAAATGGAAAATGGCGTACTCCTTAGAATAATAATGATGAAAAGGGGTATTTTGTTGTGTTACAGTAAATCAGCCACAGCCAGATTCCACGAGTCCAACAATATCGGATTTGTCGTTTCCATCGTCGCAGCAAGACGCGTGCAGTCACGATCAGCAATCTTGTAAAGAAATAGAAGCGGAGGATCAGGATTACGAGGAGGATAGGGGTGAGAATGGTGGCGATGAGGAAGGATCGGAAATGAATCGTCAGGAGGGTATGAACGGCGGCGGGGGCGGGGGGGAGCATTGCAAAAAGCGTAAGCGTCGAGTGTTGTTTTCGAAAGCGCAGACGTACGAGCTCGAGAGACGTTTTCGTCAGCAACGATATTTGAGTGCACCGGAACGCGAACATCTCGCTTCGATAATAAGATTGACGCCGACCCAGGTGAAAATATGGTTTCAAAACCATCGCTACAAGACCAAAAGGGCGGCGAGTGAACGCGTTGAAATCGGAGTTGTCGGTGGAATGCCAGGAAGCGCTGGTATGGCTGGGAACAACGGCGGACCCGGAAGCGGATGTTCACCACGTCGCGTGGCCGTTCCGGTCCTCGTTAGGGACGGCAAACCTTGTCAATCGAAACTGGTCGAGTCGAGTGGCCCATATCCACCAAATGGTCAAATTCCTATGGCACCCCACGGTTACAAACCTTATTGGTGGTGAACGTCATCTCCTGGAACAACGGACCAATCCGGAGATCCGCGGTCAATTTTCATCCCAATTTTTGTCGAACGGTGAAATTCCTGGCAAACCGGACACGTTGGTTGCTAACCTTTTTAGTGGTGAATTTGTGCGCCTTCTTCGAACGAGGCACCGCCCGACTAAGGTCCCTTATTCCGAGACCTTTTTGGCGCGAAATGTTTTTCTATTTGAAATTAGAAAGAAACTATTGTGCGACTCGAGAAGAAACGAACTAAATAACGTCGTACTTTTCATCGCTTCCGGTGACGCAGAAACTCGCGGAATTCGTGATCAAGGACTCGCGACGCGAGGAATCAAAGGACGAGCCATTTTCTGTCGTGAATTTTCTCGTGACGAAGGTGTTCGACGGAAACTTACGAAGGAAACTTAATCACCAAAAACCGAGACGTCTTTCTCAAATAAGAAAGCTCTAGACCAAAGAAAAGTAACGCACGAGTGCTAAACTGAGCCTGAAAATACTCGGACGTTGCGATCAACGTCAGAGCCATTAACGGCGTATCAATGTCGTCAATGGATAATAAAAATGTGACAATTGGTTGCCCCTGCCCCCCTTCCCTCCTAAAAAAAATCACTTACCTCATCGACCCAATCAATTTGATCGATTCTAATGAAATTTTAATAATATTTCAAGTTTATAATAACGGACGAGAGGAATTATTCATTCGATTTTTATTCGCGACGGACCAAATATCGAAGGCCCAAATGAATTAAAACATAGATTCATCGAAATAGGTCCAAAAAAATGATAATACGCATAATTTTTTTTAATTTTTCTTTGATAATCATTGCAATTGTATATCGAGGAAAAATGTAAGGAAAGAATTAATGTGAGATCTCGTCGGACAGCAGGCCATGTATTATATTATAATTGCGTAAGTCCGGTTTTCGTGATCGGCGTTAATCATCGTGGTAAATCTCATAATCAATCGATATTTTATATCGGTCGTCGGTCCTCGCGGACGCGGCGTTGTCGTCGCCCCGTCGGCCCTGACGTATATCCGATAAGATAAACATTTTTTCCTTTCTCTCTCTCTCTCTCTCTCGATTTCTGTTTCCTTGTGTCTCACCATCTTTTTTTTTTTATTGTACCAGTGGCACGTGTGCAGAAAAAAAATCATTGAAAAAAAAACGAAACCGATAGATTCGATTAAAAGTTGCGGCTTTTTTCAGTTTTTTTTTTTTTTTTAGATCAAACTTTGTGATAAAATGATTCTCGCTGAGAGTATTACGAAAATTATATTTATCGAATGCATTTTTTTCCTTCCACGTGATAATGAAATAGAGCTTTTTAAACTCGATCAATTCTTCGTCGAATTTTGTGAGAAAGAGAGAGAAAGAGAGAGAAAGAGAGAGAGAGAGAGAGAGAGAGAGAGAGAGAGAGAGAGAGAGAGATAAAATAAAAAAATCCCAGTTTTCGTCCATAATAATCGTTCTAGTATTTATTGTAGCAACAATTGTATATATGTAAATTGTGTACTATAATATGATTCGATCGACGAATAAAAAAGAACATAATAGTTAATTAATATATGTGAATGAACGAGTAGAGCGAATGGAAGATAAAGATTGAAGAAAAAATATAAATAAAACGTTGTATGAGATATAAAACAAAAAAAATGATTCATCATTTATTATTATTATTATTATTATTATTATTATTATCCTCGGCGTGTCCCATTAAACGATTAACTAATAAAATAAATGATCAATCGCGAAAGTGCAGCATGCGAAGATTTTCCAGAGGAATGGGAAGGAGATTCGAATGAAAATAAAAACAATGAAATATTGATTATCTTGCTTGGATTTATTATCCGCAACAATGAGATTTTTCGAGGAAGAAAAATACGCTTCGAAAATAAGAACGAAAATCATGAGTTAGGAGAGAAAGAGAGAGATTTCTCTTTCGAGGGCACGTCGGAAGCTCCCGTAGCTCGAGTGACACGTTTCCGGTTTCCGTTTCCGAGCGGCCATCTTGTTTCTCTCGGTACGCTCCGCGGCTATGTGACGAGAGATGAAAAAAGGGGATGAATCCCCTTCGATAATTCGTGGGTCGGTCGAAAACGATATAAAAAAAAATCCAATTCCAAATTATACGTTCCCAAAATCTCGTCCAATGAATATTTTATCAATAAATTCATCCAAAATCGCAGAAAAATAAAAAATCTTTTTTCGACCTGAATAAATATGAGGTAACGATCGATTGAATAATGTAGCACAGAGTTAGTTTGATTAAAATCGTGAAAAGTGCGTTGAAAAAAAGAAAAAAAAAAAAAAAGAAAAAAAAGTTCTTATCGGCTGTGATGTTTGACGAGCGAGTGATAAGGATTGCGTTTTAAACTCGTCATTGAATTCGTTTTACAAAAATACACGGTCCAGCTATCGAGTAATAAATAGTGTACTTTTTAAATGTCCACATAAAATAATACGACGAAGTATAAGTAAATGTAAATATCCATAAAAAAGTGTAAAAAATTGCGGATAAATATATATGGATATAGTAAAAATGAAATTTTATTGAAAAGACATGAAAAAAAAAAGACGAAAAAAAGAAAATAGATAAATGTCATAACCGTGGATATTGATAGAATGGGAAAAAGAATCACGTGGTGAGATAGGAACGAAGCAAATGGAGTGGACAGCGGGCAGCATATGCTTCGGTGGAAAAGGCGCAAAGAGAAAAATGTGTCTCCCCCCGCGCCAAGAGAATATTGTACCGAGAGATGGCCGATGGGATAGTGGAAACGGGGAACTGGTCCATCGAAGTGGAAGACCACCAGATAACATTGACCGGACCGAATCCTCGAGCTAAACGCCGCGTTTAAGCTCTGTCAACGATTTCGCGTGACGCATCGCGACATGATTTATATGACCAGCGATTATCTTGATACTCGATGCACTTTTTCCTAAACCCTTGGTCACGTTTATTTGTTTTTTTTGACGTCTACATCGTCATTTGAATGCGAACAAGTTTCTTTGAGGACTCAGGCCACTTTGGAAGCCGAAAAAATAGGGTTTTTGGCGATTTTTTTTTTTCGGAGATACTACAAAATTGATCGAAATTACAAAAATGGGATTTTATCGTACGTGTCAGTGACTGCTTACAATAATTTTTTTGAAACGATTCATTTCGAAGTGGCGACTGTGCAGCGTTCGCGCGATGACGTCTCCGGATTTTCAGGCTCCACGGCCGGACTGACAGCTCCTGTCATTTTTTAATCGTAATGAGCCAATGATTTTTTTTCGATTGTATATTTTAACTGCTATAGGAGTACGTAAGATTTTTGCTATACGTTGATTTTTTGCCAAATGGCGGACTTCTAAAGTGGAAAGTGATAAATTTGTCTAAAAAATCGTCAGATTATTGTTAATAACAAATGAACTATGCAATATAAAGAAAAAATCCTACGTACTTTCATGGACAATGCATTTTCAAAGATATATTCAAAATTTCAAGTCCATCGGTTGAAAATTGTCCGAGTTATGAGTCCGGCCAACTTAAAAAATGCAATTTTGAGATAAACGCGAAAAGGAAATAATCTTTTGGGACATGATTTTCGAGCTCCTGAGAGACCATTTAAAACAAAACAAAAATAAAATCGATTTTTCGAAAATTCTAGGGCAGCCCAAGGCCTCAAACTGCCAAATTTCTTTTGCAAACACACAAATCACATGATTTTGTTGATTTCTTTTGCTTTTTTCTGAAGAACATCTTCGGGGATGTTGAATTGAGTAGAATTTGACTAGTGTCGACGACTTTGGAAATGCGTCACGATTTGGGGAAAGTACGGTCTATTTTCAACTTGAAATTCATGATAAAAGAAAGAAGACGAAGAAAAAAAGGAACGAAGAACTACGTTCGAGACGATTGACCGTCGAAAGAAAGAAAGAAAGGAGACAATATGTCGTTGAAA
This sequence comes from Campoletis sonorensis, assembly GCA_013761285.1. Lineage (NCBI taxonomy): Eukaryota > Metazoa > Arthropoda > Insecta > Hymenoptera > Ichneumonidae > Campoletis > Campoletis sonorensis. The sequence goes on from JACEOJ010000110.1 coordinate 758,379, forward strand.
GGTTGATGCGGAGGAGGGTGAAGGATAAAAAAAGGGAAATGTTTGGGGGGGTCAGCTCTCGTCGTTTATGTGGACCGTTTTATCCCGTGCTTTCGTGTTTTACGGAGTCTTCGCATATGTACATAAGCATACATAAGCGAATGAGTAGATAGTAACGTTGGGAATATGTAGGCGAGTTAGGAAAGCAAATTGATAGTTTGTCGAGCGGCGGGACGTCCCCTAATATTTCCGAATGTAATCGAGGGGGTGTGCGAGTGTAGGCAACTTTTGCGGATAAAAAAGAAAACACGAGGACATGGACTACTTGTCCGCGGACTTGAAAAGCTAGTAAAAAAAATTTCGATATACAGGGTGTCCGAAAAGTGGTTATTAAAATGAAGGCTACGTGGACGGACGATTGAATTGTGAAAAGAAAAGTCTCTTGTCATTTTTTTCTCCGATTCACCGTTTCTCAGATATTCGTCAATTTAGGCTGTTTGGTAGTAAAAAAAATTTCGATATACAGGGTGTCCGAAAAGTGATGATTAAAATGGAGGCTACGTGGACGGACGATCGAATTGTGAAAAGAAAAGTCTCTTGTCATTTTTTTCTCTGATCCACCGTTTATCAGATATTCGTCAATTTAGGCTGTTTGGTCCACCAAATTGCTTGTCGTTTAATTATCTACGAATTTCGTTGTCTTTGACTTTCTGGACATTCCGTATACATTGGTATTTTCTCGATTTTACTCCGGGCGGGAAAAAGGGGCAGAAAATAACACGAGCAACCGGAGAAAAAAGTTGGACAATGCAGTTACTTGGTCGTTGAGCAGGGGATTCGAAAGGGTGGCTATTTTTCCATGCATGTGTGTTTTGTGTTTGTTTGTGTGTGTGTTTGTGTGGCGCAGGGATTCTCCGAGGCAAGAATACCGCGTCCGGACGCCGGAGGATGCCGCGACGTATTTATTCTCCTTCTCTCTCACAGGATGGCCTGTTTTATTGGCTGGTTTCCGTTCGAGGGGTTAGATATATTGCTTATCCGTGTCTTCTCATATTTGTGTTGACGCGATTTATCCTTTTTTTCTTCTTTATTTACGTTTTTTTATCAGATTTTTGGAACCTCTTGTGCTTCGATGCAACTGAAGCGGTCGTTTCGAAGGGAAAAAAGCAATGACGGTACATCAGCAGATTGAAACGATCACGTTTCACTAATTCCTCTGGTACGGATTGAATGAAAGATTCTTCGGATTTATTGTCGGGCTACTTTAATCACATTTTATCGGTTGGTTACAAAATTTCTTTACGAAATGACTTTTGTTTCTTTTTTTCCAATCATTAAATAGCAAATTATTTTATTTTACTGTAAAAATGACTCGGGTTTGACAGTTTGCAATGGAAAATTAGTCGTCGCGAGCCCTGGAAAAAAAAATGGCGAAAAAATGGTAGAAAAGGTAGAAAAAAGGTCGTGCGAAAGTTGAATTCGTGGAGGGAACGAACCGCGAGTGAGATCCTTCGCTTTTGTTCGTCTCGATACGCCGAGCGGAAGTTGAGACTTTTTCAGTGGAAAGAGATCGACGCGTGCCGAGGTTAGACAAGAGTTGTATTGTTTTTTTTTTTTTTTCGATTTTTTTTTTTGTTCCTAGCGAGAGAAGGAGTGTTGGCTCGATACAGGCAAAGAGCCCCGTCGGCTCGAGTCACGCGACCGGAACAAGCTTCCTAATTGATATCGATTGGTGCGAGAAAATGGCCTGACCAACACCCAACACCCTTAAACGAATATGTACATCCAATATTTTCACCCCTTGTTATAAAACGCTCTGTAATTTATTATTTAATTATATATTTCACGATGCTTGGCTCAAAAAGAGCAGAAATTTCAAATTCTCACTTGGGTACCAAAGATTTTGTTGCAAATTTGAATAAATTTTGTTTAATGTCACGCGGGCACGTGTGTAATCAATTTTAGAAGGTTTTACCGAGCGGAACGTTGAGATATTTATTAATAAAAATCACAATTTTCGATAGTCTCTGAAAAAAGCTCGTGTTAAAAGTTACATTTTCGTCAATAAATATTTTGGCTTCTAACATCGAAGAAGCTATACATTTAGTTTTTCAAAAAAGTGTAAAGAAACAAAATGTTCCTCAAAATGACCTCGGATGACCTTGAATTTGGAGTACGTTGTTCTTCGGTCAATCAACAACAACTTTTATTCATTAACTTATGCCCGCAAATGATTTTGTATGCGAGAAAAACTAAAAAACAATTTTTCGATATGAATGTCACGATGGAACCACTTCCAACGATCTTTCGACTTTCCACGATTTCTTATCGAATTAAAATCATTATTATTATTCTTACTGATCGGTTAGAATTAATTTCTTCAAATTGTCTCTCATCCTTAATAATTTTTCAATCGTTTTTACTTCGATCACGACTTCGATAGATTTTTTTTTAAACCATGTCAAAAAAGGCCCGATATTAAAGAAAAGATATCGTGACAAGCCACTTTTTTGATACAACATGATTTGTCGGCACACTCACTAACACTGCAGAAAATTTTATATACGATGACCAAATAGATCGAGCCCTTTAAGTGCTTTTGTAAGTAACACGTGATGAGCTAGCTCATCAAAAAAAAAAAAAAAAAAAAAAAAAAAAAAAAACAGCTCATTCTTTCGGATGCACTTATACTTTTGATTACTTCTTTTTTTATTGATGCTCAAATATTGATGATCAATAAAAATCTCTATTTTACCAAATATCTGCAGATGCTATTGGAGGAATTCGTGAATTAGAAGAAAAAAAAAAAATTGAACAAAAGCCATTTTTCACTGGTAAAAAAATCTGTATATGTGGCCAGTGAAATTGTGGAAATTAAGGTTGAACAGTCTGCGGAGCCACGAACAAAACAGACGGAAACAGTCGAAGGAGTAAAAAAGAAAAAAAAGAAAAGATAAACAGAGAAAGAGGCGGTTTATGTCAAAAGTTTTTCAATTGAAGAAAAGTTTGGCTTTTCCGGCGAGGGAACTGCGAGGCGATTCATCGCACTGTTGGGAAGTGTATTTTGTATACGAGCGTGAAGAAGGGATTCGGAATAGTGGAAGCGCTTGAAAATAGTTTTCAAATAATTCAAATTACTTTAAAGGATTTCAAAAGCGAGTGATTTTTTTAAAAATAAATCTCAAGATCGATTCAAATGTTGACAGAGATTTTATGAGATCTTTTTTCTCGATCGATTTTTTTGATCGTCTCGATTTAAAAAAAACAACGAAAATACATAATTTTGGGTGGGCGAGTAGGAAAATGTATAAAATGGCATAAACAAAGAGTCGAGAAGGCGGTGGTGCGTGCGGTTGTGCGGTACGAGGTTAATAATAACGTTATGAGAGGGAAAAAGCGAAGAAAGGGTATTTTATCGTGGTTGGAAAGTTGCCAAAAATCATCGACGCGATAGGACAGCGGGGAGGGAGGGAGGGAGGGCGGTGCTGGAAAACGTCATAGAAATGCACGAATATATACGCGCGGGGATAAAAATATAGTGATAGGGGTATGGAGAGACAAGTTTTGGCGAAGAGGCAAAAGGAGAGGAAAAAAGAGAACGAAAAAGAAGAAAAAAGGAGAAGGAGTCACGAGCATTTGGTAGATTAATCAAAGCTCGTGAATTTCAGCGGCCGACCACCGACGAAGCATATTTCCCGTAAGAATTGATCGTTTCCGGTTCCGTTCCCTTTATGGTACGTTGCGGCTCAGCGATGTATTAAGATTACTTAATCAATAAAGGTTCGCCGAAAGGTTTGCCGCGAGAGAGACTCTACAACGCGACGACGTTTCGCGCGTTTGTCATTTTGTCCCTTTCCGGAAATTCCTTCATGTGAACAGCACGAATGTCTGTATGAAAAATTGTCTTTATTTTTATGATTATTTTATATCGTGTGTGATTATGTCTCAAATTTTTGAGATTTTTTTCATCCCCGATGGGGTCCTTTTGTCCTGAGTCGACGTTCGCGTAACGAGATTTCTTAATTGGCTCGTGCGATCTTTATCCGCGTAAGAACGTATTTACGCTCGAGCTCGAAAGTGGCCTACGGATGAGGATAATTGAATGAAAAGAGCTTTCCTCTCGCGGTAGGTCAGAATTAATACAGAAAAATTGGATCTTTTGACCTCCTATGGCGACCTTTCTATGGAATACGTTCTTTCCCGTCTCTTTAGTCTCTCCCTCGGAATCACGCTTACTTGGCTACCCAAGTACAGAAAGATAGATAGAGAGATAGATTGGTTGAGCTTCGCTCAACTTAGGTTTTCGTTGTCGCCTTTGGGAGTCCCTCAGCATGGCGTCTTTCGCACCCTAAAGACTCTTTTTTTTTCTCCTTCTCTCTCTCTCTCTCTCTTGCTCTCTCTCTCTTCGTCTCATTGCCACCCTTTGCGCGTTAAACGTTTCCGTTTAGTTTTCGTGACTAAATCTCGTTGCACCCAAAGAACCAACTTTACCTCGAAGCTGCATACCACCGACGCATATTTATACAACTGGTTCCCCAACGGCACGGGCTTAAAGAATTAAATCGAAGGATTAACAATGTTTTGGAGGACTGGTGAAACTTGTAGCTTCGTTCGAGGCTTCGGATCACTTGAGCAAACAAAAAAAGTCGAGCTGGAGTAACGAGAAAAGATTTTCCTAATCGCGTTATCAAAATTTGTAAATTTCGTTCAACGGGGTCGTCCAGTGTGAGGGCAATTTTTTAAATGCTCTTTTGGGATTTTTTTTTTCCACAAACCATCAAAATAACAAAAAATTCTAAATTGTATGTCATTTTTATTAACATTCGAACAAACTTTGTGCATTTTTTCAACTTAATATGTTTAACACAATAAAATTTAATAACAAATAAATAAACAAAACGTCATAAAATGTTCATAGAGTCAAAAAACGACTCATAAAAATAAAAAAAACGATTATTTTTACCCGACAAACTAAACAACCCCCTCAAATAGATTCCGATGATTTCAAGAATTCGAGAAAAAAATAAAGGATAAATAAACGTGACTCTGCAAATCCATGATGTAAATTTTGAAGATGACACGAAAAGATAGTCCTTCGAAATGGATAAGCGCGAGAATTTTTGCGGTGAGATTGTAAGAGGGTTGTTTTGAGACCCAGAGAGAGAGAGAAAGAAAAAAAGTAAGTCTCACGACCCCGGGGGGTGGCCGTGAACGAGGGGGAGGAGGGGGGGGGGGGGGGCAGGCAAAGTGGCAAAAAGGGTCCCGGGGTCAGAACTGCCGGAGTATTTTGTGGGGCTCGTCGAACGTCCGGACAATGAGGAAAAGGGACACGCGCCGGTTCGAGCATTAAGCTCGAGCGGGCGCGTGGGTCACATTAAAGCAAGAAAACGTGGAACTGTCGGATTGTATCAAGTTCGTAGTTTGAATGAGGAAAACAAAGTAAATTTGATACATTTGTCGACAAACATTGAAAAATCGAGAGTTCGGGGCAAAATGGAACAAAAAGCGAAAAAAAAAAACAATAAATCGGAGAATTCTGATTCTTTTTAATAAACTTCGCGGATTCTTAATGAACATTCTCGCAATTCGACGCTAAAGCAACGGTAAAATCTCTTACTTTTTTCCCCCCAAGAGACTCATTTGAACTTTTTGGTCCCTCGATGCTCCTGAGCGTCGAGGCGACGAACCATTTCGTCGTACACAAAACCTCACACTCCGAATTTACGCTTTCGCCCCTCGCCACCGTTTTATTAGCCTCGATCAAACGCATCGTAGAACAAAGTACAAACAAGTCCCTCGCACCCATTATCGTATTCGTATTACGATATAAAGCTAATAATTGCGTCAAAGGGATGCGCGCACACAAATGGCCTCGTAGCCAAAGTCACATTTGATGTCACTTTGGCGTAGCGTGAGGAGACACGTGTTGGCTAATTTCAACCGAAGCCACGGCCGGAAAGACACCGGAACTTCGATTTTATCAGAAAAAACTACGCCGGGACGAATAACATAAAAATAATGTTTTTCAGAAGGAAAAAAAACCGTAATTATTGAGAAGTGCAACTTTTTTCGAAAACAGGTGACAGATTTTTTTTTCCTTTTCTATCAGTCGATAAAATCCGTCCAATTATTGCAATCGGTCCGGGGAGCTTGAATTTTTTGTCGTTTTTTTAAGAAATTTATTTAGAAACGAACGAATTATAGAATTTTAAGATTTTTCCACTTTTTAAATATCTTCTCGCAAAAATAATTCACGGATTCCATTTTTTTGTTTCAAAAGCGCGCAAAAACTCGACGAATTATCGACTTTTTGAATTTTATTTTAATGATCATTTTTTGCCAAGTTTATTGATACCAAAAAAATAAGTTTTGTAAAAAAATGTCAGCCTTTCCCAACGGAATATCTTCAGTGCGGCGATCAGTTGACGAAGTGCAAGAAAAAAAACCAAAAATTTATCGCCATTTTTCGAAAAAGTTGTTGCACTTCTAAATAATTACCAAGAAAACACATAAAAGTGAAGAAAAAAAAAAAAAAATGGTAACAAAGAATGCTTGTAAAAATATTGACGAATGGGTGGAACGTGTGAAAATAACATAACTAAGTAACTTTGAAAAATAATAGTTTCGAAGCTGTAAGACGATGTATTTTCGATACTTTGGTTCATTGAGAAAAAAAATATATTTGTGTGGATGTGTATAGCGATATTTTTAAAGGTACGATCCCCGGTCGTCTTTTGGTACAGAAGTCTTGTAAAGTTTACTTACAACGATATACAGAGACGCTTGGAAGATAATCCGAGGATTTAAGGGGATCCTGATCGGTCGAGAGAGGAGAGAAAAGGAGAGAAGAGAGAAGAGGAGAGGATAACACGGGGTTGGAGAAAAGGTGAAGCGATTGAGAAAGGGCGTCAGTGCGTGCATTGATTTTTCGCTCAATTTCTCTCGAAATAGTGGTGCGTATATATATTTGAAAAAGAAGGCGAAAAACCGTGTTAAATTCATCTCACAAAGCTGCGTGAATAATACAAAGATTCTCAAATTTTTTCTTTCTTTTTTTTCTTCTCTCTTGTGCGTTTTGGTAGCAAAGTAAACAGAATTAAACATCGCTTCCGGTTAGCTTGCTCCGAAGTATTGAGAGGGATATTTTCATTGACGAGACTCGCCAGTCCTTAAAAGTCTACAAATAAACGAGACAATCGTCGTGGTCTCTCGTACTCTTTGAAAAACTCGAAGGCTCCTTCACTCTGGTTTTTATGTGTCCTCCGTAAGCCAGTTAGAGGTGCTCCAAGAAGCGTACTCTTGGCACGATGTTATTTTTACTAGTATTTACATTTTGTGTTTAAAAAGCTTGGAAAAAGAGCTTTGGACCAGTCAGTTTCGTGTGGTCGATGATTATGTACGAATTCGAACTATTAATCTCGCTACAATTCACTTTGACAGCTGATCTAGAGAAAGAATCCATAAAAACGTACTTTTTCGTCCTAGTAGTCAAAAAGTACGAATTCGAACTATTAATCTCGCTACAATTCACTTTGACAGCTGATCTAAAGAAAGAATCGATAAAAACGTACTTTTTCGTCCTAGTAGTTAAAAAAATCTAAAAACTATTTTAAAGATGAACAATTCATTAAAAAAGTATTCTATCTGCCTTAAAAGTTAATTAAAAACATTTTTCATCAGGTTTTACCATAAAGTTTTCAACGATTTCACTATAGACTGGACATTTTTACCTCCGCCTCGACTCTTCTCCCATAAAAAAGCCTGACAATCATCGTCCTCTCGTTTCAGGACATTAGGGTGTTTTTAAACTTATTTTCCTGTCGCTCCACAATGGCGCGAGGTGAGCAGCCAAAAGAAAAGCCTCGAGAGCAAGAGAGAGAGAGATTTTTTCTTCCCGTCCAGGGGATGATTTGGTATCCAGAGGGGATGAGACTCGGGGCGTGTAAGGAGAGCAAACTCGTCCGCGTGCGCGCACCTGGGCATAAAGGCGTGGCTTTTGCCGCGTTTTCCAGTCGAAGGGGAGGTTTTTGCGCGAAAGGACAACTCGCTCGAGCCGCGGATACCTAAAGGTATTGTCCGCACAAATACACTCGTATTCCGTTGCGTACGTGGAAGCCACTTATGTACGAAATGCCGAGAGAGTCTCGTCGATCGATAGTCAAGTTCCCAGCTCCCAGTTCTCTCCTCGCGAGGCCCAAAAAAATCGAATGACAAAAAAAAAACGAAAAAAGCAGCTCATTTCTCAAGCAATATAAACGTCATCGCCGATCTTTTGGTGACGTCGTCGCTCGAACTCTTTCACAAGATTATAAAAATTGCCAAACGCTAAGGAGAAACTTTTTTTTTCGACTTTAATCAGTCCCTCCTCGCGATTGATATGTTTTTGTTGGATCATCGGCGACTGGCAAACCTCCAGATATTCGCCAACGTCTTCCATATCGTCTCGCCTCGTACACAACAACGTTCGAATTTACGAAACGGATATGTCGTGTGAAAAACAACGAAGCATAGACAACACGCTCCCACGATAGGGGCGCGGACTCAAGGATAAACCAACCGCATCGTCGTTCATCGCGACTTTCGACACTCGTTTTGAAAAAATAAAAAAATGGAAACTACAAAAAGTGTATTAATAAAGTATTTTTCAAAATCTCCGAGTCGAGAATCGTTCAAGCAAGCCAATGACACTGCGGAAAAAATCTAAAATGCGGAATCGACTTTGCGCGATAATGTATTGAAAAATACTCATGACACTGTCAATTTGACTGGATTTACATGTTTTTCCAGTTTTTATCGAAAAAAGAAGAAACAAAAAAAAACAATAAATCTGATTCAGTCAGATTTCTCTTGTTTCTCTTGTAACTCTTTCATTTTTGGTTGAAATTATTTTCAAAAATTCATTAAAGTCTATGGAAATGTGATTAAAATGATGTCAAAATTTGATTGAATTCTAATGAATTTTACCGATCCAAAAAAAAAATCTAAAATGTCATCGAAAATGAGCTTCCTCGTGTGGCTTCCTGCCTCATAAGGAAAAGGAAAAGGAAAAAAGTCTCGACCTTGAAGTACTTTTTGAGCAAACAAAGGCTGAAAGTGAGAGGAAAAAATAGAGCGAAAGAGGAAAATGTGATACGAGAAGATGAGGAGAGAGAGAGAGAAAGAGAGAGAGAGAGAGACTTTGAATTCGTATTTGCAATTCGACCCAGTTCTCGCGTTCTCGATCGTATTGCTGCTGCTTCGCACTATTTTTAGTGCTAGTTTCGTGTGAGAATTAAAAGAAACACAGAGATGGGTTAAGCTCAGAGGTTGAGGAGGAAGGGAGGGAGGGAGGGAGGGAGGGTCGATTACTCGTGAGAGAAATAAAGACGAAGAGACACTTTGAGGTGAAAGATGAGTAGAAAAAAAAAAAAAAAAAAAAGCAGAAAACGACTTTGGAACGATCGAGAATAGCGTGATTCGACCTCGACGCGCGGCGCGGTATGGAAAGCGAGGAAAAGAGCAATCGCAGGACGGGGGTGTTTTGAAGGGCAACCAAAGCGTAGTTTATTGCCTCGAAATTATGATAAAAATAAAAATAAAAATTCTTGACGAATTCTCCATATCGTCGAAATCAAAAACTGCCGATTTTTTTATCTTGGAGCCTTTTGGGATGATTTTCGTTCGTCGATTTTCATATATTTATAGATATGAGAAAAAAATGGATGATAGGGCGCTGCCGAAACCACCAGCCACGTAAGCGTCATGTGCGTGCCTAAGTGCCGACTCGTGTTACCGGAAGTCGCTTCTGATTGGTTCCTCCTCTGACCCTCTGTGACGTCAGACATAATATATTTGCAAAGAACGTCGAGGTAAACTGCACTTTTCCTTTTTCTTATCTTTTGATCAGCTCCTACGCACCTACATTTTTTTTCTTCCCTCGCTCTTTCGGTTTTGTCCATTATTCCAAACTCGCCAAGTGCTTCGACGAATTTTTCATTTTTTTAACTTAATTTTTGTCAATTGAAATGTTTCTGTATCGATTTTTCAAAAAGAAAAATCGAAAAAGACAGAAGATTAAAGAAAAGGATATGATTTCAGAACCAGGAAAAGAAAAAAGGGGCAAGGATTATTAAACGAATTAAAAGGATTCAGGTTGCTTGAGCAACTGGTCAAATTAAAACTGATTTTTATTTCTTCGCTTGCTCTCTCAATAAATATTGAAATGTGATAAAGCAACAACAAAAAAAAGTCTAAATAAATGATCTCAGAATGTACGAAATTAAGATTAATCATAATTTTTGATTATTATTTGGAAGAGAATGACGAGGGATTTCGATTTAAATTTTAATTGGAGAAAGAAAAGCTCGATGGAGATTCGAGTTGCAAATTTTTGGAAGGTGCATCACGAAAGTAAAAAAAAAAGAATGACACGATCGGGTATAAATATAAAAGCGAAAGTGATTTGAGAGTAATGTTAATTTTATCTTGAACGGCGAACTCGACCTGAATCATCGCCCGTATTACACTCTACGTAGTTTGTGTACATATATCGCTATACGCGTACACATTATAAATATAAACATCGACATTGAACGTGCCGTCTCCCTTTACGAATATGTAGCATTCCTATTAGCTAAATCACACGTGATCCTTGTGTACGTTTTGCTCATCGTTGCTTATGCACGTAATCGCTAAAGTTACGTCTTTTAATTCGTCATTTAACAAATTGATATTCTTTAATTACATCGACTCTTTTTTGTACTTGAAATTGTTAAAATAAATACTGATTAGACGATAAAAACAGGAATAGCTAAAAAAAAAATGATTATCAAGGGGGTCGGGTCTAATGTTTCAGGTCGAAAAAATCGATTTTTTTTTTTTTTTCGTTAATTAGATCGAAAACAATGGGGAGTGACTGATGGTGAGACCATTTATTTATTTATTATGAATTATATAAAATAATTTCCGAACGTGTTTTTGTCAAAACACGATTTTTTCAAACTGAATATCTGAAAAATTAGTTGATTGATTCTGCTCAAATTTGTACAGCATCTTTAGTACATTTGGAACTACAAGTTGAACTAAAATAGTTAAGATTGTTTCATTAGTTTCCTTTTTACCGGGTAAATAGACCCCAAAAAAGTGCGAGAAGTTGAATTTTTTTTTCTAAAGCGTAAAAAACAATGATTTTTCGAAATTGTGACTTTATTTTAGTTCCATGTAGAGCTTCGAGTCTCACGATTGAAATGGCGTTTGATTTTTTGATTTTGGATAAGCAGAACGACCGGAATCATGGCAGCAGTGGAGCACCTTTTTTTTCATGTGTTCCCGTTGCACGGTGTATCTCCGATTGTGTTAAATACATTAACTTCAAAAAATTCACAGAGTTTGTTCGAATGTTAATAAAAATGACATACAATTTAGAATTTTTTGTTATTTCGATGGTTTGTCGAAAAAAAAATCCCAAAAATCCATTTAAAAAATAGCCTCCACACTAGACGACCCCTTCAACGAACTTCATTCTTTTCAATAACATTCCACCAATTATTTGGAAATTACCGAGTCAATATCAAAGTTTGTTTCCAATTGAAGGAAAAAAAAATACCTTTTTCTCCAAATAATTGGAGAAAAAGGTACGAGTTCCCTATAGAATAAAATGTCTCGATATATGTTTACAGTTGAACGAGAAAGCCACAATTACCTTGTCGTAGTCTGGCTCGGAACAGAAAATCTTTGATGCTGAGGTTCGACTCTATTTGGCTAGGGTGCAAAGATTCACGCCTACAGTTACATTCGTAACGAAAAGTTGGAATTTCCACATCGCCGCTCGTTTATATGTTTCTCTCTCTTTCTCTCCAAGTGTGTAAATATATATAACGCGATTTATATATAAATATATATATATAAAGTGTTGTATATAGGAAGAGGGAGAGAAAACTCGACGATTGACCGGATGTTTGGGCCATTGTGTAACGTGGCCGGGCGTTCGACATTGTGAAACGTTTAGCTCGGCTGGATGGCGGCTGATGTGGTGTCAGGGTGTCCCGCGAGGTTCCAATTGTATTTCTCCCCTGAGAAACCGAGCCAAATGGGCTTTAAAACTGGAAAATTGATGTATTGTCCCATCTCGAACGATTTTCCTCATAAAAACATATACGTCCGTGTATATGTCCGTCTATACGTACAAACATCATCCCGCCCTTTTATAATACTTTTCTACCTAAATTGTACGCATCTCATTCGACACAAATGCAGCTCACAATGGCTTTTGCTACTGCGTTTACTGTCATAGACATCGAATATACGTACACATTAAGCATTTTTTTTCTTTTTCCTCTTTCCTTCACATTCGAGTCTTTAATTCCTGTCCCATATTTACCGCACAAAAGCCCGCGAACACTGGGCTCAATAAATTCTTTTATTCGCGTGTTTGGGTCGATTTCACCATCACCGTTGCACGCACCATTCAACTATGATTTACCAAAGTAGCTACTAATTTCTTACCGCAAGAAATGCCAAGCATCGACGACCTATTTTTCGAAGGGATACACTTTTTTATATTGATTTACAAGATTTTTTCCAATTATCGAGAAAATTATTGACTTTAATTTGACGACTGAGATTGTTTAGTGGGTTCATCAGTTTTTCTGACATTGCTCGGGGTCCAAGTTGAATGGGAAAAAAACTGGAGAAGGTTGAAACCGAAGAAATGTCAAAAATGATTCGAATTCGCGATGTTGGATTGTAATGAATCCGAAAGAAAAAAAAACCTAGAGGAAAAGTGTTCCCTTTGAAGAAAAATTGGTGCATCATGCCCTGAAGATATTTTTTTTCTCAAGATCGAGTGTCATCCGAGACTCGTGCCCTTAGAAAAGTTGGTTCTGGGCGGCAAGAGCTAGGCCAAGGGAAAAAATATTCTGGCATAAATTGATGAAAATGGGAGTGAGCGATGCGACAAAAAGCAGAGATACACATTGTACGGAAGGAGGAATAAGGCGATAAATCAGAGTCTCTATCGCCAGGTCGTAGCACCTGGTCTCGCTGGAATAACGATTTTATAGTTACTTTGAGTTTTCGTCTGTGTGCTGACTTTTTCTCTCTTCGGATGGACCGAACCGTAACGCTCTCTTTCTCTCTAAATACGTCTCTGCGGAAGCGGAGGAAAAAAAAGGCTGGTTACCGGGTCCACGGAAGTCAGCGGTCGGTTCGCATTCTTTCTCGATGTCGTTTAAAAGCGTTTAGAAGTCTTGAATGACGGTCATGCCTACGTCGACATTTGTCCACAACACGACGGGGGAGGCGCGGGCAAAAAAAAAAAAAAAAAAAAAAAAAAGTATGAAAAGGCTTCGAAAAATTGTCCGAAGAGAGATTTTCTCTAGAAAACAAATTTGTTGCTTATGAATAAATGGAAGAGAGAAGAAAAAAAAGTCGATAGAGTAACGAAGAAATTTAGTCGACTTGGGACGTTGTTCATAATGTGCTCGGAATAAATTGAAATAGTCGGAATATAAATAGTAGAGAGGGAAGAAGGAAAGAAAAGCTCTGCCAAGTTGAATCTCGGTCTAACAAGGAAGAAAAGCTCCGGGCTTGGAAGAATGGGGCCATAAAGCCGGTAACGTCATCGCTAATTGATATAAACGCACGCGGCCCATACTAATATACTTGTCATAGGTTGCCTCCGTGGCTTTATCGGCGTATGTATACATGGGGGGGGGGGGGGGAGGGGGGGGGGGGGGGGGGGGGAAAGAGGAGGGTGGTGTAGGGATGAACGAAAAGCGAAAACGCAACGCAATCCACCCTAAGCGTATCGTCTCTATATGAGAATATGCGGCGGCTTGGGGGGGAAGAGGTGTAAACGAGCCTTTTGGTTAAGCATCACGACGACTAGCGTAATCCTCCCTCGGTAGCGAGTAGTCAAACCAGAGAGCATTCTATAAATTATATTACATTTTTATACGAAATAAAATAACAACTTATAGATCTAGATTCATAATCATTGGAATGTTATTTAATTGTTTTTATATTTGAATTAACAAAATTTCTATTGACTTCAACTAAAGAGCTCCATTTGAATCGAGTAAATAATGCTATTTGAGTACGTTTATTCGAGTAGCCACGTTAAAGCCTCTCGCTCCGACCGCTACGTGGCGCAGAACATCGAGATTTTTCTCCTATACGAATTGCGGCCTCGATTTGCATAAAATGCAGCAGCCAACGTAGATTTTTTATTACGACTGACAGCAGACTTTGTCTAAGAACGACCAGTAGATCATGAATTTTTATACCCGTCAAATGATTGCAGATTCCAGCAAATATTATTGAATCGTAACATCAAAAATCTTGTTTTTCATTTAATTTCATGCTCGTGCTTTGCTTTTACTATAATTCGGAAAAATAAGTGTTCTATTTCTCAGAAAAAAAAATCAAATCAAAGAGAATAAGTTCTTAAAGTTGAATGGAGTTCTATCAGGTCGTGGGACAAAGAGAAAAATTTATCTATTTATTTAGCTCTTCAAAAACGAAGAGGATTAATGATTGCGTCTAAAAAAGGAAGAACGAAAAACATGAGCCAGCTCATCGTAAATAGTTTCATTCACAGGAGGTAAGACAAGCTGCATTGTCCGAGGGTGCGTTGTTGCGGGATCTGCGTGCACGCGGCCCTCGAGGGTCCTTTTTTCTCTCTCAATCTATATCGCGCTCTTTTTCCCTCACTGGCAAAGGGTGCTGGCGAATAAACTCGTTAAATGAGCGTGTGCGCCGTTGATGCTAGGGGCCAAAGTCGATATAAACCTTCACCACCTAATAAAGATCGATGCGGCTTCGAGGCTGCGCCCTGGTAAATCGTTCACCGGCTCCTTTTGCCTGCCCCGCGCGAAACACCCTAATCTCACGGCGGGACTTTCACTCGCTGCCTCTTGGCGCTTCATAACTTCGACCCATCTCCCTCCCCCCCCCCCCCCCCCCCGCCGACGTCTCTCTTTCAAACTTTGACTTAATTGAAGATAAAGCCTCGTTCGACATAAAGTGAGCCATCCGCACCGAACGATCCTTCGTACACGTGCTTAACTTTATGGTAAACGATACCCTGCTCTGCTAAATATATATTATAACCCTCACCACCCTCCAGTCACTTTTTTCATCCCGCTCCACGTATATTCCTCGATAAATAACGCCCCCGACATTCATCACTTTATTTCGTACTATTTTTACCTATGAATTTAATACAAAAACCTTTGAGTCGTCACTTTCGAACTAACGAAGGAACTGTCAATTAAAAAATATGACAGACATTTCTATTTTTTTAAATGTGCGCTCGTTCATTGAAATGTATTTTCAAATTATTAGATCGTTTCCAATTGTTTGAAAATCTTTGTAAAAAAGAGAATTTGAGGGCAAACTGAATAAACAGCTTTTATGTAACAGATTCCAACACACGATTTACATTTATTTGATTCCTTGTTTATTTCTGAAAAAAAAAATGAGAGTTTATGGAAATAATGTCTTTGAATAATTAGATCGAAGGTTTGATCATGAATTTATGTTTCCAACGTCCAGAGAATCCTCGAAGTAAGTATTTCTTAGTCTTGTTTTAAGTCCTGCTCGAAGAGCACTCTAAAGAAAGAGAGATGGACGTAGAAGAGGGAGGAAAAGGTAATCCAGGTGTTTAAGCGGGAACGTGGCGCTTCGAGACAAAGATGAGACAACCGCCTCTTCGGGTAGGGTGCGTTTAGGAAAAAAAAGAGGAAATTAGGTGCTGCTGGGTTCGTGTGTAAGGCGAGAATGCTGCTAATAAGGTGTATCAGTTACCAAGGCAACCAGACGAGACTCTCTCTCTCCTTAAGGGTGCAAAGAAAAATGGTCGAGAAGGTGGAAAGCCCACGCCCCCGTCTTACCCAGCGGAAGAGGCCACGACCAACGAGACTCGAAGAAGAAGAAGAAGAAGGTAAAGAGGGCGCGAGGAAAGAGACTCGAAGAAGGTCTTATCACTTTTTTCCCTTCGACCGAGGAGACCCCGACAATCGTTTACCCCTTAATTACCTCCAGGAACAAAGGAACCGAAAGGACGAATTTGACAGCTCGAATATCCACAAATACGTCCTTGTGCTTCCAAGCAACTGGCGACCTCGTATCTCTCTCTCTTTTACGTCAAAAGAGCTTCAGGACCTTCGGACACGAGGGAGCTCCTAGAAAACTCATAAGTTTCAATTTACCGAGCATTACGAAAAGGATCAACATTCTCTCCACCCCCCAACGAGGTTTTTCGACTCAAGACGACTCGCTGCTCCTATCGATTTCTATTTCAACCTCTTTCTTCATCTTCTTACACTTGTTTTTTTTCTCTACTTCCGGTTCGACTTGAAATAACAAAATCTACTTCGTGATTTGAGCTTTTTAGGTTTCCAGAATTACTGCTCAAATTATACTGACGACATTTTGGAGGACCACGAATTCCTGGCATTTTTGTCGGTTTTGACCTTCCCAGCGCCTATTAAATTGCTAATTTCAATGTTTTACAGAAACTTCTTCTTGCTCACCAATGCAGCCGGCTTCCAAGTGGGTCAAGCCCTCGAAAAATTGTCTGGCGCAAGATTCTCGTACCCCACCCGCGCTTGCTAAGTTCTTGCTCAATGACGAGCAAGGATTCTTCTGGGATCCCCTCGAACCCCGGATAAACAATTCGTCTCTAATAACAAATTTTTACTCCGAACGACACGCTGTTTACAAAGATCACATTCCTTAGGATGTTTTTTTACAATTTCAAAATAGCAAGCATAATTTCGACGATTTCTTTTCGACTTTCGTTCTCGATCATCTTTTTAATGATATTTATTTGAAACGTCAATGTACGAAAAGTAATTATCATTTCTTTATTTTTATTTATTTACTGTACGCACGAGAAATCAGAGTCTGGTGCGAAAGAGAAAGAGAGAGAGAGAGAGAGAAAAAGTTTGACCGTGGCCGATTTGAAAATAAATATACCACCGGGAGCAAAGTAAATGTGTGAGTGTGTACGAGCGAGTCGCGAGTGACTCGAATACAGAAATAAAAATAGCATCTGCATCGAGCACGCCAAGACGGTCAGGCGAGAAGGAGTCCCCCATGTTTTGTTGTTTATAACAGTGCAATATATAAATCTCTTCGATTATTGCTTCAATCAATTGATCAATGTGTGTAAATTGTTAAGAAAGCACATCGAGACCGAAAAAAGTCATGAAAAACATTTTTTTTTGCGATTTTATCGAAGTTTTGGAAAAAGTATCAACAGATTGTTATTTCCAGTCAATGGAACGAGCAAAAAAATCAATATAAATGGCGTCGAATCAGGAAAATGTGAAACCGATTTAAAAAAAAAGTAGAGATGAAAAAAAATCGTCAAAAAAGATTGATGAGTGATAAATTGTTGACAAAATGTTGAATTAAATTTGGAAAAATGACATTATCGTAAAATTGATTAAACGATGAAAAAGAACGAGGAAAGAGGAGATGGAAAAACCTTGAAATATTTTTCTCAAGCTCGAGTTTTGAAGAGAGATCGAAGGTAATAAAAAAAAGAAAAAAAAAGAAAACAGAAGAAAAAAGAGTGAATATTTTTTCGAAATATTTTTTGGCGAATGGTTGGACGTGGGATAAGTGCGGGGGTTGCCATAAATGTCTCGGAGTCGTTGATAATTCTTACCGCGGTGTGGCGCTACGGTCCGAGGAAAGATACTAGTGGGAGCTTTTTGGCAGCTTACAGCCAGTGTAAGGTCCAACCCCCGAACCGAACGGTCATCCGAATCTAGGTAAAAAATTCATATTGCTCGAGCGACGATTGCGAGCGAGCGTCAAAATAATATTTTTCACTGGAATTACAAAGTTTCGACGATTATAAAAATTGATTTTTGTTTTTTCGTCGTTTCTACAAAATATCGTACGTTGAAAAAGCAAATGGAAAAAAAATCGTAGTTGAATTATATCAAAAAATAAAAATCTCGGGGCGGTGTCGGGTGCCTTGAAATTTTATTTATTTTTCTCTCTCTCTCTCTCTCTCTCGTCCGCTTAGTCAGCATCTTTGAAATCTCATTTCTTCGATTTTCATCGATTGTAATAGGAAAGGATTTTTTTTTGTTAATCCTCGAAATATTTAGCCGCGATTTTCATCGAATTTATTTATTTTTGCGACGATATTGAAAAAACGTAAGAAATAGTCATTCGAAAAATCGCGCTCGCGAGTGATTCGACGAAAAAAAAAAGCGTTTTTTTTCTTCTTCTGGTTCCCTGAAGAAAAATGGTGCAGCGTCGTCAACGATAAATTACAACTGGGATCAACAACAACAAAAAACACACAGAAACCAAGTCGTATATCACAGAATTGACGTGCTAACCCAACTATCAAAATAATCATCGAATTTTATATGTATATTTAGACTGTATACATATATATGCTCGAATTTGTGTGTTCGCAAATTTTCTGCTACTAATGCTTGTTTATGTACGAATAATAATTAAACCAAAACAGAAAAAAAATGAAAAAAATAAATAAATAAATAACAAAATAAAAAATGCTGCTTAACTGCATCCTCGGAGTTTCAATAATATGCAATTGTGTTTTTTTTCTTATTTTCCTCTCCATTATCCCCCACGACGAACTGTCAAATAGTTACAAAAAAAAAGTCCGAGAAAAAAGAAAGATAGCAAAAAAAATATATCGTTGCGATCGATAATCAAAAAAATTGGATTATTTTTCCTGCTTTTGGTGCAAAAAAAAAGAAATATTTTATTGAAACATTCCGATAAAATGTCATTTTGAATATTTTTGCTGATTAAACAAATAAAATGATATGTTTTAATTGATTAATTTGGAATTGCATTGAAATTTGATTGATATCGTGGCTACGATCGAGCCTGTCGAAATTGTCGTGTACATTGGCACATAATAATTGGCAACGATTTTAATTCGAGTCTCTTATGTAATTCTGACACGAGAAAGCAAGCAGCAGCACGGATTGCCTGTTCGCCATTTAATTTTACTTGCCGACGATCCAAGAATAGTCGTTAGCTCTCGAGTGACGCCAGAGACGCGATCGAGAGAAAGAAAAAAATAAAAAGAAAGATTAACTCACTCTCGGCAACACGAGCCTCTAACGCAGTCAACTTTTTGCCTCCTTCCCTTGCCCACTACCCCTTGTTTTTTTTTTTTTTTGTTTTTCACCTTGCCTTGGGAGGGTTGGCTCAGAATTCGTCACCGCACGTTCATTACTGACCCACTAATTCACGAATGAGCTTTTGCCAACTCGATTGATTGACTTTTCTATTTGAATAATCATGTCGAATTAAAATTCGATTTGATTGACGATTTAATCAATATCTTCAATAAAAACGAG
Organism: Campoletis sonorensis; assembly: GCA_013761285.1. Classification (NCBI taxonomy): domain Eukaryota; kingdom Metazoa; phylum Arthropoda; class Insecta; order Hymenoptera; family Ichneumonidae; genus Campoletis; species Campoletis sonorensis. The sequence continues at coordinate 777,701 of JACEOJ010000110.1, forward strand.
TCCAATCGATCGAAAATACAAAAAAAACCTAAACAATTAATGAAAATGAATCAAATCTATTAAATCTGAAAACTCTACGCACGTAAAAATTTGTAATGCAAAATAAAAATAAAGCTTTTGATTGAAAATATGGAAACGAAAATATGAAATTAAAAATTGAGCTCGGGAATTGATTAAAAAAAAATGGTAAATTTCGTCATTTTTGATATTTTATTGTCAAGCGAGTAGGGACATCAACAGCATAAAATAAAAGTGTCACCGCGACTACAACAATAACTTGATAAAACGATCTTTAATGGACTAAATGGAAATAATGAGGAAATATGGTGGATCGGATGTTACGCGGGACGATTAATAAGGATTTTGCTTATTTTTGTTTGATCGTCTCGTGTTTTGGTATGGAAAAGAGCTCGCGAGCGATCAACGTGGGCCAAAATGTATTTCGGTTTTTGGATCGATGCCCCAGATTATTCGCTTGACCACGCAACGATTATATTTAGAAGTAACGATATAAGCCGACGCCTTTTTCGCTCGATTAGCCCTCCGCGGGCGCACATATGCCAATAAATATAAATGTGTACGTAGTCGGACAGTATTTAAAAGTGATTTTAAGTCAATGCGTAGGCTAATCCAACGCGCGAAACGAAAGCAACGCGGTAACGATGAGATAGCGAGGTGGGCTGCTGTTTCAATGATTTTCTATTGGCCACTCGAGTAAATATAGCATTTGATTTATTCGAACGAATTTAGCTCGTCGATCATGGCCCTCGTGTCTGCAATTTCCGAGACACGAGCCACCACGTGACTTTCTTTCTCTCTCGATACTTGCTACTCGACTTTGGTGGCCTCGAATTTATTTTACTTTACACGTTTCGTTGCGAGCTCAAGTTTACAAACAAATATAAATAAATGACTCTTTCAATGTAATGGCAGAGAGAAATTTCATTGAATCTTCTCGGATGACGTTCACCCTCTCGAGAAAAATCTATTTTAATCAATCAGAATTATTTATTTAATTGTTTTTATATTTGAATTAACAAAATTTCTATTGACTTCAACTAAAGAACTCCATTTGAATCAAATAAATAATGCTATTTGAGTACGTTTATTCGAGTAGCCACGTTAAAGCCTCTCGCTCCGACCGCTACGTGGCGCAGAACATCGAGATTTTTCTCCTATACGAATTGCGGCCTCGGTTTGCATAAAATGCAGCAACCAAAGTAGATTTTTTATTACGACTGACAGCTGACTTTGTCTAAGAACGACCAGTAGATCGTGAATTTTTATACCCGTCAAATGATTGCAGATTCCAGCAAATATTATTGAATCGTAACATTAAAAATATTGTTTTTCATTCAATTTCACGCTCGAGCTTTGCTTTTACTATAATTCGGAAAAATAAGTGTTCTATTTCTCAGAAAAAAAAATCAAATCAAAGAGAATAAGTTCTTAAAGTTGAATAGAGTCCTATTAGGCCGTGAGACGAAGAGAAAAATTGATTTGATTTGACCAGATTCTAGTGATTGACAAGAGGGTAAAGAGAATGTTCACCAATTTACCGAAATTTTGTCACGTGGTAGGAAAACAGGAAAAAAATACTCCCAACAGAATTTTTATCATCGAAATTTTTCGAATAATAAAAAAGCATCATTTGTTTATCAATTTTTATTCAAATACTCGAGAGACAATGAATAGGAACGTGTCACTGATTAAATCGGCATTTTTGACGATGTTTTCGATGCAGGGATAAATTATCGGGTCATTATCGCGCCGAGCAAGTTTAGAGAGCACCGGGCCGTCGGTTGCCGTTAAATAGAACGAGGGAAAAGGGGGAGGGGATAAAATCGGTCAAAGTCAGGGTGCGGACGGGAATTTAGTATGGCACGCTGTTCGTGGGACATTTTAGAAGAGGGTGAGAGCAGGGTTAAGAGTAGAATCTTCGATGTCCACCTGTTTCCGACTAAAAACGGCTCGGACGAGCAAACGCCCGAGCGAATTTAAATATAGAAAACATACCGACCGGCCGCGAAATCCAGAACTCTCTTGCGTCACATTTTTACTGTGCGTGGGTGCTTCGCTCGTGCGCCATCCCCTCGCCCCCCCCCCCAAAAAAAAAAAAAAAAAACAATCTGCTCCAACAAATTCGTAGCAATTCATTTTTATTTTTTCGTACTCGAGATTTTTTAAATCGAAATCATTCAAATTTTATAATTTTCTGGATAATTTGTCTGGAAATGTACATTCGATCGATTTTATTCAAAAAATTAAGGATAATTATCGCATTTTTATGAATTTATAACAATCGTCGATCATTTTATTGTTAATAATGGTTTGAAAAAAATGCATGAAGACTTGAATTGAAAGTTTGAAATTTTACTAATTATTTACTAACGAAGAAATGAAAATAGGTTCGAAAATATCCGGGTCATTATGAGAACACCAATGAGCAAAAGGATCACGACTTCGGACCAAAAATCTGCGATTCGTGAAGTCGCACATAATCGACGCGCGTGTTTCTTAAATTAAACTGCTTTTAGTTAGAGAGATAGAGAGAGAAAGAGAGAGAGAGAGAGAAGCAATGAGTGAATTGCGCAAAGAAAAATAATCTCGTAACATCGCGTCACTGCGATGGAGCAAAGATCAAAACCGGATACGAGAAATCAACTATTATAAAGTTACATCAACTTGGCACTGCCAAATCCCAAAATATCATATTTTCACTTTTGTCATCACTCTCGAGTTGATAAACACTCGATACATATCGATCAAGAAATTCAAATAAAAATCAATTTTCACATAAAATGAGCAAAGATGCAATTATTTCTTAAAAATTTTGCCATCATTTTCGAATTGATTCAATATTTTCGAAACAAAACAATTTGAGGGCATGACGAGAGCAATGTTTCGAACTTTCGCTCTCGCCTCCTTCGAATTTGTACCTTCGTGTCAACAGATTTTAAAAAATAGATAAACTTCATATATTTGAATAATGTTTTCGGTAAATTTATTTTGGTTTTTTTTTTTCAAATTGAATTTTTTTAGCGAACGAACGTGAAGGTAGCAGTAAAAGCAGGTGTAGAGCGACAAGATGGACGCGCGATTCAGGAGCAACCTCGCCATGATTGGGCGCAATGAGCCCATCACCAAAAAAGCCAAATTCTGGCAAAGCTACGTACGCGCCCTTAAGGGTTAGTTTCACAAACATATTGCTTCCAATATATTAATGGAATATATTAATTTGACATATTAATTGAATATATTAATTTAATATATTAATTTAATATATGAATTTAATATATTAATTGAATATATTAATTGAATATATTAATTGAATATATTAATTAAATATTTTCATTAAATATATTAATTTTATATATTAATATAATGAATTAATTGAATATATTAATTTGACATATTAAATGAATATATTAATTGAATATATTAATCGAATATATTAATTGAATATATTAATTTAATATATTGATTGAATATATTAATTGAATATATTAATTTAATATTTTAATGAAAAATATATTAATTTAATGAATTGATTTGATATATTAATTGAATATATAAATTGTTGAGAGCTCGATTTTGACAAAAAAAAATCTATAAATTTCGAAGGTACCGACGACATGAGGGCCCCCGAACATACCCACAGACCACGTGGTATTTTCCGTACCGATTACCCAGAGCTCCACTCCTCATCGTGGCCCTATGGAAAATCCATCTTCGAGAATCCTCTGCACGCCGCCGATCGCATCAATGTACCCGGATACAGGTAAGATTTTTTCTTTATTCCCAATTTCATCCAATCCCTACTTTTATCATGAATTTCACGCTGAAAAGAGTCTCTTGTGGGGTAAAGTATTAAAATTTGGGGATTCGAACGTATTTTCTCCGCAGATATCTTCCGGTACATCGCGAGATCTACGGCTACTCTCCGAGACAACTGTATCCCCATCAGTACAAACCTGTCGAACGCTTCAACCCGGGTAGGTACTGATAAACCACAAAACCGAGTAAAATCAAAAAAAAAAAACCAAAAAACCAAAAAATACGAAAAAAAAAAAAAAAATTGAAAGGAAAACACGACGTCGGATAAATCGATCGACGCTAATTGTGAGAACAATTTGAGAAAGAAAGAAAGAAAGATAAATACGAAAAGATTAACGACGGATGGATAAGAACATGGGAAATGACAAAAAAAAGCGAAACCAAAAAAAAAAAAAACGTACCGGGGGTTTACAGAAAACGGAAAAATCACCATTGAGAAAATAATTTGTATCACGGATTGAAACTGTTGAAAAAAAAAAAAAAAAAAAAAAAAAAATCATTATCAATAGGGACGAATTTATTTTTTAATCGATACGCAAAATTGCATATTAATCCACAAGAAAAAAATGCGTATCAAATGCGACAATGTCAAAGGTAAATAATGAAATTTTATGATTTTTCGATTCCAGTGATAAAATTATATTTCTCGATGGCTACATTTTTTTTTAACGCGTCTCTAATTTGACACTACTTCGAGCAATATATTTATGTATATATGAATCCCATATATACTTACAATATATTTATCTTTCATATCGTAAATAGTTTATCGTAATTACCCAAAAAAAAAACAAAAAAAAAATCTGTTTATCACGTGTAATTAATTTGAAAGAAAAGAAAAAAAAAGAAAATATCGTTTTTACGTAACGTAACTCACATTAACCGAACGATACCTCGACGAACTCTTTGTTATTGTCCGTCACTCAAAACCCGATTCGCAAGCACTTATATAATCGCATCATCAGATATTTACGTACATTGTGGTTCTCTCCCCGTTGTTGTTGATGTTACTATTATTATTATTATTACTGTTATTATTACTGTTATTATAACTACTATTATTTAATATAATTATTCATTATTATGATTAATTTGATGAATATTATTTTACCATTATTACGAAATATAATTATCACATGATTATTAATATCTGGCTCGTTATAATCTTCTCACTTTACCTCTACATTCGTATTTAATATCTAATCATTCCAAATATCGAACGACTAAGCAACAATAAGTGAAAAAAAAAAAAACAACAACACTTTTTTTTTGTCACCGTTTACTTAGAATCTGACAAATTTTTCGCTGGAGTGCGTGCACGAGTGTCTGTTGAAAAAGTTTCGATCATTTAGTTACTTTTTTTTTTTTTCAATATTTTCATAGTGAGAAAATGAAAAAAAAGGCATCGATTTCCATTATTCACCAGTTTACCATTCATGATATCGTGAATATTTTTTATTTCACGGAATTCATAATTATCGAACTGAAATGTCACTTTCGTGTTCGTCGAATCATTGGTTGTCACTTCGTTTCTTTAACTGACGTTTACATCATCGAGTTAAACAATTTTGTTCATTATTTCGATTTGTTTCATATTTTTTGTTGGTTTTCTCATTCGGTTTGAGATCATTAATAATTTAACGAAAATATTTAATGCACTTGTTCGGGGACGCTTTTTTTGGTCATGGTATTTATCGAGATTTTAATTTGAAAATTTGTTCATTCGTGACGTCGAAATTTTTGGAGATTTATTGAAAAATCTCGACAATGGGAAAATTGATTTTTAATGTTGTGGAAAAAAAAAAAAAAAACATATTTGACACTTTGCGCAGGCGATTTTCCTGGCAAATGGCGATATCTACGTCAACTTACCGAATCGAGCGATCTCAAACGACAACAAATATTACGGAAGTGGGCTAACAGGGAACAAAAATTATTTGGTGATATAATGAAAATTCGATGCCTTAAAAATACGAGAGCTTATCCAGAACTTTGGGGTAACGCTGAGGCTTTTGCGGCTGCCGCTCATCCCCCCTTCTTCTCGATCACGAGGCACGAACCACCAAAGTCTTTCGCGACGGTTCTTAACGAAGCCTTCAATCGACATTATCCAACGATACGATCTGGCCACATTATATTTTAACCATTTAAACCCAAATTCATTCAATTTCTCACTTTTTATTCCTTTTCCAAATGAATTTTCAAATTCTATTGACAAAACGTCAGTCACTCGAGTATTTTTTCGTTTTTAAAAAATTGAGACGATTAAAAAAAATAGTACGAATGGGGAATGAATGAATTTTCGACTGTCCGTGGAATTCGTAGAAAATTTTTGTTCGTAGAAAAATGGAAAAAATATTTAAAAATCCAAATTCTTCGGCAGCGAAATTGAAAATAAAATACTATAAGAAAATCTACACATGAATACAAGTGTGGCCAAGCTTGGTCGAGTATTTAAATAAAAAACAAGAAAGAACGCCAAACTTGAAAAAGTTAGAAATTTTGACGCGCATTGAAGCGAAATAACGAGACAGCCAAAAAGTGCCAAACTTGTATGTCATATTTTCAATAATAATAAACATTATTAAAATCGGGTTGCAGCGCTATCGCGACGACTCGACAGTTACACAACGACGGATTCTCACAACGATTTATTTTGCACTTAATAATAATGCACGTGTTGGAAAACAAACAAAACAAAAATGGCGTTACTAACAACGTGTACGATTGCAATTGTGCCCGATCAGAGCGATACCAAATCTCTATTTCAATACGAAACGGGGCGACAAAGAATGCGCGATATTAAAAGCAAAATAAGTAGAATCGAAAATGGAAAAAAAAAATACGAATATTGACAGCTTCGCCCGATATTGCAAGAAGCCGCTAAAAATTTCTGTCTTTTTCAGGAAATGGCATGTTTTTTATTTTATTTTATCTTCCTTTTACCTTCTCGATCTCTACCCCTTAATCGAATGACGATTATTTTTAAATAGCTTGAGCCTAGCAACCCACATCTAATCTCGGCCAAGCAGCACTTTTCGCCTCAGTCATAATATCTTCATGGTTTTAAACCATGAAGATACTTTTTTACATTTTAGAATCGACGTTTTATCGTTTTTTTCGTGCCAAAATCATCGGATCTAGCTACGTACGCGTGCTCCTCGATTGTCCTCTTCAAATTACGAAAAACTCTCCCCCCCCCCCTTAACCCTCCTTCAACCTAATGCCTCATTGAAAATGAATCTTATCGATCCTTGAAAAACTCTAAAAACTCGCAGGAGAGCCTTCATAGATGTGCAGTACTTGAGAAAATAAAAACGAATTGAAAAAAAAAGATCGTAGAATTAGAATATGTAAAGAAAACAAAAAAATATTGCTCATCGGGCTAATGGACAATTTGTTTTGAATGAAAAAACGAGAGGAATACTTGTTCAAAAGAAAACAAAGCGTCTCGATCTCTCTTGTGACAAGACCCAACCTTAACCTCGAAATATGTGAGAAGTAAAAAAAAACGAAAACAAACTGACTTACCGAGCCGAACACGTTTTCCGCCTTCCCGCTGCATATTGCCACCTGTGAAGTCTTCCACAAAATCTTCGTGCCGGAGATGGGTCACGTTGCGATAAGTATTCATTATTTAAAGTCTCACTCGTAAAAGGAAAAACAATAAACGAAAACTTCATTCGATAAGAAAAACAAAACAAAACGCTCACGCACAGACTCTTGGACTGCGACACGGAAATATCGAAAACAAAGATGGCGGAAATGGGGGTTTGGGGGACGCGATTAAGTCTCGGTTGAGAAGCGTATCGTCGCGAAGAATTCGCAACGGGATATCGTCACAAGATTATGTCCGAAAGGTCAGTATCACGATACAAAACAGTTTTTTTTCATCTTTTTCTTCACTGTCGCTTCTTGCAAAAATAAAAATAAACCAAAAATAAAAATAAACGGATGAGTATATAGCAAAAACCGGCTTTTGGTGCGTTGTCCCGTACGCTGCTGCACTCTGTCGATTCGGCAGCAAAGTAGGTTCACTTTTCAATCGCAAACTTCGTCCAAAATTGTAAGTAAATGAAAAAAAAAAAAAATCTATACAATAAATATGCCAAAAGTTCGAAGAATCGGGGCAATCATCGAGAAAGAATTTAAAGTTGCTAATTATTGAAAATAATTGTCGGAAATTTGTTTGAATTCATTCGTTGCCGGAAACGATCAATCGGACAAAAAAACTCTTCTGCTTTTATTTGCATGAGCGCGCGCGCCCTGCCTCCTCGTTGTTCCTCAATGTTTTTTCTTCGTACTCGTTTGCATGGTTTGCACCAATTACCGAAAAATCTTTTCACTCGTATATAATTATTTTCCAAACACCGTTAACACGTACACGTAGCTTTATAGCGGGACGAAAGACAACAAAAAAAGTAATCTATCATTTCGATCGTTCGATCGCGTAATGAAAAACAAAAGCGTACGCCTCCGAACGATAGAACAAAAAGAAAACAAATACGGTTCTTGACCGACCGCAGCGCCAAGTGTCACGAAAAACTCGGAAATACGACTGACGACCGCGGCAGCGCACGTGCAAACCCTTTACTTTTATTTTTATCTTTATTTTTCAATCTTTTAATTTGTACACCTACACTGTTCGATTAGCGATTATTGTGACAAGACACAGCAATTCGCAAATAGAAAACGTCGCCATTTATAATATTGACTGCACGCACGAACAAAAATGAAAAATGTTATTATTTATGTTTTGAACGAACAGAGCCCTACGACTCAACGAAAGCATGGAACGACCATTTAGACCGATTGGCCGATATCGACAGGCTCTACCCCAGCCCCGAACCGCTGCTCTCGCGTCACAGGAGCCCCGCACTCACCAAACCACTGTTCGACCTTCACGGTTCGTATTTACAAACGCTCATAATTTTCATGCAAAAAAAGCTCCAAATAATATTTTTCTGAATATTTAAATCGATTACCTCGAGTAGGCAATCTACTGGACGATTTATCGCCAACGAGATGGCCATCATTCCTTTCTAAAAAAACTCTCTTCGACATGCTCGAGCCTACACCGAGCGCACCGGTCAGCGCATTCACTAGAGACCCCTGGTGGTATCCATGCATGGCCCCTTACATACCGAGCTACGCTCAATGGAGCACCCCTTTCTATCTAAGGGACAGTTATCTCAGCCCGGTTAAGCGTAATTATCTCTGGAGTCGACACCCTCTCAGGCCTTTCGGTAAGTTTCGATCTTTTTCTTCTTCAAATACTTTTTCTAACCCTACGTTGACACACTTTTGTTTGCCCGACGAATTGACACATTGGGAAGTAATTATTGACGAAAATTCATTCTAAACAAAAATATTTCTGGCCTGGGGATAAGTGGGGGAAGAAAAATACATTTTCGAGTCGAAATAACACGGTGTGTCAACGGAGGCTCGACGACACTTCTTATTCCATGAATCACTTCTACCTCGTCCCGCCAAAAATAAAATGTTCTTTTCAGCTCATCGATATTGACAGCTGCTGTAATGGTTTTTTCGTAACCATTTTTTTTCTTTCACATTATTCAGTAATTCAGTAATACTCGAATTAATGATTTATTAATAAAGTTTCATTATTTTATAATATTTTTTATGACTTATCGAAATGTTTGGCAAATAGAAAAATACAGACAAAATTAATTGAATAATTATGATTTCTTTGACACGAAATATTGAGACCGATGATAATTCACGATCGTATTTAGCAAAAATATTTTTAGTTCTGACCAGCATATCTCTGGCACTTTTTCACATTTCAGAATCGGAGTACGATCGTTTTGCGAGAACATTTTTGTAGAGCAAAACCTATGCGAACTAAAGCAAGGGCTCTTGATAACATGGTACACAAAAAAACTTTTTTTTTTTTCGTTTAAACGTCAATGTTTTTCTTGGCCTACATGCTAAATCATCTTTTTCTGCTGGGCTTAAGAGCATGGTTTAAGGTCTTTAGAATTGTTTTCACTTTTTTATTCGCCAATATAGCAATTAGATATTTCATTTTGCCAATTTTTCTCAATCTAGCTCTTTGCTTTCTCTGTATTTATTTTCATCGTTTTTTTTTTCCTTTCTGTCTATTTCGTAGACTTTTTTGTACAGAATTAGATAAGCTTTTTTATGGTGGCCGCGAAATCATCTCATTTGTGATGTCTCTGAACAAAATTGAAATATTTAAAAAAATCTTCACCTACTCGATCAACTATTCTGACAATATATTTCGGCATATTTATCAATCAATTCATTTCTTTATGTTTATTTTATTTTTTAAATTATTAATTATTCCAATTTATTCATCAATTGATTCCGTTCAGTATTTTTTTTTCTCAAAATAAAAACTTGGATCGTTTTAATTCACAATTATTTTTATTTCTGCTGAAATCATGATTATCAATGGAATTCATTCGTCGACCGAATAATATAAAAATTCCCACTTTTACTATTCGTTCCAAAAAGACCAAGAATCCAAATCGAGGCTGGACAGTTTAAAAACAATTATTCATTCTTCGTTTCAGGAAAAAATTACGTTTACTATTCGCAGCCCGTTCCACGATTTCACTTTACCAAGCCGTGGTACAATTATTGAAAACGAAAGTGAGCAAATCATTCGTGTGGTGATTAAAAAAAAAAAAAAGAACAAAAAAAAACAAAAAACGACCTTTTCCCAACTAGAATTGTAACTCTTCTTGCGCTCAAAAGGAACGCCTTAAATATTTGAATAAATTAAAAAATTTGATTAATTCAAAATGATGTTGAATTACGAGACCGAAAAAAATGTCGAAATCACGAAAGAGTTACATTTCCACCCCAAATAAGTTTTCGTTCTTTAAACCCCCTCTGACCCACGTGAATAATATCCGTAATAATTGTTACTCATGCGATCAAATAATCGAGAGATAAATAATGTTAATTCCGATTAAAAAAATGAAGAGTAAACATTCCCAACAGTGAAAGCTCCCAAAAATCGTAATCGCCGATTGACGCGATCTACCAAACGGAACACCTTGTACGTTTTTTCGTCGTCACACATCATTCCACGTTACACATTATTTCATTATATTTCATTAACAACTTTCAGGACAAAGTTGAGCGAAACAAAAAATATTAAAAATTTCCATCTTTATTCATGCTAGCGTACATTTATTTACTAAATGGTTGTGCACTCACAATAAGTTATTATTTATTATTATTATTATTATTATTTTCTTTTCCTTCATTGTTTTTTTACGTTGCCCCATTGTTGTAATAAATTTGTAACAAAACAACGTTTTTTTTTTTTAAACAAGCCAAATATCAAGCTTGAAAAAAAACGTATTGGCTTTATAAAAAAAAAAATAAAGCATGATTTTTCTGTCAAAAATCAAAGTTCAAATACGTTTTGAAAATAAAGAGGAAACTTTCTAACTGCAAGAAACGAAAGAAAAAGTGATGGACCCTATTTTCAATTTGACGAACTGTGCTTAGGTTGAAAAAAAAGCTCCTTCATGTCGTTGTTTAAAAAACTTACGCATTCAGTCATTTTTTAATTTTGTTTATTTTTTCAATCCATCCGCTGTGTCTCATCGCAAATGCAAGAAATGAAAATGTTTTATCATTTTGTCTCTTTGACTCCTTACAGCCCACGTACGTTAGAGACACTGGAGTCTCGGTCGAGCGCGATTATTCGCCAAGAGGACGGAATGAACGAAATCGAAAAAATTGAAACAATGAAGAAAAATTGTACGCGCCTAACTTAATTACATGAAATATTTTAAAAAATTACAAAATCGACCCCGAATAATTTGAAAAAAGTTGGGCCTGTCGCTGTACGAACGCTCCCGCGAACTATTAATATTCGACGAGACAAAAATTACACATTGGCCCCGTTTTTTTTCAACAATTCATCGATCATTAGCGTGTATAAAATACCGTTGTAATAAAAATGATGAAAAAATAAAAAAATACAACCAATATTTATCTCTGTTCATCAAAATTCCCTTTTTCTCAACCTTTCAAATTCTTTCTACAGAGTTCGTCGATATCTTCGATCGGTAACATTCGAATTTTCATTACCAGCGGAGATTAAAAAAACAAAAAACAGTTTCCTGTACGATCCTCGATCGCCGAATGAATTTATTTCGAAGGTAGGACGAAATACCGAGCGTTGGTAAGCGAAATGAAAATTTGTGTCAAAAAAAATGACAATATTGTCGCAGTCGATAGAAATAATGAAGAAATCTCGAACGGATCTTGAAAGATATATAAATGAAAATCTAAGTATGACTTTACAGCAATACGTATGTTTATTATCTGAAAGTATACATCTCGAAGATTCTTTTTATTTCTTTCCTAATTTCCACAAACACAATCGATCAGATGCATCGCGAAAGTGTGGCGCGGAAGAAAGCAAAATAATATTGATTTATAATAATAATAATAATAATAATAACTAATAATAATAATTCAGCGACAATTCCTTGCAGAGATTCGTCCAATCTTTTTCGCCAGCGAACGCGATCGTCGTACCAGCGTGGAAATAACGACTTGTGTGTGTTTTTTTTTTACACATTATGCCATAACAATAATAATAATAATAATAATGTAATATATATGTATATATCATCTACCCTACACACGTACAGATTACACAGGTACAATGCGGTGGTAGACAGTATACGGTTGACCACACACGTTTTTATATTTTTTTTGTTATTTCTATTTTTTTATTTTTTTAATTTTTATTCTTTTCTAATGATTTTGTGTTTCTGTTTTGTTTTGTTTTTTTTTCTATTTCTTCGCTTTTTAATACTATAGATCGAGTCTCGAATGAAATGCACGTTCGACCAACGCATGGAAAAACGACATTGAAAAAAAACAAGAACGGCATAGGATTATTTAATTCGCATCGAAATACGTCGAGTAATTCAAGCCGTATCGTAATCGTGGTCACGAGGGAAATAAAATAATAGAATAATTGAAGAAATAAATAAATAAATAAATACATCGTTGGGTCGTTCGAGATACGCATGCGGTCATTGAGTAAATTATATTTCTTTCTTTCTCTCTCTCTCTCTCTCTCACTCTCACTCACTCTTGTGAATAACGAAAACATACGAATAAACGAAATGATAAAATATAGAGCTTGGGATTTGACTGGAGTCTCAAAACTTTCGAAGCACATCTGAATCAAGCGAATCTCTCGAGTCTCTATCTCTTGTACCTTTTTTTTTCTTTCCCCGTTTTGTTTTTTTTTTTTTGTACAGTCTTCTGATATATAAGGTCATTAATTCACCTCTCGTTAAATACAATTAATCAAAGAATAAAGCATAGGGGCAATGTACAATTTTCCATTTTCTCTTTCCTCGTTTTTCTCATTTTGCCCGTTTTTTTTTTCTTCCTTTTTCCAAATATATTCTCAGTGTCTCTGTCGTCGCGAAGAAGAAACTCGTCGGGTGTGAAAACCAGCAAGTTTTACAAAGCGATTCATATATATATTTTTTTTTCTTTTTCTTTTCTTCTCTTTGCATTCAACGCGATGTTTGTTTTTTTTTTCTTCATGATTCTTTATCGTTCGAATCTTGCGTTTGTGGCTCTCTTGATTTATCCTCGTTAAAGGCATGACGAATCCTTCATAATTGTTATGTGTTATTTTTGTACGTACCGATGTATGTACATACAGCAATGTTTCATATCGTAGAGTTTTTTTTTTTCTTGTTTTTTTTTTCGTTTTTTTCTTTTCTATTGTAGATCCTAGTATAGTACAGTTTTTTTTTCGTGTATATATATTTTTGTATGTATGTATATGTGTGTGTATTTTATGTTATAGACGGAGCAGTGACGTAAACGTCTTAAAAATACGGCTCTTGCTATAATTGTGTTTTATTTTTATTCATTTTCTTCTCTGTTTCATTTTCTTTTTCTGCAATTATTGTGATTATTAGTTGTTTTATTTTTTGTCACAAAATGAAATGACGTCAGAACAAATATGTAGTAAAAAAAAAAAGCCAGAGATGTACAGTTTTCGAATGGAATCAAATTTAAGAAAAGACCTTGCGTGCATATTCACGTGTAGTTTTGGTGGATCAAATTTGTTGGAATTTTAAGTCGATATCCATTCGAAGAATGCTCATTTCCATGTTCACAGGAGGGATTAAAATCGTGACGACTTAAATATTTAATGATAACTAATACGATAAAGATAACGGCGCTTCAACAATAACAATGATCGTACAATAATAACTATTTTTCCTTATCGCGAGAGGGACAAGCGTTGAGGACAAACGAGCTGATACGATCAACATTTTGTATCTTCTTCTTATTCACAATCAAGAGACTCGGGAGTCTCGGGACAAGTACATTTTGACAGCTCTGTCTGTCGTCTGCTCGCCCGAGGCGCGTCTCTCTCATTCACTTTTTTCGTTCGATCTGTCAACTGTCTTCTCCCTCTCTCTCTCTCTCTCTCACTCATTTTTTCTGCTTAATTCTGGTACGGCATTTTTTGTACATCGGAATAACAACGACAAAATAACCGTATCATTTTCTAACGCGAGTTTTGATTGTGAAAAAGCTCGAACGAATATTCAATAAATAAATTATGAGACGTCGCGATAAGTATATAACATAAAGACTATAAAATGACAAATGAAACGTGAAGGAAAAAGCGTGCGTCGTGAGTGAATGGGAAATGAGAAAATTATAAGATCAAATAAGATTTGAAGGATCGAATTGATGGAAAATTTCATGAATCATGCTGTTTTCTTGGACAGGCTTTCATAATGTTCGGGATAAATTATGTTGAAAAGTGTTATTCGTGACATTTCGCATAGATTTTCAAGAGCGAAAAACTCAACTTATTCCTGCCAATTCTCAATTCTTGCAAATTTCCTTATCTTATCTTGATAGTTATGATTATCGATTCCTTCGGGAAAAAACAAAAAGTTTCAATTCTCGCATTACACATTGCACGAAATTCCTTGGTTTTTTCAGCCCGATATGCAAACGGAAGCTCTGTTTTGTTTGTTTGTTTGTTTTCGCCTTCGGAAGAAACGAGCAATTAGACGAATTATTAATCATTTCAATTAATCTGACTATGCAAAATTTCATCATTGACCCGCAGAGCCAACATTTTCGACCAATTCACTCTTCTTTCTCTCCGTAGACGCGTTTCTTTTTTTCACATGAGCTGAAACTTTTAATGAAGAACGGCAACATAAATAATCATATACTTTTTCTACTCTAAAATATATACTTTAAGGTCGGAGAGTCATCGCGCTAATTTCAGAGTCGGCTTGAATACGAATAATGGAAAACACAAACATCGCGAGGTTCGATCGGAAATGCTCATAGCCAGGACATTCTTTTGTTTGTTTTTTTTTTTTGGTTTTTTTGCTTTCATAAGTCCACGCTTCCATGTTAAACGAAGAGTTAATAATTACTATCGAGACGGATTAGAGGCTTTGAAAAGATCTCTCCGATTATTATTTTTTTCCTCTTCTCTGCCATTCCATTCGGCACGGTTCACAATAAAAGTGTCAAGTTCATGATGCAATGACGACGATGACGACGGCGACGACGACGATTTGTGTTTCTCTCATGATTTCTATATTATTTACTTTTCTTCTCTTCATTTTTTTGTTGTTTTGTTATTCCTTTTTTTTTGTTTTCATTTAGGTTTTTTTCCTTACCTAGTGGTCTAGAAGGACAGGGTTTGCTGCTATGCTGCTGGATCCGCGAAGGGTGGTCATTTTTTACTCTTCTTCGTCGGATTCTTTTGAGGCGTCGATGGTCTCGCCGCTTGTGCCGCCGTCATACCACCATATTGATATTTCGCCTTTTTCTCAGACGGTTTTAGAATCTGTACATTTATCCATTCGTTCGTTAGCAATCGCAGAATTTATTCAATTATCGAATCTTTGTTAGCTTTTGAATTTTTGATAATAATTACCTGAAAACTGCACATGAGATTTTCGTCGACGCTCATCATGCCACCAGCGTTGTCGAATTCGCCGCAATAATTAGGCGCCGAGAACAACGTGACGAGCTGTCGTTTGGCGAAAAACTCGTAACCATCCTCGACAACCTGATGAGCTCGACAGATGAGATCCATGTCGTGACGATTGAGAAATTTCGAGACAACATCCGGTCCAAATGTGAAGGAGACACCTCGATCGTTTTCTCCCCAGCCCTGTATTCAAAATAATGATAAACAATAACAATGATAACGTCGGGATATTGAAAAAAATGTTTTTTCAAGTGTCCAAATGCGAAACGGTACCTGGACGTCTTTGTCGGGATCAGACCAGAGTAAATCGCACAACAATCCAGTGTCCGGGACGTCGGTCGGCCGCATTATTCTTCGGATTTGTTCCATCGACTGGAAAACCAAAAAAAAACGAATTAATCAAGCTGTTTCGAGTCGGATAGTCGAACTTTTTCAGTCGAACTTGAACGAGTGTGAAAAATTGTTTATTTTTTGTTCCCTTATTAAATGGAAGAATGAAATCGATAAAATCTTTAGTCATTTTTATTCAAGTCGACGCAATTAATGGACATTCGATACGAAATTTGTAAATAGTTTGAAAAAAATGGAGAATATTACCTGAAGATCGGGACTAAGACCACCGTGACAGCAGAATATTTTTTCGTCTATGATCGCAGCGATGGGTAAACAGTTGAAGCAATCGGTGAATGTTTTCCACAATTTGATGTTGTAACGACGTTTGCA
Organism: Campoletis sonorensis; assembly: GCA_013761285.1. Classification (NCBI taxonomy): domain Eukaryota; kingdom Metazoa; phylum Arthropoda; class Insecta; order Hymenoptera; family Ichneumonidae; genus Campoletis; species Campoletis sonorensis. Next base: position 794,286 of record JACEOJ010000110.1, read on the forward strand.
CTCGTCGTAAAATCCATATATTCTGTTTATACTGGCGCACTCGTGGTTGCCGCGTAGGAGAAAAAAGTTTTCGGGATATTTGATCTTGTAAGCGAGCAAGAGACATATTGTTTCGAGCGATTGTTTTCCTCGATCAACGTAATCACCGAGAAACAGATAATTCGCATCAGGCGGAAAACCACCGTATTCGAATAATCGCAATAAGTCGGTATACTGTCCGTGTATATCTCCGCATATTTTCAATGGTGCCTCGAGTTCAAGAAGTATCGGTTGTTGAAGGAATATCTCACGGCTTTTCAAGCACAGTCCTCGTACCTCCGTTTCCGTCATTATCACCGTTTTTCCTGGACGACATCCTCGAACTGTATTCAACAAAAGTTTCATTGTTTTATTTCATTTTTTCTCACTTGTTTTTGTGTGTGTGTTTTTTCTTCAATTCGATAAAGTACGATCACAAAATATTACAGTTTCAATAATTCATTGCAATCTGGGCGGAATTTGGATTTATTACATCATTACATTATGAAATTTTCCTTTATTGTAATTGCAACGAAAAGTATTTTATGTACTTATTTGTTTTCATGTATTTTTACCACAATCATTTGAATTTTAATCTCAAATTTGTTTCTTCAAGAAAAAAACGATTGAATATTCGAAACAAAAAAAGAAGGAATTTCGTTGCATTACGAAAATAGGATCTGGAATGTGGAATTACGTTTTATATGGATAGAAAAAAATCTACGGTAGAGATATATAAAAAAATATCTAAAATAAAGTCTTTCCAACGTGTTCGAGCCAATTATTTCAAATTCCAACAATTACAATTAATCTCGTCAATTCTGATCAATTCCTCTAGACCGTTTCCTGCCCCCAGCCCAATTCGTCTCGCGACTTTCGTTTAATTTGATAAAAAATATATATATAATAACGGGTTCAAAGTGCCCTGTCCAACATGTCGTATGACTACAATTGGTATTGAATTGAATGAGAAAGTTGTAGGTACCAAAGGGCTTCCCGTTTCGTACATCGAGTAGACGTTAAATTTCAAAGTCAGCAACTTTCGTAGTACTATCTTTATTCATTGATTTGTTATTTATAGTACACAGTTTATAAAGGCTTTGGCTCCACGCTCGGATAATCTCTATGGGGGAATATTGGAAAAGCGCAGCTTTTCTCGGATTTTCGATATTCGATAAACGACACCAACACGGAATAATCCAATTAAATGGATGAACTTTGGATTTAAATAAATGTCGATAATACTAAAATAAGACTGGCGAATACATCAAGTTTCTTGATCACCATTCTTAAGAATCCAAGAAATACGCGCTGTGCCAAACATAATTCAACAATCATTGTTACAATTTTATCTCCATTTTTGCATTTTGTATCAAAAAATACCAGCAAACTCTAACAACGCTCCGCTCTTCCAAACAATTATTTACAACAAGCTGTTAGGGTCAACAGCAAACATACGAGTGAGTATAAAACAGCGACAAACATTTATAGGGACCATAAATGAGTGGAGGACGATGGAATTCTTGACTCGAGCAAAATACACAAATATACAATATCTTCTTCGCTTCAATCCCAGGAGGCCTGAGCTGCAATTTCGTTTCCAATGATTTTTCATTGAAAAACAGTGGAACGCACAATAACAAAGAACAAAAAAATACAAGAGCATGCAGAGCGGAAGCAGAGATGAAATATTTCCGTTGTGGGCTTTGTGGAATAAATATACAAGTGTTGATAATTTAAAAAATGTTATATACACTGGGAAGGGAGGAAAAAAGTTTATAGAAATTCTTGCCCTTGCAATTAAAGTATCGGTTGAAGTTTGCGCCTCCAAAAGCAACGAAACAAACTTTTTGACATTTCTGCAGATTGCGGCATTAAATTTGTAGCTCCACAATAAGTTTGACCAATTTCAGAGTCAAAATTGAGGAGAGAAATTTAAACGCCGCTGAAAGATATTGTTCCGCATGGTTTGAAAGACGAAAACCCTGATCTGATAAAAATATTTGAGGATAAATGTTTGTACGAGTGAATAATGTACATGAGAATGAAATTATAAAATAGCAATAATTTCAAGTGCGTTTGGACAAGTGTTTTGTTATGCTCAAAACAATATAAAACAACGGGAAATCAAAGAAGGATAGAAACCCAAAAAAAAACGAATTAAGGTCTACGCAAGAAAATTTGAACGCTCAGTTCTGCGTACCGGCAAAATCGGATAAGAAAATATCAGCGAGTCTGCCTTTCTTCGGCACCTGCTCTGGCGGCGTTTGAAATACTTTACCGCAGGAGCCATTCCCCGTGTTAAGTAGCATGAGAGAAAGAGAGAGAGAAACAAAAAGGAAAAATTGTTGTTTTCCATTAAAACCGTGTTGATGCTTCTTTCAAATCGTTTCTATTTATTCGTGTGACAGTTATTGCCGGTATTCATCTATTTTGGGATTTTTCGAACACTTTGCTACAAATCAAATTCGATTTTCGAAATTAGAATGATGAAGAAAAAAAAAAAAAACACTGTGGATCGTAAAATAAACATGTGAAAGAAATAGCAGTTGACGCGAGTATTCGCGTCCATGTGTGTTGAAACGTAAGAGCTAAGTAAGTAAAATCGATGTCTTTTAATAGAACAGCTAATTTTCTCGAAGATTGACAATTCGAAGAAAAAAAAAAAGATAGCGAGTGGCAGAGAATTTTCGTCGTATACGCGTGTATTGCGATGTCTGTGTGTTTTGTGTGAATTCTGTGTACACATACATTCATGTACATCGTGTGTACGGATATACATAACGAACGGATATATATCACTATATATGTATGGTTATGGATCTGCCACGAATGGCAAACATTAGCGAAAGAATCGCGTGTAATTATTGCAATAAGCCGTCGACGAAGATGCAGTAAGACACATAGAGAGAAAAAAGAAAAAGAAACAAAAGGCAATGAACATCAGACATCGGACAGACGGAGATAGCTAGGCGAGAAAGAGAGAGAGAGAGAGATGGATAGAGACTGTAAGAAATAAATATCAATGGTTTCCGATACTTCAGAAAAAAATATGAAACATCTTTGAAAAGCATCGTATGCGGGGAAAAAAAGTCGGCTGAAAAAGAATGTTATCTCGAAATTCATGGCCGTGGAAAATTGGGTATCGAGATAAATAAAAATATGTATATAGAAAAAAGACTTGGCGCTAACGAAGCTTCAAATTTCATCTCGATCAACAATAGTCCGATACACCCTTTTGTTTCATTATCACATCGCCCATGGTCGAAAGAACGAGGGGAAAAAATAGAAACACGTTGAAGAATTTGAAAAAAAAACGGGAAAAAAAAGTACCTTCGAGTAATCGTTGAATCAAATTGTCGATGTTCAAGTCAACATCCGCCATTTTTTTTCACGCGCACTTGCTCGCTATCTTTCGACGCGCAGACACGACAGTCTCTCGACTACTGCGGCCGTGATACTGGGTCAATGTTTGTAGATCGACTTGAATCCTGCCGGTCCGGGCTTGCAGTCACGTTTTTCCCCGCTAACGAAAATACACGCCATTTACACACATACACACTCGAGCAACACGCGTACGTTGAAACCCGCGACGGCCGCGACGCGAACGCGAAATGCATGCCGGAGGAACCTTCTTCCTCCCCTTCCCCTCTTCACCGTCATTGCCCCTGACCGCCCCGCACCGCGCGGCTCTCGCGTTGACGCCATAAAACGACTATTATATATACAAACGGTTAAGTAACCAATTAAATTGCATAGTAAATAACCGGTTATGTAGCCCATACCTATACCGCCAATGATATTATTTCCACCCGTGTGGCTATATTTGTTTTTTGGGTCGACACAACATCGCCGCCACATTTCCTCATTTCCGCTTCGTACCTTTTTTTTTCTTCATCGATTTTAACACCGATTTCACGAATCACGCGATTTTCGAGATAACATTACCGAAAAAAATATCAACATTTAACAAAGATATATAATAAATAAAAAATAAATAATGCAAATGTATACTCGAAATTAATTTATTACAAGATTTTTATACACAAGAAATCTTATTGTAAGCGTTCAAAATAATACTGTTTTTCGCTTCTTTTTTTTTTTTTTTTCATTCGTTGCAACAATTTTTCCATAATTCTTGCATCATTAATTGTTCATTGTACAGAAATGGAGTATATCAAGGGTTCAGCAGTTTCGAAAACATCGAGAGAATGATCGTTATGCTAGGAGCCTATTTGCACGTAATCTCGATTAAGATCGAACAAAAGTGCGCTATTTTTCTCGAGGTATTGAAGAAAGTCTTGAAAATGAGCCAACAACATTTGAACACTTCGCTCGTCGAGGGTCGTGTAGGACAACATTCCTCCCAGTTTCACTGAAAATTCATTCAATCATTATTTCACTAAAAATTATCATAGATCGATATTTTAATGAGAAAATTTATTAATCAATTTACCGAATAACCTGAGGAGATGAAACGCTCCGTATAGTTGACTGGGCAAACTGTCTGGATTCTCATTGACAATCTCTTCGTACTGCGTTTTCTCACATTTGTACAACAATTGAATGCTTAAGGCAATATTGAAGTATTCTCTTATTCCTTTGGTCACTTCCAATGCACTTTCTCTGTATTACAGAATATATTTTCCAATTAAACGTCAGTTTGGAAGAAATTTCGTAAAATACTAGATCCAGTGCCATTTTCTGAAGAAAGTCGACTAAATAAAAATGTATACCTGTCGTTGCTTGAACTTTTACCCGAACCCACTTTAGACTCGACGTAATCGTTCAATATCTTGTCAACCGTGAACCTCATGGGTAAAGAAGGATATTTGTTTTGCTTTGTTATAGTGTCGAATTCGTCGACGAGAAATCCTTTCAGGTCATCCGACATTTTGATCTTGAATTCAACCTTGGCGAGATAATCGTCCGAGTCACCGGCTGTTTCCAAACGACTACTGGCCAATATAAAAGCAAATATTTATCAAAATCTTTACGAATAATGAAAATTATTAATAATATTGCAATGAAATTTTGGCACTTTTGATTTTTCATGAAAAATTGACGCGTTGAGTTCAATTTTTCCAAGATAGTTGTTTGTTACGAAAAAAGACGATATTTAGAATAACTCGATTTCTAAACGCTCAAACTTCTTCAAATTTTACCCACAGTTGAGCATGATTGTTAAGAAGATTCATACGAATTTTAAACAATTAAACTTGGAGTTTATCAAATTCATGAGAAAGGATCCAACCTCCTTATTAAAAAATAAAAATAATCATTATTGTACCTTCGTTTTTTTCTTGTCGCATCGACCGAGCCATCTTGAGAAGAAGAGGAAGGCGTGGGGGTACCCAGAGGAGTTTTGCTGATTCGTCCGGAAAGTCTTTCCGACGGGCCGACCGGTGTGCTGGCTCTACTATCGGTATCTTTGTCTCTGCCTCCTTCGCTTCTTCTCCCTTGACTCTTGGTAGTGGTTGTACTTTTTTTGTTTCTCTGAGTAGGCTGTTGATTGGAATGAGCTTTTTGTACCTCTCGTTGCTTCTGAACATTGGATTCGTTGTATTTTAGGACTCTGCTTTCCGGCACCCATTCGTCCCAGCTGAAATTTTTTTTTCAATTATTCGCTTAACCCTCAGAACTCTTGTTTGTTTGCAAAATTTCACCATTCATCATAGATCGTTTGGATGCGTTTTTTTATTATGTAATGAGCGAATTGTTTGTTAATGTTGATGTTATATAAAATAAAGAATTTACTTTTTATTCCATCCGGCGTAATGAATCAGATACTTTATTTGTTTCTCCTTTGTGATGGAAGATTTTAAACACTTTGCTTCGTAGATCAAAGGTCCGTGAAAGCAAAGAACTTTCTCGCCTGTCAAAAAAAAAAAATGACAACTATTAGTAGTTCAATAATGAACTAAACGAATGGAAATAACTATAACGATGGGAAATACCTTCTTGAAATTTACACTTCGGCGGCATTTATATACGCGCGGTTTTTTTACAATCGATAAACGAACAACTTGTTCATTAGTTTATTCTTCGTCAAGATTTTTTTGACAATCCCTTGAAAGTAATTCTTCCGATGATACTCCAAATTGTGACAATAACAACAGGAAAATGTTGTAGTTTTGAGTTCGACTCAATCAAGGACTCGATTGTGTATAAACAAAAAACAGTACCCGGTCCGGCAAATCACAGCGGCTTGCTTATGACGGATGACGGCCGGTAATTTGGCGTTTCCGGACTTGATGGACTGCGTGGAATTTGTGAACGAAAGTGGCGCTCTGGTCTTAGGCTGATCTGTCATTAAAAATTCAAAAAGCAAAAGTGACTTTACAGTTGATGAAATGATCATCGTTTTTTCCGACTGTCGGTAAAGGAGAGAGAAAGAGAGCACTTTTTTGTACAAACGAAATTTTTTGGAAAAGTGGCTTACGTGACCACGCTCGGATATCAAAATATATAGATATATTTTAGAGCATACGCGGTTTTTCACCTCTTTCTCGCAATGTTTTTGAAGTTCCGTTAATGTACGATAACTGGGGAGAACTTGAAAGTTCTCTGTTCTATAATTCTACACGGCACGTGTAGACGAACAAATTTTGACATACGGTATTTTGAGATAAAATACAGCGTAATATATCACGTTTTTTAATTCCACATACCGTAATCGGCGTGAGCCTCAAGGTAGTACGAATTTCGTTGGTACCATTCTAGGTTATGCTTCAAATTTTTTCTTTATATCGCATACGTTTTTTATTTACATAAGAAAAAGTGCTTTCAAGACATTTCAAATTGAATGAAGAATTTTCAAAAGTGCACTGCCCCTACAAATTTATTATCCTTTTTCTTCACAGAAAATAAACCATACGATGAGAATAGTCTTTCTAGTCTATTTTGGGGATGAAAAAAATTTACATTCAATTACAAAAATTACAAAAATTACAGATTTGAAGAAATCGATTTTTCTATCAAGAATATTCAATTTTATTGTTTTTTTTTGTTCCACAGGGTAATGACAGCTCTTGTATTTGGAATCGGTATTGGTTTATTCGTTGTACTCTTGCTCTGGATAGCGGCAGCGCTGGTGTTTGCGGTATCGTTGAGAACCGAAAAGAGAGTAGGAGCGATTGCAATTGCGGTAGCAATTTTAGTGACGGTAATTTTAGTTGGAGCGCCCAGAGGCTCGGAGGAACCTGTATTTAGGGAGGACAAGGTAATTGAATACATATCACAATTTTGAAGGAATATATTAGTGGATAAAATGTCATAAACTCAACATTTTTTCGCAGCCTTACGATCACATATTTGTGTGGAGAGTAATACTTCTGGTATTGTTGGTCGTCTCGTCAATCGTTGGATTTGTGGGTTACGTAAAATACGAACTGTTAGAAACGGTGAAACCGCAAAGAATCAATCATTGGATTCATTGAGGAAAAAACATAGGAGGAAAAATCGTTACTTAATTTTCTTTGACAATAAAATCAATAAAAATGCTACGATACCTGAGAAACACGATGAGGATATCGACGCGTGGGATATCGTTGCTGGGTCGGAGCAACAAGAAATTTGAGATAAACGACAACACGGAATTCATCGACAAAGTGATGAACAGTCCGGTGCCGGTGATCGTAAATTTTCACGCCGAATGGTGCGACCCGTGTAAAATATTGACACCAAAATTAGAGGAGTTAATAGGGCCGATGGCGGATTTGCATTTGGCGATAGTGAACGTCGAGCAAAATCCCGAATTGGTGCATACCTTCGAAGTAAAAGCTGTACCTGCTGTTATCGCCGTATCGAACGGCCTCGTAGTCGACAAATTTATCGGTCTCGTCGAGGCCCAAATGATAGAGAATTTAATTAAAAAATTGACCATCAACAAATCAACGAATAACGTGGAGAAAAATACTTGAACGAATCTCGGGGTTCATCTTAAATTTTGTTTATTTGTCACTTAATGTTATTATTATTTTTGTTATTATTTTCACTCAAAGAATTTGACTCCCGGGTGGATGAACATTAAAGATCGCAAGATCGTTCGTTCTTCCTTTTCTCATCCTCGGTTTCATCCAAGTACAAATGAATATTTCGAAAAAATGATTTTTTTTCGTTTAATGCCAATCGAATTTTAATGGTGTGTAAATAATTTTGTAAGTACGAGCTCGTCGTGAAAAAGACGATAAATCGGATGATTTTATCTGGTCAATCGTCGTATGTACGCGCGCTTTCTTTATAGTTTTGCCGAATTTTATAACTTTTCATCGATTAGTCCAAGACCTTTCGAAAAGGATTGTGAAAACGATTCCAAAATCATAGCGGAATGTTTTAATTGAATTTTTTTTATCTTCTGTTTTTCAGTTAAAAGACCAATAGACTTTACGATTATGAAAAAAGTAACATGTTTTATTATTACGATTAATATTGTTGTGACGATTTATAATCGTAAATATTCATTGCAATAGTAACTTTGACTGTGGTTATTATCCTAAAGCTTCATCTTCTCTTTCCTTCCCATTTTCTAGCCTCTCATTCGTTCGGCTCCTATTCCTCTTCGATAATAAACTCAATTACTAGTGCAAAAATGAAACATAATTAATCACCAGAAAAACAAAAATCTGTGTAACCCCCACGTTTATGTTACAATATATTATTTTTATATCTCCTTCTTTTATTCAGTTTGTTCGATTAATCGTAGAATCTGAGTAATAATTTACATCGTGGAACGGTCTCTCCTTTTTTTTTACACGCACGAGGAATAGAATGATAATTCTACCCTCCAAATCGGCAATAAAATTGTAATACTTAAAAACTACATATTCCAGTTATTCGGTCTTGGTTCTTCCACAATTGCGATCATTTATCGATTAACGCAAATTATGGTTCTTGGAATCGTGTTAATTCGCTGATTTCCGATCGCAAAATAAACAACAGGATCGCATTTGTCTTTGTCCTGATCGAAAATAACTTTATTAACTCGTAAAGAAAAAAGTAGGCCGGAGAATCAGCGCATTAAGTTCTTGTTCTTTTTTTTTTTTAATACCATGAGTAAAATGGCCCAACTCACTCCCTCATTCTCGCACTTTCCACAGAGTTTTGCTTTACTATTTATTTTAATTATAAATCCGTACACACGGCCAGCAATTGACAGACTAGCTAGTTTGTTTTTTCATCATCAGTCGGGTGTCTGTCGATACACCGGGTTAAGGCAATGCTGTGACTCGCTGATTACTTGGAGAGACGCCAGAGACGTGAACCAGAAACAAAAATGCCGACGCCAACGATTTTGCGAAAAAAAAGTAAAAAAAAAAACTAACAAACAAATACAATTAACGTACATCTTTAGTTATAAAAAATTCGCAAAAAATCGTTGAGGGAAAATACATCAAAAACGTAACACCCACCGGGTGGACATCTCTTCAAGAAAATACAAACACGCATTTTATCGTCTAATTAATCAGTTGATAATAAAATAATATTCAACCGAAAGAGACACACGTGGAACAAATAACAATTGTGAGCAGAGATCTGGCATTATGTATCCATTGAAAACAAAGAAGCAATGTTTTTTGCAATTTTTTCGATTATTTCATAATCATTGATGATTTTGCGATAGCCTACGTAATTTGAAATTCAGTAGCTAAAGAGCGAATGGTCGTTACATAATGTTTTTAACATTGGTTTATATGAAAATGAAAGAAATTTTGATGTAACGATCGATAAATTTATTTTTAAAGAGTTTTTGTTTTTTCATGAATAATATACATGAGGAGGCAATAAATAATTTGGAAAAAGAAAGAAATGCCGATCTCCGAGTCTCGTTTAACGGATACAAACATCTCTCGCAAGTTCGCGACTGTAGTTTCAATAAATTATGTACTCTTTTTTTTTCCCTCAATCTCTCATCATCACAAGGAATAAAATTCTAGATTCCGTTCAACGTGCTAATCTCGTAGAATGCGGTTGGATAGAAATGCTTGTTTCATTTTTTTCTTATTGTTCGTTCAAAATGACGCAATCGATATGTCACCCACTCGAGGTTGTTTTTTTCACGCCCTTTGTCACTCTACCTTCACAACATTCCACGAACGTCTTATTATCGGATAATAGTAAATATATATATATATTTATATATTCATATTTATATATATATATATATATTTTTTCAATTTTTCTTTTTTCTCTTATCTTTTACACGTGTATCCTATTTATCTACAGCTTAACGCTCTATTGCGTAGTTAAAAAAAAATTCTTCGTAACAAAACGTAGAAAAACACGAATGACAATTATGTACAATTTTTCACCACCGCGGATTCGAATATTTCAACTCGGAATAAACATCGTGAGCTTGCTTTCTTTTTTCTTCCTCGTCCATTCGAAATCCCTCCTCAGCTTTTTAGACTCGACCAATTTACAAAACGACGATACACGCACATATCGTTATTTACAGTTTTTTTTTTTCTTTACACGGGCGATTCCTTTTTTGCTACAATTACTTCCCTCCCTCCCTTCTTTTTACCCTCAAATCTCTTATATGATACATGATATAGTACAACGATTTGGTTTGCGTCGAGAATCTTGGCACACTGCCCAAATTCTCGCTGTAATGATCTATTTCTTATAATACGTTCATATAGATCGCGGAGCATTCAGATTTATATCAAATCAACCCTCTCGAGGATTATGTTTCCCACGCAGTGGTGTCCAAAAGTGATATCTTCTTGAGTTTTAAAAATATCATCATATTTGGTTGAATCTTGGAAATGATCTCACGAATTTCGTTCAAACTTCGGCGCCCAAATCCCGAACTCCTTGTTCCGCAATCGGCACGTATCTTTCATCTATTTTAACTAATAATATAACCTTATCGACGTGAGAACGACGATTTGGATCACGATGATTTGGTAGCCAACGATGGACCACGCAACCTTCCATTCCGCGTTCAGGAATCCAATGTTGCCATCCCGTTCTTCCTCCTTGCTGGCGCATTCTCTCGTCCGGCCAGATAACGTCTATTCTTCTACCGAGGTTTATCGCATCGTAAACCTGATTTGGATCCATTATCTGAAACACAAACGATTCAATTAAATCGAATAACTTGATTTTTTATTTCAATTTATACGTCTCCACTGAAATCAGGGGCAAAAAGTGTTGTTTAGATGCGTGTTGATATGTATTTAGACAAAGTTGAGAAATAATATTCCATTGTTTCCTGACACTCACCCGAACCCTTTGCGAAATTTCGTCCTTGTCAGTTTTGCCTGAAAAGCTCGTTTCGCATTTGGATTCTTGTTTGATATCGCTGCTGCTGAGAAGACCGGTAAGACTCGCCAAAGTAGAACTCGTTGGTTTTCCAACCGAAGCCAAAGAGCCGCGATTTCCACCGAGCGAACCTGTATTCGCGCGACCTAAGGAGCCACGTCCGGTCGAACCACCGATTTGACATCCAGAATCCATGGACTGAGAACCAGAAGTGTTGTGACCGGATTGACTGTATCCTAAAAGTGTCATAATGAAATATTTACACGTTTTAGTTGATCGAGTTGTTAACACGACAGAGTTTATTTTTATAAATAATTACCAGAATGAACGTTGTAAGTAGTCATGGCATAAACAACATCATTTCCGAAACCTCCATCGTCCTGGGATCCTGTACCACCCGACGAGCAACCTTGACCGCATCTTCTTCTTATTCTGAATGCAAAAATGTGGCATGAGTATTTTGTTGAATCGTAAATGCGGTTTTCTTACTGGAATTTTGTCTTTTTTTTCTTTTTAATGAAATAAATTGACAAGAATCGTACTTTCGCCAAAGTTTGATAACCGTGTGTTTGATAATATTGAGACTAAGTGGCCCTCCAACGATGGAACACAATTGTTGGTTGGTTTCGGCGTAGCTGGTTGTCAATGGCGAAACGTAAATCGGATATCCGATAGGTTGGTCGCACGAACTGTTTATTATGTTTCGTAAGGCCTGTTTTGCGTTCTGTATCGAACCACGTTCAGGGTTGCGATTTCTCAGGTAAACTAATTCTTGTTGTTGTCCGGCCCACAAACCCCGCACGCACTCGCGATTCATTTTTATCACACGGAAGCTTAAAAATCGTTTGTTAAGCATTATTACTTTGTATTCGTTTATACCATCGTCGAGGACGTGTCTGGAAAAAACAAAATTATAATAATTAAAACATTAGTAGCATTTTAGGAATTTAATGTCCTTTTTGATGAACAGCGACAAACGAATCAAAGGAAAAAATCATTTTTTGTTCACCTCAGAGCCAGTAGACTCGGAGCTCCGCTAAGAACAGCATTTCTCCATAAAGGATCGGCTTCGTGACTTATCACCAAATGTTTGTCGTGATTATCAATGGCCTCGTAAAGCGCGGACGGTTCCTCGTATAATTCTGGACTCATGAAATGATCTTGATGGAGTTTCAAAGCCATTCGTACACCTTTCGCGACGACGCTTCGTAGCAGATCAACGTCATGAAGAACCCACTCGTCCCTTATCGATGTTATACGAAAATCACCTGAAAGAAAATGAAAAATGATTGTGCAAAGTAGTAACAAAATGGGTCTACCAATCAGTAAACAAATTAATTGGAAAAAAAAAATGTAAATTCGAAAATAACAGTCGTACCTTTGAAAAGAGCGTGCAGACCGTAGAGAAAAAATTCAACGCTCGACACTGTATTATGCGAGGCAGCTCCGAGTACTCGTCTTCCTAAAAGACTCAAGGCGAGGCATAGAGAAACTAGAGGCGAATCTCTCGACCTATCGATCGTCTAAAAATTGAAAAAAGTGTTGAGTCGGGCGATCAGTTGAAATTGAACCGCCAAATTCGAAGGTTTGAATATTTGGAAAGAATTTCGAAAAATGGAAATGTAAAAAGTACCTTGTCGGACTTGGCAGCGCAGAATTGTATCCAATCGAGATAAACATTGCAAAAGCTACTTCTGGTGATGCCGCTGGCACGAAAATCGAAATCCTCGTCGATATTCATATTAAAAACGGGATCGAGATCGACGAAATTTCTTTTGGGTTTGAGAGCTTCGGTGATGTCGGGATTTTCGAGCCACTGTTTGAGCTTGTTGGATTTGATGGCATAGAAAACGATGCTTTTGACGTAATAAGTGACGAGAACTTTACGAAAATCGAAAACTTGTAGCATCGAAACAACGGAATTATCGGAAATGGAATAGCCTTCGAGTACGTATTTAGCAGTGGCGACTTCCCAAGCGAGCCATCGTTGTCCAAAGGCAGCGTTCATGCTGAGAACGTGTGAAAAATGTCCCATTTCACAGCAGCAGCAATTGTCATTTTCCTCGATGCTTTCGGAGATGGCCTCGACTTCTCGTTGTTGACAATAAGTGCCACGAAATTCAAGCCCCCGAAGTTGAAAAGTAACGAGTCCATTGCCCAGTTGGACAATATGAACGAGACAATTGAGATAATCGGAAGCGAGTAAAAAACAGTCTCCTTGTTCAAGATTTCCCCAACGTCCGAGGGCCAAATCTCCGTACAGGCTGTGCTGCAAGGACCTCGTTAGTTGTTCGTAAAAAATGGAGTTGAGATTGTTGTCGTCGGTGCCTAAATTCCTCTCAAGATGCGACGACATTCTTGTGTTGCTGTGATCGACGCGTCTCGTTTTGTAATCTCTTTCCCAAAATTTAATCGGTCGCACGTAGGAACAGATGAATATAGCGCTGCCCAAAAGTGGATTGAGCGGTGTGCCGAGTATAGCGGAGATGCTTGCTTGAAGAAAAAGCATCGCCGAGTGGGGCACCGAGAAGGGTTGTGCAAAAGCGTGAAAAGCACTGCCCCAAGTAACTTGCCAGGGTGCGATGTAAGTCACGATGAAACGAATTTTCAACAATAATTCGTGAATTTTGGCATAAGCTATACCAGTCACGAAATAATCGAGGAGGAAGGTCTCGCTGAACTCCCGAAAGTCGTGTTTGAATAAGAGTACGGCAAATACAAGTACTAAATACCGCGAGGAAGGATCGGAGTATGATGATCGAAGTGATTTAAGTCCACAAGTTACGACGATCAGGGCGCCAACGTTTTCACCAAATTTGTTCACTATTATTGGTGTAAATTCCGTCAATGCTCCGAGAAATATGATCGGATACAAAATATTTCTCTCGAGAAAGCACAGGCATACGTAAAGTTTTTCGAACCACATGATTTTCACAGGTTCACAAACTTCGAACTGGGCGTGCTCGTGGCTCCTTAAAACTGGTCTTGCCAGACACAACCATGGCAATTGTTTTCTCAACTGCGGCACGATGTAATGTAACAAAAAACCGAGACAGCTTGCGATTCCCCATAAAACAGGATTCAATTCCGATTTTAAAGCGGTGAAAACGGTCGACGAATGAATGACGAAAGCGACCACGCCGATGAAGGTGCAAACGATCAAATCGTTTTTCAATCTCGCTTCCACGGTCGATCTCAATTTCTGTGGCAATGGATCGACCAGCTCGGAATCCGTTACATCTTCGCCAACTTTGATTTTCACGTCTTTTTTTCTTCCTGAAGTACGGATTTTCGCTTCCTTCAATACTTGGCCGCCGGGAGTTTCTCTCCTTGCTGTATTCTCGATTATTTTCGCTTCCATTTTTTCCAAATACTCGATATCCGGTGGCCAAAGATTCGTTTTGACGATATCCCAAATGACACTTGGATCGGAAGACGATCGACTTAGGTGATAAGAGATCGCGACGAGCAAACCGACGAATATTGAAAATAATATATGTTGGGATGATTTTGGCTCGGTGATCGCTCCGTAAGCGAAACCATAGAGTATAAGTACGGTGAATACGCTGCGAAATAGACAATACAACGAGGAGACGAGACCGGTCGTTGCGTTACCACCGAACAAATGGATGTCCAAATGCTCGCAGAGGTACATGAGAAAAGTGTTGATCTGTGGGAACAGACCGAGGGAAAAGACGAGAGGAAAAGCGAGAACGAATATGAGAAGAACGTTTCGGACTTGCGTCATGACGTAGTAGTCGGTGAGACGAAACCCATAAACGCGAAATTCCGTGGGTTTGAAGTTTTTCAAAGCTTCGTTAAATATGAGAATGAGGCTGGTGCAAATAATGTAGTAAACGGGTCTTGAGAATACGATAATACGATTGAAACCGTGAGTGGGTGAGGCGGCATCGGGCTGCACGGATTTAAGTAACGAGTATTGACAGCCGGCGGTTACGAAACAAAAAATAAAGGCAAATATATCGCGATAAAAGCCTTGTTGAAGCAAGAGCAGTCCGAGGCCAGCTACGAAAACCGCCAGCAGGGTTGAAATGATAGTTTCGATGATCGTTAAATTTCTATCGAGCAGAGCGAGCAAAGAGAGCCGGTCAAATCGTACTTTGATGTGGGGCAAACGTCCGATTTTCCATTTGTAATAATGCCTCGTTGTTTTAGGCTTCGTGTCGTTAGTGCCGTCGAGGCCGTCGATGAAACGATTCCACGATAGATTGGCGCTCATATCGGCTTCCTGATAATTCGACAATGGCAAAACAGGCAGTTGATTGTGATTCTCCGTTGAGTACGGATTCAAATTGAAATTACCGAGGAGAGTTTGCCAGCTTGGGTGTCTGTCGAGAAGCATTCGAAAGAACGGGTCTCTCATGAGACTGTCGCGAGCGCATTGATTAACCTGAGCGATGTTCGAGCTCGTAGGATTGTTTTGTGAGGAGCCGGCTTGATTTTTGTTGGCGTTGTTGCTCGCGGGGCTCGATAGAACGGGCGGAGTGTCGATTATCACGGTTAATCCAGCCGAATTGAGAGAAAGACTGCTCGAACTGTTGCTCAGCGAATCAGCGGCCTCCCAAGTAGCCTCGTTGTTATAATTGCGACTTTGATTTATTTGCGGTGGTAACAAAATGCTTCCTGGTTTATCGTTGTTTCCCGCGGGTATTTCAGCGGTTGTAACTATGCCCGGGCTGTCTTTCTCAAACGTATAAGTGTACCAGCCTCCGTTCTCGTCGTGGAATATGTGAACCGCTCCTTCGCTCGTGTCATTATGATTTTTCGCCAAATGATAATCCCCGTTCGATATAAAACGGGCGAGAGAAGTAAGCGGCACTAAACACTTTTCCCTCGAGCCTCTTTTCGTTCCACGATGTCCGGAGCTTCGACCGCCGTGGTGCACACATTTACCACCTCCAGCCCCGCTACCGCCACCGGGAATCGTACATTTAACAACCCTGCCATTTCGGATCCTCACTTCAGGTGCCAACGGCGATAAATGACGACTTATCCAATTTGGCACATCAGCTGAAGCCCCAGAATTATCAGGTTCCCTGGTTGTTTTGAGCAACGGGGCCAACAGTGGCGGCGCTGGAGTCGACAACAACGTGCTCAACTCGTTGTTCGAACCTTCGGCTTGATCCAGTGTACAAAACTCTTGAAAGTCTAGTTCTCTCTTTCGCTCAAACATTCTCTTTGCTTTTGGACGCGTCCTTGCGGTCGGACTCGTCGTCGTTGACGCTGTCGCCTCTACTATTTTATTCTGTTCGATCGTATCATCGATTATTGCTGCTTCGCTGCTCGTCGTTTTACCGCCACGATTTTGTTTCGGTATCGCTCCCTGATTACGTTTGCTGTCCACACTCTCGGCCGTCACCTGCGGCAACAACTTCTTCTTCACCTCGTTGTCGATGCTCAAGGTCGTCGTGCTCGACGATCCTGAGTCCGGCTCCTTCGCTTGATAATCTGAAATACGAGATTGATACTTTTCATTCCGTTCCTTCTACTCGATTTCCTACACGAAATTTCTTGATAATTAGACACCAAAAAACAGACGGAATGAAACATCGAATTCGGGGGCCTCGGGGGATACATTTTTTTCAAACCACATACTCAAATATTCCCTCTAAATACTAATCGAGTTATCCTCGCTAACTTATTTATATGATTCTTTTTTTTTTTCCTCTTCATAACAGCATCCTTCCGACTGAACTATTACGAACTTGAGAGATTTGTTTTGAAGGACTTACAATCCGTACTAGCTGTTTGAAGACTCTCCGACGTGTCCGTATCGTCTGAACGTGTGAAAGTCCAAAAAACTGGCAGCACAAATCGAGATAGAATGTAGCAGCTCGTATTCGAAACTCACACTCGCGGCATGTGTGTCGTGCGTGTGAGAGAGAGATAGGGAGAGAAAGAGAGACAAGAAAAGGGGAAAAAGGGGAATTATCCGAAATGAAGAATAAAAAAAAATTGTAGTTCGCGTTGGCAATAAATTCTCCATCACTCAGCGGTGATTCTCGAGTTTCGCGCAAGCAGCTCTTTGTTACAGAGTCGATTCCTATTTTCCGAGGCCTCTGGGGATTATGCTCGATTTATAAGAAACTTTAATTGTATTCTTAAGTCAGCTGCAATGTTTTTCGTACAATGCCCAAAAGCCTCAATTGTATTTTTTTCTTTTCTACTATGATATTTTCTTACTTTTGCTCGCCCATGGCTCAACGGCGTTCTCGCCGTTCTCGGTCGCTGCGACACTCGCTGAATTCAAGGGATCCTCTATATTTTTGCTGCTCTTCGACTCTTCGATTCTTTCTTTTCGTCTCTCTCCGTCCGAGAGTTCTCGACTACTTTGACTAGCGTTGCTGAACCTCCTTTTGTACGTTGGCTTTTGTTCCTCGAGTAAGGCATCCCGAGAATTCGCCGAGTCGTCTTCGATCGCAACTTCTCCGTTTAATCTGAATGAAAAGAAAATTTATTCGATTATCGAATTCGAAAAAAATTTTTACCTCGATGTCGCATTATATTCACCTCGAAAATCGATCTTTCAAGCCACCCGTGCTGAGACTTCGATCGCGATTCGAACGATTGTAAGTCTCGTCTATTCTTTTTCCAGCCAATAAAGGGCTGTACGAATCTCTAAGACTGTAACCTCCAGAATTCTCGTTCGCGAATTGTTCGTCGCTTTGTTCCGCGATCGGATGCACGATCTCCGATCCGTAACTCAAATAAGGTAGCAATTGTAATTGATTACGCTTAAGTGTGTTTTGTGGTAAGCCTTTTTTCGAATTAATCGTCTCAAGGCTTTGAGGATGAAGAGGCAAATTGTTGTCGTCCGAGGTGGTCGTGTTTTTACTCGTTGCCCCTATCGTCTCCAAGCTCTGAGGGTGTACCAGCTGTTGGTGCAATTTTTTTGCAATCACCTGAAAAAAACGAAGAAAAAACCGAAAAAAATAGCAATCGTCGTTGTTGCCTTAGGTAAATAAATAATAATTCTAAAAATTCACCTCCAACGATTGAGGATGCGAAGGCATTTTATTTTTATCCCCATCCGTTTTCTTTTTCGATATTATTTCAAGACTCTGTGGATGATCGGTAGTGAGATGAGTTTCCATTGGTATCGAATTGGAATTCAAACGCCGGACGCTCTGGTTCGATTTCCAATATGGATAATAAGGATAATCTTCGCTGGGCTCCTCCAACTCGAGGGAACTCGTTTGTTTGATGCGACTCTCCGAGCCCGTTTTTCCCAGTGTTCCCGGTGTTGCGACCCGCGAGTGTCGACTCTGAGATTCCTCCGAGCCGTGTCTGCAGAGCTTCCGAGAACAAGGACGTTCCTCTCTCGCCATGACAACGCATTGTTGACATTTAAGACGCATCGCTGAAAATAATTCAATTAAACTTTATTTGTATTCCAGCAACTTATTAAAGCATTTGAAAAAACACTTTTTTCATAAATTACCATTGATTTTACTCCTTCGTACACGTATCTGCTCGGCGGTGGTATCTTTTTCCAGAACATATTTGTTGCCCTCGGCAATTTGTTTGCCCGCGAGCTCCTCCGACGCCGTCGCATCTTCTGAACTCTCGGAGCTATTTTTTCTGTGTATCTCTACCTTAAGATCTATCGTTGAATTTGGCTTCTCCCGATTGTAATCGGACGTTATGCTGTCCGCATCGGCATTTTGAACATTCGGTTCGATGTATGAATTCCTTGAGGAACATTCCACGGGCGGCGTGTCCGTTTTTCCTACCATAAAAAAAGAATTTTTATTCGATTCATCGAAAAGATTCGATCTTTCTTTTAATCAATGATTTCAGTGAATCTTACCGTTCAGTACTTGCAATTCTATACCATGATCGGTAGGATCTTGAGATTGTTCTCCTCTTTTACTACGAGCCGCTCGACGTTTTTCGCTCTCCAATTTTTGCTGACTTATACTCGGTCCTGGCTCCTCCAGGCACTCCGAAGTGTCGTAAACCGTGTGAAGAGCATGATTTATACATTTTATTGTTCCGAAGAGAGTTACGATGGAGCCGCAATAAGCCAGCCACACGTAGAGCGTCGGAGGTAGAAACTATGAGCAGCAAACAATTTTTTTGATCAATACTTGCCTTTGAAATAACCTCATTCAATGCTGTAGAGATTTTGTGCACATTTGATGATTTGGTGTTTTTTTTTTTTCCACAATCGTTATAAATATCCTGAATTATGCAACAGATTTTCTGAACAATTAACATTTAATTATCGGTAATAATTCCATGGGATATGGAAGAAAAATATTAAGTGCAACAATGAATTATTTTGACACGTGCAATCGATGGAATTTATCGTATATATTGAGCAATGGAATATTCGAATGTCACGAATACTTTGTTTTTGTAGCATTGTCATCAATAAAACGATCGTATTTTGCTCAAAAACATATGACACTCGTTAATAAGACAATAGCACAGTAGTCGATGCAATTGTTTGGGTTCGTGATGTATTTTTGTTGTTGTTTTTTTGCGGAATATTTGAAAGTGTGAAAATCACCTTATGAGGTGAAAAATAATACGAGGCAAAAATTGTGAGCGACAACTTACCAGATAAATGGTGAAGGGTAGGCAGAGCAAAAATAGCCAAACGTAAAGATGAAAAGTATTGGAAAAAACATCGAGACGAGGATCGTAAAACCAGCCTCCTGTCAAACTCGCCCAGACCCCTTGTCTGAGGATTTCCAGCGATTGCGAACCCATCCCAATCAACGTGATTCTCCCTCACCATTTTTCCATTACTCTTCGTACACTCACTTTTGTTTTGCTTATTTCGTTTATCGTAGATTTATCTTCGGTCAATTTGATTTTTTTTTCGTATTTTTTACACTCGTTTCTAAGGGTATGTCGTTCGAAATATAACGGGGGAAAATAGTAGAATTTCGATAACGTGACAAAGCATCGTTCCTCTTATCGGTAGCGCGAACACATACACGTTAAAACGCGCACTGAACTCACGAGAGAACTAACGAATAACACGAACTCTCTCTCTCTCTCTCTCCCTCTATCTCGTGTTTTTTGATAATCAATGCTTATTCTCAAAACTTCTTCCTCTTGTCCTCGCGCAGTAATACACGCACACACAACTTCCAAATACTTCCAATCGCTATTCCTGCTAAACCCATATGAAAGGACCTCTCAGATGTTTCGCGGTAGAGATGAACAGCGAGATATTTTTGATATTATGGGCATTGAGTGATTCCTACAGAACGGCGCTCTTTCGTAGCGATCAAATCGTGAAGCTACTTCTACATGTTTTCATACTCGGCCGAGGCCACAGAACGTCTGCCAATCCGACGCACCGCACGAGACTACAGAATCGGCAAGTTCTACCTTCTACCAGACGAGAAAGTGAGATAGAAATTGCTGTCACAAGTATAAGAAGAGACACCGTCGTACGCCGGGTTTCACAATCAGTGCGAGTGTGAGAACGTGTTCGACCTCATTTTTCGTGATACTATTGCAGTTTTTACCTCAATGAAGGATAAAGTATTCGGAATAACACACGATTCGAATTTTAGCAGAATCTTGATCATTCTTTCATTTTTATTTTCCGTGTACATTCATTTACATTAATCGACTATTTAATAAAGTGAACCGACCTTGCCAATTTGTTTATAAAATAATCACATGTTCGAATAATTGTTCAAAGCTCAGGTTAACCCTCAAAATAATAGTTTTTAATGGTCAATCTGTCAGTTTCATTATCGAGTCCAAAATGGTATTTACATCGCTGTCACTGTTATTGGTTATCACCAAGTCCCAATCTTCAAGGTCATCCAAATCGCATTCCGTCTCTGCATCATCAACACCTAGAAATATATCGATTTCATCGAATTATAACATCGGCGACGTTCGAATGATATTATTCATTTATTTACTACCTTTGGTGAAAGTCCATCCGCGCTCTTCTCTAGTTATTTGGTTGCTGGAAATTCGAATCGTTCTACATTTTCCTCCATAATTTTCTCTGAACCATTTAACGTCAGTTTTTCTCCGAATGTCACTCACGATCCAATATTTTTTGCCTCTCGCTTGAATAAACCATTTATCACATAAAAATAATCCGAAAAGCTTGAATTCGAAATTGACGATTTGGAGCAATGGATGCGATTATTATATACCGTTATACATGTCGATAGCTGCACGGCAAAAACACCCAGGATCCTTTTTCCTCATGTCCTCACCCCATTTCGCCATTTCCATTCTATATTTTTCTTTGTACTCGCCATCACTCAATAAACCATCAAGATCAAGATTCAAAGCTTCCGCCCAGTGACTTTTAATCGGGCCCGATATTTTAAGAACGACGCTCCTGTCAAATCCAATTCTAGAGACAAACTCTTATTAATTTATCCCCACTTTCATTGTTACTCTGCTCCTTACACGACACTCTTGAGACGAAAAAAATTAAATACCTTTCGTGCAATATATCGGTGATGTAGTCTTTGCCGGACTTTCGTTTGCCACTGAACAAAAATATTCTCTCCGGAGTTTTGGAAACGTCAGAATTATCTGTTGCTTCGGGAGCCGCCATATTGAAATTCTTAGACCACGCAACCACGCGTTCAAATAGTAAACAGCTGACAAGACCGTCGCACGCTGGCAAATATACTTTTTTCCTTCCAATTTATGCACATAAATTACTTTTTATCTTCATTCAAAATGTTCTTTTGGATTTCTCGTTGCGACGATTCAAGTCATGAATAAGAGGAATATGAATTTAAACATTTTCTACATTTTCAAAAAAAGCATTTGTCTCATTCAAAAAACGAATATAAAATCTTGTTAAACTAATATAAAATGAAGCTGCGTCATGTTCTTGATTCTTTTTTTTATGAAAATATTTTCTTATACAACTCAATTTTGTCGCGAAAGAAATGAATATTTGAACTTTTGAAAAGACTTAATTTAATTAATGAAAGGTTCACGTGGATAAATAATGATAAGACATTGTGTTTTGTTTTTTTTTTTATTTATTTAAGCATAGAACATGAAATCAAGACCTATTTCTTAGCATCTTTGATGGCTTTACGCTCTGCCGCTCTTTTCAATTGCGCCTTTGGCTTGAGGTTGTGCTTTTTGGCGAATCGCTGATTACGCAGGAACTTGAGGTCCATCTATAACGAATAAACAAAAATTTTGAGGTTTTGTCTCTGCGTACCAAGGATTTTTAATATTTTCGAAGTGATAAAAAATACTTACGCCAAGAGTGGATTCGTGCCTGTTGTGACTAGGTTTCTTGATTCCATTTCTGTGAGCTTTCCTGTCTGAAATATGGAGAAACGAGCGTAAATACACACGAGACATCGAACACAGAGTTTTGAGGTTGTTCGTGACGATTTTGACTACTTACTCTGATTGTGATTCGTGTGATTCTTTGACTTTGCCATTGTTGGTATTCCACTCGAACTGTAAAAGAACAAATAAAAAAGCACTTAATTTATACACTGTTTTGATGTCGAACTTATTTCCCGAAGCACTGTGTTATGTTTTTTAGGTTAGGAAGTCAGAAATGTAACAATCGACATGAATAAAATAATGAGAAAAAAACGCATTGGTGATAAATAAAGATCGATGTGAATACTACAACATCCACTATGAATGATTTTCAAAATTCTGTCAAAATCGGCTCGATTGATCGGATTTAGTTGACGAAATATTCCTTAATTTTTGAGATACATACCCGCTTGTCGGAAAAGGAAATGGGGAAAGAAGAGCGAGCGAAGCGTGATGCCAAAAGCGGGCGCTGACTAACGATCGCAGCGCTTTGCCGCCACAGCGACCATTTTTCAAACTACATCTTTTCAAAAAAATACCCTTTTTTCTATATTTTCTACTCGTTGTTACAGGGATCCTTCTCCAAAATTGATAAATTTTGACAGTTTCCTCAATTTCCCAAATTCTATTTTATGATTTTTTTAAATTCTTATGTATAAAACAAATTCACGTTAATTACATCATTTATAACTCAAGAACGCCTTAACCAATTTTTATCATATTTGATTTTTTGGATTTCTTTTAGTCCTTAGTAGTCTAAATACAAAATTAATCATTTTGTATCAATTTTTCAAATTATAAATCTGCTTTATTATTGACTTTTCGGCGGAACGAAGTTCACCGGGTAATTATAGTACCATATAAACTTTACTCTTACAAACAGGGAAGAAGGTGGTGAAGAATTACTAAAATAGACAGAATTTTCAATATATTACATATATTTATTAGCCAATAATTTTTTTTGCACAATTTGAATACAACATCGCATAAACATAGATTTGATACATCGTTTACATGGCCCTACTGGGCGTTATTTTCTTTTTCGTTTCATACGAAGAGGTGACAGTGTAATTAACAAAATCTGCAAAAAAAAAAGTTCTTCTCGTTCTTAATTCTTTTATGTTTTTTCTTCTATTTAAGCACTCCTGCTTATTCTCGAATAACTGTGAGAGTATCTATGGATAAACGAATGAAAATCTTGGTTTGTTTTTCCCTTCGTAATTGATTTTTATAAATTTAGCGAACTGTAGAAAAGTGCTACGAATTTAATTAGAGTATTAGACATTTTATATCAACTGCGCAAATTGCGGTTTAATTGTAACGTGTTAATGTTAATGAATCCAATAAAATTATTACGAATTTTAAACAAGACAAGAGAAATGAGCACTTTTAATTATTTATTAAAATTTTCATCGATTATCCCTGCAATGAATATTTAAGAATTCGAAACTTCAGAGCTCTTATTCGTAGTTTGCAACACAAAAATTGCTCTTTCCGTTGACCGGAATGAGCTGAAAAAAAGAAAAAAAAAAACAAAAATCATCGAATTTTTGTGAAAAAAAAATTCAACGTGCCTAGAAATAAATAATACAACTATTTGTATTGCATCGTATCACAGTTGGGACGTTTAGTAATATGTTATTTGTTGAATTTTGAAAAAAAAGAGGTTCAAAGATCGCAGGGCTGATGAGGAAAAAAAATACTGTTCTACGTCGAGATTGATTTTCCCCTTTTTTGGTGACGTCCAGAGTTTCGAATAATTCTATCGATCGTTCGTTCGTTCGTTCGTTTTTTTTTTCTCGTCACGTATTGCCGATTAATCGGATTCGCGCGCAATTTCAAGAGAGAATAATCGGAGACGAAAAATCGTTCGTTTCAAAGACGTTTAGAGGCCCAACATTTTTTTGTTGTTGACGACCCAGTCGGTCAGCTTTTGAGTTGGACTTCTTTTTTGGGTCAAAGCGGTAGCTGCGTGCCTAAATTTCGCCTCATTTTTTCTGATATACATCATCGCGTCGCCTTCGAGCTGCAATATTTTTTCTGGACGTATTTCTTCCATGGGGAGCATCTCCGTGAGGTAGGGATTGAATCGATAGTAGACGTGATCCGGCAAAAGGTCGTTCAGCATCGTATGGACAGCTGAAATCATTTTTTATCAAACAAAATCGTCAATTAATTGTTTCTCGCGATTTTCTGTGGTTAACGAGGTTAGAGAAATGATCAAATACAATTCTTTCCAACATAATTTTTCGAAATTTTGCGTGAATCTTCTTGAACGTCGGATTATAATGTGTAAAAACATTTGAGAAGGTTTCACCGTCTGTTAATCGAAATATTCAGTCTTAAAATCGCAACTTCAACAATAACTCGATTTCTAAACGTTCAAGATTCCTCAAATTTTACCCACAGTTGAGTATGACTTTTAAGAAGATTCCTACGAATTCTGAACAATTAAGCTTGGAATTTATAGAACGCGTGAGACACGATCGAACCTTCTTGAACAAAAAAATGTATGAAAAAATATTAAATACCCTCGGTGTCGGTGGCACTGGCCAAAATTTTGTGAAACTTTTCCTTCCAACTGATGGTCGATGCTTCGCTGTCGTTGTCACTGTCACCAATAACGGTGGGAATTCTTCCAGTCCCGAAGGAAACAACGCACTGTATAGGAGTGTTTGGCCACAGTTGTTTGGCTTCGTGAATAGCCACGGCACAGGGATTGTTGACCATCAAACCTTATTGAGCGATAGAAAACATTTTTTATTCCCAATAATTCGAAAACGAGAGGAAGTAAATTGAATTGAATGTAAATTCAATACGTTCCACATTCGAAATGGTCGTTACGACGAACAATGAGCGATAATTAAAAACGTACCACCGTCTGTGAACAAATAATCGCCTTGTTTGAATTCTCCAAAATACGTAGGAGCTGCCGCCGATGCTCTGACAGCTTCCCAAACCTTGTGTCTGTGAGATCCCATGTATTGGCTCTCAACCCGATAAGGGAGAGTATAATTGCGGAAAATATAAACCATTATCTGAGCATGATTTATAACAGCCGAGACAGCTGAAAACTGCAAAGAACAAAAGATACAATGATTAATTTTTCGAAATAATGAATCAAGTTCAATTTGACGTAATCGTTGACATACTTTTGGTGAATTTGGATCCCTAGTAGTTTTAATTAAATCTTTGTCGCCCAATTGTTCCTGCAACATTTGTTCCCAGAGCTCAGTGTCGTAATACGAATGGCTCCAAACCAAGTTGCTCGCTCCGCGAATGGTGCCACGGGTGAATATTTTCGTGCTCAATACTTTGTACAATTCGGATATTTCGTCCAACGTTTTTCTCTTGTGTCCTCCTGAATGAACAATCGTTTTTTTCTTAACATTCGTACGCTTTTTAACATTATTCTTTTTACTCATTATCCGAAAAACTACATTGTTGTTCGATCAATACCTCTGCTATATTCCCCAGCATTTTTCGCTGCATGTACAACAATCATTTCATTCTTCAAATCATCGAAAATACGAAAAATTTTGATGTTATTATCGGAAAACTTAAATTTGCTCACCCAAAGTCGCTGATAATATCGCGCCTGTACTAACTCCGCACATGTAGTCAAACATCTCATGCACTTTTTGGCCCGTCAGCTGCTCCAATTTTTTCAACATCTCTATAACCACAAGACCTCGCATTCCTCCACCGTCTATCGACAAAATTCTAATTCCACGACCCGGTAATGGGTCCACGTGGCCCATTACGGCAAGTGCTTCTCTGATGGAACCTGAAAAATTAACAATTCGTCAAGTTCTCTCCGTTCAGTAAAAATTCTTAATCCATCGAAATAGCAGGAATAATAAATCATAAATAAATAATAATAATAATAAATAGAAATGGCATTGGACGATGATAAAAAATAAACGAGCAAGATGAATATAAAAAATAAAGTTACCATTAATCTGAGGATCTCTGGTTTTCGTTCTGGCTCTGAGGAGAATGGCAACGGCTCCTTCCTTAATGGCGTGGTGTCGGGCTTCGGGGTATTGTTCAATATGAGCGAGTAAATCTTCGACTCGCCTCCATCTTGAGGCGGCGGATTCGGCGGTTGCGATGCTATTGAGAACGTGTCGAGTTCTGGAGGCGATACTGTTTTTGGAAATACTTGTGGGTATGTTTTTTTTCCATTTTGGTATAATGGCAGCTTTGACGTCGATGGCTCCAGGGAGGAGAGAATCTTTATTATTTTTGGTTTGATTGAACTGCGGCAAGAGGGCGGAGAGAACTTGCGGAAATGCGTAAATTTGATCGCGAATGGTTTGTTCAACGACCGGAAGGGATTCCGGCGCTTTGGGCTTTTCCGGTTCTACACGATTTTCTCTCTCCTTCGCAGCCGGCAATGCTACGGCCACTGCTCTTTCCGTAGAATCGCTCTTTTCCAATTTTGACTCGCCGTCGCTACTTTTCTCGCCTAAATTCTGGGCTACGGAGAATTTTCTCATATTCTCTATTTGGGCGAAAGTAACTTTCTTGAAAAGTTCCATCCACTCTTTGCTCAACACTATTTGCAAGTTTTTGTTGTATTCAGAAATTCCAGAATTCTGACTGCCGTAGCGGCTCAACAGCTTCCAACTGTTTTGCAACGACATTTTTGTTTTTTGTATTATGTTCGAGGAACTTGACACTTTGGAGGCCATTGCCGATGCAGCGACCGTTGCATCTCGACCTTGTGCTGCGTCTGTGAGTCGTCTAAGGAATATTAGAGAAAATGTAAGAAAACAAAGTGAAAAAGATAGATCTTTGATATTTTCTAACTTTGTTAACCTCAAATATACCAAATTTCGGGAAGAACGAACGAGACAGCTTTGAAAATCGGTGACAATTTGATAAAAAAAACTTTGACGCGTGATTTGAGCAGCTATCTTTTCGAATATTCGTACGATTTTACTCAATTGTAGGAATTAATCACGCAAGTACTTTCTCGAATTTTCGCGCACCATGTATAACCTGAAAATGTGGAGACTGCACGAAAGGACAGCAAATTTTCGTACAAAAAGAGACGATGGTTCGTGATCCGTGTAAAGATGTACAAGTGAATTATTTGTATGTTTAATTGTTAAAAAACGTTTTTTTTTGACAAACAATTTGGAAAGATGTGCGAAATGTTTGCGAATAATCAAATACCTGCTGTGATTCAAGAAATTTTATATCAGAAGGTTTTTATACATAAGAATAATGATTATAATGGATAATAACGTTTGACAAAAATACAAAAAGAGCAACGTTTATGTTTTGCATCGATGCGGAAATGGCTCTTTGTTTTGAACCGTGTTGTTCAAACTGTATACACCTGTCATGATCAGCTGTTCCACTTTGGGCTCCGTATACAAGCGTTTTTATATCTATGTATATGTTTAGTGAACGCAGCCGCAATTATAAAAATAAGTACACACGTGTACATGCGCGTTATTACGTCATTGCCCGCAAGTCGTACGATGATAAAATACCGGAAATAACACGACTAATAAGATTATCAATTGGATTTATCGATGAGAAAAATTATTAGATTTTCGTAGTAAAAAAGTAAGAAAATACCTGGTAACTGCGGCGGCACAACGGGTTCGACAATGACGTACATGCTTGCTGAGAACCATGATCCAATTTGTGAACAATTAATAAAATTGGAAATTACCAAAAAATTTACGAAACACGATGACACTAAAAGTTGACGACACCAATTTTTCGAATCTTCTGGAGGTTATATTTGGATTCGAAAACACTCGATTATCGTATGAGATATTTTAAATTCACTTATGATCGCAACGATTTTATCAAATATTCGGAATTTCTGATTCGCTTGGTGTGTTTTACACTTTATTTTGCAGTCTTATACTCCGCTAGATTGTTCTTTCACGAAGCTGCACTTTTGAGTCGCAATTTTTCGCGACGTTGGATCACGTGGTTTTTATTCAATGTATCTGTGTATGTTACTCAATCGTGCCCGGTATAGTTTGACACTGCAGTATTTTGTGGAATTGGATATTTTTTTTTTAATTTAACGAAGCTTACGAATTATTTCTATTGTTTGTTTACTCATTTAATGCTAATTTAATAATAATAATACTAATAATCTTAATTATTTGTCTTATGTACTAATAATACATAAAACTTAAAGCGCGGTCTTGAATGTTGTTTGGTTTACTGAAGCGAGCGGCGCGAAGACTAGCCTTTTTATAGAGACCGAATACGTCGTCGTGTCTCTATGTGTTTACACATATTTAGCCAAAATGGCGGTAACTGGGCCCAGAGCCACGGCAGTTCTTAAAAATGCGATCGCGCGATATTGCGATTTTGTTTTTTTTCGACGCAGCTTCACTGTATCGAGAAGAGTCTTTAACCACGTGACTTGTTTTTACATTGTTGACGAGTCTCGCAACCTCGCAACCTTGCATTGTTTATTTGTGCATTACACGGAATATGACGCATGAAAATTGGCGTATTTCGTAGATCTAACAAAACTGAAGGGTCCTCTTTGGAAAACATGTAATTTTTAAGGTTAATCACCATTCCGTGAATTTTGGATCATTTTTCCCATTGACAAAGTTGGGTAAAAAAAATGTGACGGAAATAGATCGTTTTTTCAAATATCTTGTTCGGCACCTGCGCGTAGTCATGAAACAAATTGTCGAAAAATCAACCACGTCTCGTGGTTCTATATAGAATAAATTTGTCGGATGATTTGCAGAGTGCGTCGCACAAGCGCTGCAAACATATTACGCGTTTATTAAACTTATTTGTTGTTTGGATGTAGAATTATTAATACTCTGCACAGCAACGGAGTAAACAAATAATTATGCGACGCTAAGCAGGTAACGCGGCAGTAAACAAACATTGCAATTTTTGCTGCGTTTGATCGAATCGATATGATGTACGAAGCAGCTTCGACGCAGAGAAATTTCGGAGAAAAACAAAAATAAATACATAACATTAAAAGTTGTTTTGGTCCCAAGCGCTCCAACGGCGATTAGTCGAATTAGAGATATTTCAATGATCGTCGATCCACGGTTGCCGGAAAAGATATGTTTTTATGAAAATTTTCTCATGGAGTAATTCCCAACTCGGCTGGTCGTATATTTGACAAAAAAATTGATTCAGAGTGTCTTTTTTTAATTCTGCATGGATTTAATAATAAAAAACACATATGGACGTTGCAAAATACAAGTATTTAAATATATAGGTTTGTGGTAATTTCGATGTTCGCCAACAGAGGACCAGTGACAGCAGCGTAGCAGCGCCATGCCGCCTCGCACCGTCTCATCAGCTGATCGGCTCAATTTCATAGTCGTACGCGGCGAATAAACAACAGATTCGTGTTTACTCGTTGAATTCGTGTCTCGTTTGAACGTAAATACCAACGGAACATTGAAATGGCGGATCAGGATCAGGAAACTAGTGATCGTGGCGACGGTGACAATGTTAAATCTGACAAACTATTCACTTTGAAGAAATGGAACGCCGTAGCGATGTGGAGCTGGGACGTCGAGTGTGATACTTGCGCGATATGCAGAGTTCAAGTTATGGGTGAGTCGAATTCATAACCTCGCAAAGTAAACAAAATATTTCAATCCATTGTTTTATCGAAATTAAAACAAACTTTATGAAAACCTCAATGGAAGAAACACCAATTTCATTGCGTCGCTTCGAATTAAAAAAAAAAACGTATGGAAGAAAAACAATTTGGACGATAATTCGAGTAAAATGTGAAAACATTGTACACGAAATGGCCGCCCCGTTATCCCCTCCACAAATTATTTGAAAAATATACAAACCGTCGAAAATTGCCGGGTTGACGAGTATCCAAAACCACGAATAAGTGAGACAAGCATTTTGAATGAAAAACAAAAACTCGTATATTTGCACATGTTTTTTTATAGATCCATCAAACTTTAACAAATTTTTAAAAAAGTGTTTTCTAACTACGTTTCCAAGAAAAATATGAAAATATAGAGCATTTTTTGTATCTTATTCGATCTCGCGACGACAGATCAGTTTTTTCAAACACGAAATATTTTTCATAGCCATCGTGCAAGAAAAATTAATCGCACGGTGTATTCGAAAGGATTATATAACACAAAATTTTTGAAAAAACACTATTATTTCAATATTTTCATTCCTATGTACAGAGTTTTACATACGCGGGTCTAAAAAATATTAAAACACCTTAAACTATGAAAAAAATTTGGCTATTTACATGAAGATTCTTGTGTTGCTAGTTCAGGCCTATGGGTGAAGTACATATTTACAAATTAAATATATATTTTAATCTCTGGCGTCGATGGCGCACTAATCGACTAATTAACGCCGTTATACTTTTGTTATCCTCTGAGGTAGAGTTTTCAGGACTCTTTAGATGCAAGGGGGTGGGGACAAAGAACAAAATAATACGCAGCACCGCGGAGTACTATTCGTTGTACAGTTTTCACCGTACTTTCGAGTCTGTAGAAAAATAGAGTCAATTTTTGTAAGGACGACGATACAAAACTGTTCTTGCGTCGTCATCACTTTCGTGGCATATTTTTTAAACGCAAGTTTAAATATTTCATTGGAAAGAGTGAAAAAACGTATGAACAAAAGTAATTTGTTGTTTTTTCAACTATTTTGACATTTGACAAATGCCAAAGGGACCGGGGAGTTTAGGTCAATATTTATATGAGAAAAATATCAATGGGTGATGATGAAATTGCAAAAATGTTCCTAACTAATTCCGCATTAAAATGCAGTACGTAGAAAATGTCTAGAAAGTGAAATCCAGCATTTTTAGCTGAATCTTTTTTCGAAAACAGTCTCTACGTACGAAAATACGGTTGTGTTTTGTTGATAATGATGAATTATAAAAAATTGAAGTATCTAACAGGCTGTTGGCATTGGTTTCATGTTGGCAACGGCGCTCATGCGTCTCACCGGTCCGGTCAGCCTTTTCTCAATTTCCTCCAGCGAATGTCCTCGCGTCTCGGGCACACAAAATATGACGAATCCTAAACCAGCCAGACAAATAATACCGAACATCCAAAACGTTTCGCCTTGGCCTATCGCCAGGACGAGATCGTTGAACGTTTTGGTGACGACGAAGGTGCACATCCAATTGAAACCAGTCGCGACGCTGGCTGCGGAGCCACGTATTTTTGCTGGCAGTATTTCGCCCATCATCAGCCACGGAATTGGACCGAAACCGAGTGAAAAACCGATGACGTATATGACGAAACTCATCAACGGAACATATCCTATTTGTGACATGTCGACGTTGTGGTCTTTCGCGTAGAAAAAACATCCCAGCGCGAACAACGTGATGATCATCGAGACGCTGCTTATGTAGAGAAGAATTTTACGACCCAGACGATCGATCAGAGCTGTCGCTACGAAGGTCGATGCAAAATTCACTATTCCGACGATTATTGTGCACAGGTTGCCGTTTATCGAACTGCCTGCAGCCTGGAACAAAAAAACACCACGAAATTCATCGTTGAGGTGATCCATTGATTGCAAGAGCTCGAGGGAGAAAAATGTAAAGTGGATACACATTTTTCTTGGACTTCCTTGATATTTTGAGACGAAAAAAAAACTTCTGATGAAAAGAGAACTCAACGAAAAAAAAATACGTATAATTACCTCGAAAATTTGAACGGTGTAAAAAATGACGGCGTTGATACCGGACAATTGTTGGAAAAGCATCAGCCCGAGAGATATCGAAAGTGGCTTTATGTTGTTTCCCTTGAACAATTCAAACAATGGACTCTGAGTCGCGTGTCTTTCGCTGTCGACATGAGTCTTCTCCACCGCGGCGAGCTCCTCGCTCACGTCCGCATTTTTGCCTCGCAGCCATTCTAGAGATTTACGAGCTCGCTTCGTTTTGCCCTTGGAAATGTACCATCTTGGGGTCTCCGGTATGTAGAACATCAACAGGAGAAACGGAAATGGTAAACAGGCACCGAGAAGCGCCAGATTCGACCAATTTAAATACATTCCCGCAACGAAGCACAGCAAAATTCCTGTTTTCAAATTAAATCAATTAAATCAATTAAATTAAATTAAATTGATTTAAAATTAAATTAATTAAAAATTAAATTACGGGAAAAAAATTAATTAAAAATTAAATTACGATGAAAAAAATTAATTAAAAATTAAATAACGATGAAAAAAATTAATTAAAAATTAAATAACGATAAAAAAATTAATTTCGACTATAATTTTTTTTTAAATTTAAATAATTACCAATATTTCCAAAAGCTGTTGGCAAGAGTCCCAGCGTTCCTCGAACTTCCGGTTGTATCGTTTCTCCGAGATAAACGGGCAACGACAAAGAAGCGATACCGACGCAAAAACCAGAAAGTGCACGACCGGCCAAAATCATGGCAACGTTGTTAGCCAAGCCAATCAACAGCCAAGCTGAATAATAAATAAATAAATAAATAAAATAAATAAATAAATAAAGTAAATAAATAAATAAATGACACAATTTGAAAATTGAAATAAAATAGCGAGTACGTAATGTACGTAAATATGATAATTTGTTAAGATAGAGACAAATACGTGGAACAGCAATGATCTCAATAGACTCGCAAGGCCATTCGCGATCTATACACATTATTGGTAATAATACAAACACTAGTATGTATTAAAGTTTGCGCCTTGAGAGAAAATTATTTGTATTCAATGCGAGACCGCTATTGAGCACACGCGGAAATATGTTTTTTTTTTCTATTTTTCTTTTTTTCTTTTTTTCTCCCCCACTTTTCTTCTTTCTCTGTTGGTCATTGAGGGATGAAGGTGACGAAAGAACCAAGGATTTTTTTCAATCGATCAAACACGTCTAGCCCAAGATTTTTATTATTATTTTTTTTTCCTCATACGTGATGCGTTTACGAATTTGTACGAGAAGAGCTCGACGAAAATATTTCGCGCGTGTCCCGCGTCTCAAACGTTTTTAATGACCGCGTGAACAACCTCCCAAGGATAATATTCATACGTCACCAAAAATATAAACCGCCAATCTTTCCATTCATTTTGCCAAAAAAATATAAAAAAATCAAAGAAAATCGTTATTTATGATTTTTTCTTTTTCCAAATGTCAGATTTATCGATAAATAATGCATTTTTCGACTCACCTCCAATGAACGGAAACGCAGTCGCCAAAATCGTGTTCCTTCTTCCGAGATATTCGATACAAGGACCACCGAAAACTCCCCCGAACAATGCACTGAGTGGCATTATTGAACCGATCCACGATTCCTGTAGAAAATGATGAAACAAAAAGAAAAAAAAAAACCATAAGCTGGGCCATTTTTTAAAATAATAATAATAATAATAATAATAATAATAATAATAATAATAATAATAATAATAATAATAATAATAATAATAATAATAAGAGAAAAAAATTAATAAATTGATGATCGCGAATGACGTTGTTTTTAAAGTTAAATTTTCGAGTCGTGATCATTGTTGATCTTACGCGGCCTTTCAATCGATACGATAAAAAGGAATTTAGAAGAGGAAAACAATCGGGAATGTATATCGTTGGACTTTGGTTGAAGAGTAAAAAATTGATATTCCATTTAATGTTGTGATCAATTGATTTATGAATGGAATTATTTATCTTTTCGATCGACATAACTTTGAGGGAGAATAATAATAATAAGAAAAATAGAATGGGAATTTGTTTACTTACCATTTGGGGCGTTACTTCGAAAGTAGCTGTTGCGTTGTTTTTCATGGAGACGAGGGCGGGCGATGTGTAGGAAGACGAAAAACCGACGACCATGGAACCCAAGGATACCGAAAGGGCAGCTACGACCTGGGCAAAAAATTCATAGAATCTTTTGATTAATTTAAATGAAAAAAAAAAACAAACACTTTAGACATTTTTTCACATATTTTTATGAATAATTTCGATTTTTGGGACAAATGTTTCATGAGTTTTCACAAATTTCGGTTTTTTTCGTAAATTTCGTTTACGAAAGTTTTAGTACCTGAGAAAAAGTGCATTTAGCGACTGGTGTATTGCCGGGAATTTCAATGTTCACGTGGGTATCCGCTCTCATAAGAATCTTCATTTTGAGTTTGATTCGGAAACAGGTGTTTTGGGAAAAAAAAAAATGTCTAGTTTTCGCGCACCAACGCGGTGAGGGAATGAAAGAACGAAAAGAGTTTATGGGATTGACGAAACGATTAAATCGCGAAATGTCACTGAGCCATGGCGTAGAGAAGCGACGAAAAGTGTCTCTCGGAGTCTTTTGGTTGAAGATGACGTCTTGCTGACGTGACGGTTGAGCAAACAATAAGAAATCCCGTGTAATCGAGGATCGTGGGGCAGAGAGGAAACTATTAGAGAAAAGGAGGAGGAGAAGGAGAAGAAGAATTAAGAGATCGCCCGAGCGGTAGGGAGACTTAGGGACGAAAACTCCCTCCTTCCTCACCAATCACTCTCGATCTTTGCAATCGCGATCCAATTCTTTTTGTGCTTTGATTCCCCCATTGATTAATTAAATTAATGATTTCGCCAGGAAATAATGAATCAAATGGAATAAATGTGCGGTGAATCGACTTGAAAACGAAGTTTAGAGACTCCAAGAACGAAACTCTCGGCCGCACCGAACTCCCAAACAATAAGATCGAGCCTCGAAGATCCGTGGCTTCGCTTATATAGAGAACTACACGCGGGCTCTGGGCTCCGTAACGTGGGGGGCACACGCAGAAACACACGACATTTTATCCCTTCCTAGACCTCGTCAACGACGATTCTTAATTTCGCTTCAATGTTTTCCTTTTTCTTTTTTTTTTTTCTTTTTCGTCTCTCTTTACTTCGGCGTATGGTTGGTCCGTTGTTGACACGACGATCCGTCCCACCGGTCCTTCGTGCTCGACATTCTCGGATCTTAACTTTTATATTGTTTCGCGACCGTTCGATGCCCGCGCGTGCGTTTCGTCGCAACTATTTATTATGATAATAGGAATTACGGCCTCCCTGAAATTGCGGAATCCGTGGCATACGCAAATTTATTTAGACTCAACGATCAAGAAACCAGTTTTTGACAAAATTTACCCAATTTTTTGCACGTACTTTATTTGCACGATTAAGATCCTCGCTCTCTTTCGAAGGCTCGTGAAATCTAGGGCAACGATGCGCGACCGTTTCGAACTTAAGCATCGAGATTATGAAATTATCATATTTGTTTTGTGGATAAATTGTGACTGGAATGTAATTTTTTCAAAATTTTCCAGAGTCTATTTTAAACCGTCTCTTCCAATCGAGAGAACGCTCCCCCCACCGCTCAATTTTCGTGGCAGTGGGTGGTCCATTTTACCCCACATGCCCCAAGTTCCTAGTTTCGATCCGCCCATCGACGCTTTGAAACGTAAAAACGAATTTGTGCTGAACTATTCTTCTTTTTGAAATGTCACATGTGTCTAATTGTTTCTAATTAAAGGAGAGACCATTTTTTTTTTTTGCGGAATATGCAAATCGATCGACGCGAACAAAATTACTGCTAAAGACTCAAAATTATCGACACCTGTTTTGTTCTTTCATTCCGACGATTACCTAACGCGACAGATGTTTTCCGGACTTCGTATCTAACTTTCCTGTGCCTTCCTTCGTTTTTCGTCTTTGCTCCTCTCACGTCGTTAGGTTTCAAGTAATTACGAGCAATTAGGCTCAGGGATTAATTGCCCCAAGTTAGGGGTTCACTCCCGGATGAAAATGATTTTTAAGCTCAACGCGAAGTAGACGAAAAATGCTGGATGACTGATGGGAACTTAAAAAAAAGGGTACACGTCGGCCTAGCGGCGGTGCCGTCTGACCGCACACTCGCTCGAACTACTAGTTTAGCCGAACGCTACAAAAATCTCATGGACTGAAGTGTCAAATGGTTAATCGATAACTTCATTTTATTTTTTCATCTAATTTCAAGATTAAGGTGAAGGATCAGTCGGTATCTCGCCACTGTGAGTGCGAGAGAGATAGCTGCTATTTTCGAAATTGAATATTGTTGACACGGTTTGACCAATTAAAAAAAGCCCCTGTCAGCGTATTTTTGCCATCATTCCGCGTCCGCTGACAGAGCCATTTCGTGATTAGTCAAACGACGTCGAAAAATTTTCATTTCGAAAATTCGAGGTGAGGCTCCGTGACTGATCCATCACCTTAAATGGTTGCTCTGATTTATTGGTCGTGAATGACAAAGAAAAACTGTATTTGTTGGCAATTATTGAGCAAATTATTGGGGGAACATGGGGCAAAATAATCCTCATGGGGAATTAAGCTAGATGCAACGGTTTACACGTGATCGTGACACTACTTTTGTATCCCAAACTTGATTTGTCGAACTTATTTACAATATCGTGTTAAAAAAAAAAATATGGGGCAAAATGGACCCCTTTAAAAAAAGATGCTTCTTTTTTGACGATTTTAATTAATTCACACACTTGTTCATTGGAATTGGGAAAAATTTGGGGTTTGTAAGAAGAAAAAATGGAAAGAATGGGGCAAAATGGCCCCTTCCTCGCGAGAAAATCTTTAGGGTCCAATTTATCTGTTTTTTGCCTGTTTTTGGTCCATATTCGTCGTTCAATGGCGTATGAAAACTTGTAGGAATTGTAATGGAAACATAATCTGAGTTTTAAAAAAATATTGTGATAATTTGTTCTCCCTTTATTTTTCCGAGAGCCTACTTTGCCCGAAAAATATAAAATTTTGACTAGCCGGACTAGCCCGTTTTGCCCCAGGGGTCCATTTTGCCCCACATTTCTCTATTTATTCCACGATTAGGTGAAAAATGTGAAAAAATTAATATAGCTCACCTGAGATGTGTAAATGAATGCGGAACAACGCGAAGTTGGTTTGTTTCGTCGATGATGCGTGCCGACGACATCGGAATTGATGCTGGGCTCGTGTTCTTGAAGGAATCTATGCGCTTCGGTAACAGGGTCATTGAGACCCCTGGACTTATCCTTCTCCATCATTTCCGTCATCATTTCTTTGCTCATTATCGGAACGCTTAATTGTTGACAATCAGTGTGATCCTTGAGCAAAGGATCGTAAATACGAATCTCTCGTTCGCCACAATGATGGCTGCTTTCTCGGCGCTGTGCGTGCCTCAAATTTTCGGCATAATAATGGCGATTGTTGTTGTTCGACTTTTTTCCCTTCGTTTTTGACACCTCGTGATTGTTCTGATTTGTTTCTATCGGTTTTGACACCAAAGCTTGCTGACTGTTGAAAGGGCTGACTGTCGTTGCGATGGTTGCGCTTGAGGCGCAATCCAACGCAAGGTTCGAGGTCGTCGATGCGATCGACGATACTCCACTCCCTGACAATATCCTCGTGTAATATTTCGGCAACAACGATTGTTCTTGCTGCAAAATACAAACAAACAAAACCCCGTTCTTTAATTCTTCTTCATCGTTCACTTTTTCACCTTCACGTTCGCAATTTCTGGCTCCGAAACCTTCCAATCGATTAAACTCTAGTTTTTTTTTATCAGTACCGATTTTTCACCAGATTTCAATTAAAAAAAAGAAATTTTCCATGAGAAAAGTTGAGATTTCTTTATTTTCGTATCCCACGATCGTCCCGCGCTCGGAAATTATTGCAAAGTCACTTGTAATTTATTTTCTGCCAAAATAGTCACGAAATTTTGTCCGAAACGCTTTTAACACAAGTACAAATAAATTCGAAGCGTACTTTAGAAAAATAGAGAGAGAGAGGTTGTGCTCGAACTTACACGGTTCTATAATTGAAGGGATGAAACGACAAATTTGGAGTATTTATACGTGAAACGGAGAGTTTGATAATCGTGGAGGAGGCTGAGAGAGGAATTATAGTTTAATGATAATTTTACCAACTGACCAATCATTAAAAAGCTTACAACACGAGCGAGAAAAACATGCACATAAAAATATACAGATATTACGCGTACGCATGTGTATCCATATTTACAACGATTGAAATTTTGCTTTGTGTTGGTAATGCCGACTTTTACCCTCATTGCTATAAGATAACCTATTTGAACTCAATGATTATTGGCTCCAAACTCACAGCTGTATAACCAAACGTGATTTTTCAACTTTCCGCAAACTTTACTTTTGTCCGATGGACGCTCCGAACGAATAGCCTCGATTATCAAGGCTCCTCGCATCCTCCACTTGTTGACATTTACATTTCCCACGAATTTTCTCATTATTATCGACGAATTATCTTTATCATTGGAAAACAAAGACTTTATCTTGAATTTTCGACCTGTTGTGGGTCAAATTTTTTTTTTTTCCACGAAAACAAAGACTTTTTGTTTAATTTTGAAAAATCGTATAAATTCGTCACGAAATTGGGGATTTTTCGATTTAAATTGAACGAATAGTTTTTTTTTTATTTTTTTATTCCACAAACGCGAATTTTTACAAATTGTAAATATTTTATAGAAGCAAAAAAAAAAGTCTTCGAATTCGGACTTGAGCGTTATGTCGAAAACGACGCAGGGGGAGGGACGTTTATCATGACCTTTGCTTCTTATGGCGTTTTCATTCTACAGTTCACTGGATCAATCGCGGGCGCGCGCGCGCGCGAACTCTTATCTCTCGCGCCTTTGTCAGTGATGAGAAAACAATTTTTGTCCCGCTACCCGCAACAACATGACGTTCGGTATCACGTGCAATCGCGTGCTACTCTTGCTTTCGGGAGCTTAAATAACGCGTTTTTTTCGAATTATTACTTTGCGCTAATAGATCAAAACGTTCTGGTGATAAGAGCAAAAAAAAATGGCGTTCACTCGATACAAAACTTTGGAAAAATGTAAATTGAAACTTTAGAAATTCAATTTTTCATTGTTCGTATCGAGAAAATTGCAATTTTTGATGCATTCTCAATTTCTTCGATTTAATAAATGCACTTTATTGCAATTGCATTTTCACAATGCATTTTTTTTCAATCAACACATTTGCAAAATTTATTATCATCGGACGAAATGGACGATTTGGTTGAAATTGATAATTAAGAAAAAATGAACATTTACCGTGGGAATTTACTTTTTAATTGCTACGATTAATCACTTTCATTTGAATTGTCTATTGTTTACTTTTTTTTTGTATGAAAAAATAATGAATCGTCATATGACGAGTTTTGAGAGACTTTATCCCCTCTCGTTAAGCATTTTTTTGTCTCATTCTTGGAATCGAGTGTCACGAAGTGATCACGAAACTACGAATTAAACGGAATACATTATCTGCATGAGCAGAGCTACTTAATTACGTAATTCATCGTGAATTACTATCGCCACCGTTGATGCTTCGTTACCCATTTTGTTTTCTTAGGCTTTGCCACATTTATCATTAATATTTACCAAAATTTGAATAAAAATAATATTTATATTTTTCTCCGTATACAATAAAAAGTTCTGAACAAACGTTTAATTGGGTAATAAAAATTTGAATGAAGTCAAACGAAAAATCCAGACTATGCAATCATCACTAATCTTTGAACTATAAATTTTCGACTCCAAATATAACTTTTGCCAAACATTTGTTATTTTAATACGATCGCATAAAAAAATGTAATTAGCTCAAGCAAAATCATCGGTCTATCAAATGATTTTTTAAAACGTCATAAATTTTCGGTTCAAATATTATTTTTCGCTAAATCTACAATCTTCAATTGTGGATTTGAATGAAATTTTTATTAAAATGTTTATTCAGCAAGATTTTAATTGGGTGAGAAAAAAAAATCGTCAGTCTACGTCGACTCGACGAATCTTTTTTGACATTTTAAATAATCGGTCCAAATTATCACCAAATATTTAGTCCCACATTTTTGCACTATAAATGCAATTTTTCTTTTCTTTTTCCACTCAAATTGCAACAGTTCCTTGGCCCTTACTTTTCCTTCTCTTGATCGCGAAATTACGATATTTCTCTTTCGACCAAACTTATTGCGTGTCGCAATTAACGCCGTTTCTTGCGTCATTTATAAATAAATATACAAAACTTTTACTCCCCACGTAATTATATTGATTAAAATACAATCTGAATGTTGCACCTACTGCATTTCTAAGATTCGTCGAAGTAGGTGTTAATTGCTCAAGATTGAGGGAAAGGCGGAAAAAAAAACACTTGATAATCGAACTTTGCATTTTTTTCACCATTCCTTCGTTCTTGCATTTGCATTTTTACATTCTCACATTTTTTTCTTTATCCTGGCGAACTACAGACAATTGGTGACAAAATGGCCCACTTTTCGACGAAAATTGACATCTGCATAATTTTTTTAGGCTTTTTCGCCAATCACTTTTTTCAACCTTTCTTTCTTTTTTACAAAGTCACGCCGCGTTAATATAATACGTTTTTTTAAATAAATAAATTGGAAATTCTTCGTAAATTGTCTTTTTTGGGAAATTTTTCATCAAAATTTTAAAAATCTTCGTTTAGAATCCCTTTTTTCGATTTTTTTATATCCCACGTTTTTTTTCATAAATATTTTACTATACAGGGTGTCTTTTTCGTGGGTTTGAAATTTTGACACCTCGAATTTTTGTCGTTTTCGAAAAAAAGATTTATTCACACGGACAGTAACACTTTTATCGACTTTTATCGTTTTGCCTGAAGAAAAACAGGATAAAATTTCCATTTGCAACAAGTTTTCGATTTCCATAATAACGAATGTCTCCAAATTAGCATTTTCAGCGACATTGTATCGAATCATTTTGAATTTCGAATGATTTACGTACGTTCTTAAAAAACATTAATATTTTGATATGATTTTAATAAATATCACTGATCTTTGGTGTCTTACCTCGCTCGAAGAATTCGCCATGATTACGTTTTTCGTTGTTATTTTTATAAAAATGAAAAAATAATCATTGATTATTATGTTTATTTTGAGAATTTTGCATTATTTTGCAAGAACGAATGCAAAGGAGAAAAATCGATTGGAAAATGATTGAAATTTTGCGGTAAGAAAATATTGAAATCCCCGAAATATCCCGAGAGACAAAAGTTCCGTATACGTTTTTATCGGATCAGAATAAATCTCTTGTTTCGCGAAAGTTGCAATAATGCGACTGTTGCGTTTCTCATTATTGTTCGAATTCATATATATGTGCTGCCCCGAACGAAATTGTTTTGCATGCGCAAATTTTTGCTCGATATTCCGAAGCTTGTAAAATCTTATCTCACGTCATATTACCGCTGCGTACATAACTACGGACGAATCTTCCTCTTGACACTATCGTTCCACGTGGTCCTACGAAACACATGATTCTTCGGGAAAAATAATAATACGGAACGTCGCTGGAAAATATTTCATTTCTTCGTAAACCTTTTTTCAACCAAAAATTCTTTTATTCCGTCAAAAATAATTGCGTACATCAGTTTTTATTTCTTTTTTTTTTATTCACATAAATCTAAAACGTTTTTCATTAAACAATTTATTTTTTCCTCCATATAAAAAAAAAAAATACATTTTTTTTTCAATTTAAAGATAAATTCAACTTTTTTATAAACACAAATTCTAGCAATTACAATTGTTGATCATTTTTTTTTACTTTTTCTCGTCAAATTTAAACGTGAATTGTAGGAAAAAAAAAAAAAAAAAAAAATTTATTGACTTTGATGACTATCGTCGATGATTTCATGAAAATTGACTCATTCGCTATTTTTTTTCACATGTGTTTTAAATTGAATGAAAAAAAATAAATAAAAAATCGAAAAAATTTGGGAATATTCCAAACGATTGGAAATACTTTGAACCCCCCCCCCCCCTCTCCCTCGCCATCGTTAACGCGTGAATCTTCAAACGATGCGCGAAAAGAATGAAAGTTATACGCGGACAAGAAATCGCGGGACGCCCAATATGCGAAGCCTGCAAAACTTGAATAACGCGATGCGATACATTGACAGATATATAAATACACACGCACGTTAAATGCGTCCATATGTCTAGGAAGACGGCGGCGGAGAGTCTTGAGTTCAGAAAGAATAGAGAAATAAAATAAGGAGCAATAAGTCCGCGTCGCGTGGTATCGCACGCACGCACATCCATATTTTACCGATTTTGCGATATTGCAGAATAGAATGACTTTGGAAATTGAACATTTGGTTGATTTTTTTTTTTTTTTAATCTGCTCTCGATACACGCGCGGTCACGAAATGTGCAACGGTCGAGATTCTAGGAAAAGAAGTTCAAATTCAAATTATTCGGTCTGCGATAATGAGAAAAAAAAATGCATTAAAACGATGCATTCGATAAAACAAAATCCAACGATCAAGCGTGCAATTGTGCAAAAATAAAAAATATTTCATCTCAAAACAAAGATTTTGTTGGATAAATTTAGTAAATAATAATAAAAATTTATTGTTCCTTCGAAACAGAGAATCGTATTTTACGATTTGTTCGAAACGCGAAATAGCGCGAACGGGTGAAAAATTTATAAAAGCCTTTTTATACGCGATGCATTTATTCAAATATTATTAATGGACGATGGAAAAAAAAAATCAATTGGAATAATCGATGTGGACATTTTTTGCAATTGTTGGACGGAGGAGAGGAGTCGGCGGGAGATTATAAAAGAGAAAAAGCGAGAGAAAAAGAGGCAGGAAGGCGTATATGCGGCGAATGGAAATTTCCAGAAAGCGGGCGCGCACGGAGACGGAAAGAAAGATCGAGAAGGCAAGTAAGCCGAGTCGATATATCTATATGTATGGAGTTAGTAAGTTTATATATACCGCGGTCGCGGTTTCCTCGAGAAAGGCGAAACTTTGTTGAGAGTCCGCGTCAGAGACAGTTACGATTGGCGAGTGCATTATTATAATTCGCGATAATTGGGGCTTTTTCGATTGTGTGAAAAATGCAGATGAACGCGGAGAGTGTAACGCGAGCAGTTAAAAATGACGCGCGTTGTCCAAACGAAGTGTCTTTTTCGGTCTAAACAAA
Source organism: Campoletis sonorensis (assembly GCA_013761285.1). NCBI lineage: Eukaryota > Metazoa > Arthropoda > Insecta > Hymenoptera > Ichneumonidae > Campoletis > Campoletis sonorensis. Next base: position 837,862 of record JACEOJ010000110.1, read on the forward strand.
TATTTCTTCGATATTCGTTCGAAATCGATTCTCCGCCATTTCGTGGAGGGAAAATCGCGCAAGCGCCCTTTCCTGACGTTTCGACTCGAAGCTACGAACTAAAATGTCAAATATCGCGGTTTGAAACGAAAAAAAAAACCTGTGAACGATGCTGTTGTCAAAAGTGCAGTTTCGATCGAATTGTCAATAAAAACGATTTATTTTTCATTCTCGGTCGACGATTAACCGTAATCGTTATGGTGTTGCACAACAAATGATAAAATTCGAAGGTCGATAGGGGTCGAGTCGAAGTACTCACCTTTCTTTTGTGAAAGGACATCAGACAGACCGGCCATGGTTGAAGCATTTGTCTTCTTTGCTGCTGCTGTTGCCGCGAACTTTTTCCGCTTTCCGTCATTTTTATTCACGATTTTTAAGCTTCCGGTGAAAGAAAAAAATCGATATTGTTTTGTCCTTCAAAACATCAATATGTTTCGTTCGTAAGGAGTTCGGTGAATTCGTGGGATCGTTTTTTTTACCGGACACGTGGTTGTGTTATGACAGCGAAGAGCACAATGTGCAAAGCTCTTTCAACCGTCTCGGCCTCGATCCCTCTAAACAAGCGGCTGAAAAGCGCGCTTCCTGGTGGCCACCTTAAAAACTAAAATTTGATTCTTCGAACGATTTTTTTGTTTTTTTTTTTTTACACCTTTTGACACGTTTATAACGATTATTTAAATCGCAAAAATCGAGCAGTTGATCGCGTATTTGAACGAACGGCGATGCCGATTTTATCGAATCACTGTGTCCCTTCTTTTTTCTCTGCCGCTTCGGCAAGAACGATTCGTGTTTTTTTTCCTCTTTTCAACGTTTGTTTATTTCGTTCGTAATGTATTTATTTAGTGGTTGAGGTTTTGTTAGTGACGCAAAACATCGGTAATTTGGTGCGCACACGCGTCCGATAACTTTCTAGATTATGATGGGTTCGCGGGATTTGTCCCTTGTATATATATGCAGCCGGACGGTTTAAGTTTCGCCTCGGCTAGTCTCGGAACACCTCGGCGATATATCGACGACGAAGGTGCCCGCGCGCCGCGTTATATACACGCGACAAACCAACGCGCCAATTCTCCCCAACGGAGAGAGGGGGAACCACAGCACCGATTCCATTTGTACTTGTCTCTTCATTTTCTTAATCTCGCACCAGCCTCACCACCAGACGCGCCCGCTCGTCCCTCCGCCCGCTTCCTCGCTTTTCAATAATGCACAATTATCCGCACGTGTTTCGTCAGCCGATTAAACAAACTATTAATTCCTTTCTTTCTCATAAAAAATCCAAAACAGTCTCTTGTTTTTGTGTTTTTTTCGGAAAAACACAAAAAAATCGTCGTTCGTTGTTTCGAGGTCGCGATATTGTTATTTTTACAATGAAAAATACGAAAATAACGAACATTTAATTATTCTTCCTTCGAGGCAGTTCTATCGTTTCATCGTTTTCTTAAGATTCTCTTGAAAATTTGGAAAATGTCATATGTTAAGATATTTATTGCTAAAAATCACAATTTTCGGGAGACTCTCAAAAGAGTTCGTGTCAAAAGTTACATTTTCATCAATAAATATTTTGGCTTCTACGTTCCGAAGCCTTGTGAAACTTTGCAAAAGCAACAAAATGTTCGGAATGTTTGTGATTATACCGCAAGGACATATTAACCTTCGATGACCTCGAATTTGTAGTATGTTGTTCTTTAGTCAATGGACAAGAAATTTTTTTATAAACTTATGCCCGAAAACCATTTTGTATGTGAGAAAAAGTGAAAAAGAAATTTTTCGATATTAATCCCACGATAGAACTACCTCAACCTTTTGAGTGGAAAATATTTGATACGCTTTGATTAATGTGGATGGATTCGAGAATATTCCAACACCTCAATTGTGCGGATGATACGATTCAATATTTTTCTTAAGTAGTCACGCATTCCGCCGCTCCTCCCCTCGACCGACACTTGCTTCATTGGCGCCACTAACAAATACATTGGCTGACGCCGTACTATTTAATATAACCTCGAAATTTGTTCTCCTACGATTCTAGACTCGAATTTGCCGGGCGTTGAGCGGTTACTAATTTCATTGGATTCCAAATGGATTTTCTTCTCTTTCCTTATCAAATTGGCAATTAAAATCAGAGCCGAAAACATAACGACTATGTTACAAAACAACATTTGTCCCATATTGAAGCAGCAACTCTCGGCGAATCTCTAGATTATCATCTGATCCTCCGTGTACAAATATTTGGAATTTCGATGACGGAACTTCGGCATCATCTCGGGGTCGCGTTATTATATTTATTATATCATTGTTTTTCCTCCAACGTGCTCCCCCAACGATTCTTCCTCGATCTGCTTTATAAAGAGTTTCGGTAAAAGTCATACAATGTTATGGTTCAGCTTATCTTTCGGGAGAATGAGCGGGACAAATTCTAGGGTTCTCAGGCAAAACGCTAACTTCACAAAAATTACATGATTACTGAAAAATTGATCTTTTTTATTCACAAAAAAATCAATAATTAATAAACTATGCAGACGAATTATTTAATTCTCTGGCGCAATAATTTTCATGATATTTTCAGTCGTTTGACAGTTTTTTATAACTTTTTTTTACATTTTTTCGTATAACTGAAGTTTAGGGACAGCGTAGGCACGTCTCAGTGTCAAAAAGTGACATTTTATTTGAGAATTTCATGGAAACGGTGTAGACAATCGTTTTGAAAGTTGGAGGACATTTCGAGAATATTTCGTCACTTATACCGAGTCTCCTTAAAAAAAAAAAACTATTTTTCACTCGAATCATAGATTTCTGCACTAAAAAACAAATAAAAATGGATTCCGGCCGTTCCGGAAGTGTCATCGATCCGGGAGGACGATTTTAACCATTAAAAATGTTGAATATTCGACATTTATTCAATCGCAGAATATTTTTTTATCGCCTCTCTTTGCACCATTCAACAACGATACATTTAAGTTACAAACCGCGGTGCATAAAAAGGAGCGGCAATGTAACGCGGAGCATGTAACGAACGCGTCAAAATTGTCATCGTCTGCTCTTTTGTTTACACAAAAATTCTCGTATACAATGCAACGGTATCGCGTGTCTAGACGTACAAGAGAAATCAAAGCGATGAAAAATAAAGCTTTATTTAATCCAATGAAACCCAAATATATATATACACACGTTTTTGTAAATATATGAAGTTTATTCGTACAAAGATATAGGATTACAGAGTCCGGACGACGTGCATACGATTTGTGTCGTAGAAAGATGGTCGAGCCTCCGTTTCTCGCGATGCACGCGGAACGATGACGTGAATAAATCGTGTAGATGGAAATTTATATCTATATATTTTTTATATGAGCGAGCGGAACGTCGAAGCAATCGGAGGCAAAGTTTCGTATTATCGAATCCGAGTTCGTCATTTATTATTATTATTTTTTTTTCAAGAATCGTTTTTCGCTGATAATCAGGTATTTTTAATAATTTTTCTTCCTGGAATTATTTTATTCCGCGGTTTATTAAAATTATATAAAATGACAGATGAAAAAAATCGATTTATGAGCTTGAGAAGGAAGAAAAAAATAGTATCGAGTGTCATAAAATTTTCAGATCCTACAAAAATCACGACTCGTCAAGATCGCGAACACTTCGCGACGATAAAATCATTTATCGATGAAAGAATAGAAATTATCGCTTCGAGTACCGACGGATGATCTTGGGAGATTTTTTTTTCCACCTGTCGTCCTTTTTTTTTCCTTTAAATATGAATTATCGTCAAGTGCATATCCGCATTGACGAACGTAGCGTTTCAATGTCAATAAAAAATGATATTGATTGATTAATTTTATTGGTAACCCTATCTGGTCACACTCTGGTCCGAGAGACCGACTGCAAAAGTCCGTTTTTTCCCATAAACGTCAAAACTCTTGGTCGAGAGCGATTGTTTGGTTTCACCGATTGCTTTTGACTCTGACATTCAAATTTCTCTACACGCGATAAGCGATAGAAGTTGTCGGGGTTTCAAGGACCAAGCGCGCGTTAAAAATCAATGATTTTTTTTCAACCGCTAAATTAAACATTGATTCATTCGCTTCTGCGTAAAGAAGCGAGAAAAAAAAACATAAATAAAATATTTAAAATTAATCTAGATAGGTAGACGATCGTGAAATATTGGATGGGAAAAAATTTGTTTCGTCAAAGCTCCCGGGAGCAGGGAGACGGACGAACAAATATTACGTATTCGATGGGGGTTAATTTATTGGGTTAATACGGGGGTCCGTTGGGTCTCTTACGCGCGAGATCACCAATCACCGATCCGCACATACGTTCGTAGTCAAAAACGCACGTACACATACAAAAACATAAAAAAAAATGAATAATTAATTTAATCGAAAAGTTTGCGAGTAATAAATCGTGCTAGAAAATAAATAAATAAAAGCACTTAATCGAGAAAATCAATAATAATAATAACAACAATAATAGAATGAATAGAATGTAACGGAGACATTTAGCGTCGACGATCAATAACGTACAATCATTCAATAACTTATCTCCATGGCTCACAAACGAATCGACCCCACTGCGAAATTTTTAAACGATTGTTTTTTTTTTCTTTTTCTTTTTCTTTTTTTTTTTCTTTAATCTTTATTTTCCGTCCTTGATTGGTATGATGTATACACAACCAGGCAGATTTGGAATATTCCTAAACCATTGTATCGTACAGGAGAAACATAGCGCCGTCTCGATATTTACTTCAGTTCCCTCTCTTTCTATGTCTTTGTCTCTTCGCGTTGACAGTTTATTCGTCTCTCTCTCTCTCTCTCTCTTTCTCTCTCTCTCTCTCTCTCTCTTTTTCTCTCTCTCTCTCTCTCTCTCGCTCTCTCTCTCTCTCTCTGTCTCTCTCTTTCTGTCGTTGATCGTAAGGAAGGCTCGTCAATTCGATACGTTATTAGTGCCATTGAAAAACTTCCATTCGTCGATATCGAACTACGCTTGGATCACGAAACGATCCTGTTCTTTCTTTCTCTCTCTCTCTCTCTTGCTCTCTCACGTTCTCATACACACACAAACGTACATTTTACATATCGCAATATAAATGTATATTCGCATAAATCCTTAATCGCAAGTGTTTTGCCCTGCTCAGCCTGCTCTCTTCTCGTAATTTATTGACCGATGACTCTCGGTGCGCGATCATTGTTGCATATGCTCCAATTATTTGCCCTCGTATTATTTATCTCCGTTGGAAATTCGCTTATTATCACGTTTTTTTTGTTAAGATCATTCGTGTACATGACGAGGTTGAAAGAATTTCAAAATTCGCATTATAATCTATCAGGATATTGTGTGATTCGGAGTTCCAATTATTCAATACACAGAATTATAGCTTTGATAATAATATTTCATAGATATTCATTTTTTAGACTTTGAGGGGGTCGTCCAGTGTGAATGCTATTTTTGTGCTTTTTTGGGGATTTTTTTTGTTGTCAAACCATCAAAATAAAAAAAATCTAAAGTGTCTATTATTTTTATTGACATTCGAACAAACTTTGTGAATTTTTTCAAGTTAATATATTTAACACAATCGGAGATACACCGTGCAACAGGAACACATGAAAAAAAAGATGCTTCACTGCTGCCATGATTCCGGTCGCTCTGCTGATCCGAAATCAAAAAACCAAACGCCATTTCAATTGTGAGACTCGAGGCTCTCCATGGAACTAAAATAAAGTCAAAATTTCGAAAAACAATTGTTTTTTACGCTTCAGAAGAAAAAATTCAACTTCTCGCACTTTTTTTGGGGTCTATTTAGCTGGTAAAAAGAAAACTAATGAAGCAATCTTAATTATTTTAGTTCAACTTGTAGTTCCATATGTACTAAAGATGCTGTACAAATTTAAGCAGAATCAATCAACTAGTTTTTCAGATACTACGGCAGCAGTTTGAAAAAATCGTGTTAGTCTGGCTTATTTAGGCCACAATTGTAACAATTAAACCATGTGAAAATCTTACTTTTCCCATTGTTATTATTACGTTATTAAATATCAAGCAGAAAAGTAACGCATTCTTTTGTATTATTCGCGTGAGCGTGGAAATTCTCGCGCAGAAGAGCTTGATTCTCTGCGAGTGAGTTGGATGCCGGTACAGTACGAGCTCCGTTAAGTGAATAATGAGAGTTCCCACTCTCGTGCGTCCCGCCGATCACGCCTTCTCCCCCTGGGCAAGGGATCGTTCACGGGAGGTCCATTTTCCCCCACCGCTAGGCGTTACGAACGACGAGCTCCGCCCAGGCCGTGGTTTTTCCATGAAAAAGTATCGAGTTCCCGTGCGCGCATTCTACGGAGTCAGGAAGTGAGCGAAAAATCTCGGAATAAAGAAAAATCGATGAAAGGGACACAAAAAAAGGTTTTGTAACCTTTTGCGAGGGCAAAAGGTCAATAGCACATGATAACCGTGAATGTAGTGAAATAATCTTCGGCGTTTTCGTTGATGGATAAAACCACGGTAGTCTCGAGTTAAATCTTATCAGTCGTAGATGCTCACTGGCGACAGAGGTCACGGGCAAGTTCGCTTTACAGATATCAAAGTGTGTTTTTCATCTATCCTTGGCACAAATATAATTATGTATCATTATGCACGCTCTAGTTGGTGAAAGAAAAAAAAACACACACACATTGCTTTTTCCTTAACGCCCGGAACTACTTTTTGTTCTGGTGTATTTACAACTGCGTTCTAAATGTAAACAAAAAAAAAGAGGAGCCACGAACCACGCCGTTTTGGAACAGCTAGAACATCGAATATAATGAATTTACTTGAAAACAAAATTCTTCGTGGCTTGGAAACAATAAAATGCTAAAACTTCGAATTGTCATTATTCGGAGAAAAATAATCGTAATAAAAGGGTTTTTCAGGGGTTTTTGAAGCGTTGGATTTATTCCGGCAAAGTTTTTCGACGTACTTTTCTTGCACGAGGCTTATGTAAGATTCTTTTTATTTATATTTTATTATTATTATTCTCATTATTCTTACAACGAAACTACCGAACGGAATAGTACCAAATCGTTCAATAAACTTTTGGCACACTCGTCGACTCACCACCGCCACGATCTATCGATCTCAATTGAAAACACTTGATTTTTTTCGAGCTTCGATGATGTTGGGAAAAATAATATTTAATATTAAACCGAAAAAAAAAATATGACACTTGTTTTCTCGGGTCTCGTAATGTCGTAAATTTTTTTAACCGACTTCGATTGTTGTTCCTCCTGCGTGTCGTTAATTTTTTTTTTTTTACAGTATTGTAATTTATTCATTGTTTCATTTGATTTATAATCAATGTTCTGTCAGAAAAAACACTTGTTTCTCGTGGCTCGAAGAGTAATCTCGAAAATTATAGAGTTTCGAAAAATTCAAGCCTCTTTATAAATTTTTATAAATTTCTTTATAAATTTTCGTAAAAACTTCCGAGTACAAAGTTGATTATTTGTTTTATTTTTGAACAAATCCAATTGTTTTTCTTTTCTCTGATAAGAAAATTCGCGAAGATATTGATTTTGGAATATGAGAAGATAGTATCGATTAGATGATGTTCTAGAACTTTTCGTGTATTGTACAAGTGACGTACGAAGAGAGAATGAGAAAGAACGAGAAGGTGGAAGAAAAAACAAAAGGAAGAGAAGAATAAAATCAAAGCAAGTAAGAGACAAAAAAAGATCGAAAAAGACACTGGGATAGGATAATAATAATTAAGTCAACACTTTGTACGTCACGACTATTGTGCATTAACAAAAACAAATTTAAAAGTTACGTTTCTGTTGTTTCTAAGAATAAATTGAAGGGGCTTATGATTTTTTTTCAGGAATTTTTTTAAACAGAACAAAAATTGATCATTTATTAAATAATATTAGCATTTAAGTTATTGTTTATTATCCATTCCATTATTGTACTCTAAACATTTATACCATAGACACATTTTTTCCTTATCATTACCGGTGAAAGTTGCCCCCCACTCTTTTTCCTTCCGCGATCTTCGACTTGGACTTTGTTTGACATACAAACGTTCTAAATCGAATTATATTTCAACGGGCTAAAAATTGTTTTTCTTCGAATTACGTGACGCACGAGATCTTTTCGAATATTGTCATCAACCGAACATTTCTTTTGGCTCGAAAGATAAAAAAAATTGTTTCATTTTTTGTCACAGTGCGAAATAATCGTATTAATAATAAAAACAATAGCAATTGTTATTGAATTTTTCATTGATAAATAATAATTATTCCAATTTACATTGTTTTGTAATTTGTTTATGATCTTTTTTTTTTTCTTTACAGATGCTTGCCTTCGTTGTCAAGCAGAGAGCAAAAAGGACTTTTATGGCCGCCAGGATTGCGTAGTCGTGTGGGGCGAGTGCAATCACTCGTTTCATTATTGCTGTATGTCCCTGTGGGTGAAACAAAACAATCGTTGTCCTCTTTGCCAGCAAGAATGGTCGATACAACGCATGGGCAAGTAAACCACGAGGATAGCGATCGAATAAAATGATAAATATTGCAAATACGTTTTTAAAGGCTTGTACGAATATCTGTGGCGATCGTTTGTTCCATTAATTTTTCGAGAGTGTCTGAAAAAGCAGAGTTTAGCTCATTTTTTGTATATTTTTATTATGTCGAAAGAAAAAAAAAGATAGAAATCGATTTGAAAAAGTGAATAAAGTTGTTTCTATGCTAAATCCCTGTTTTCACCATTTAATGCATCAACGAAAGTCCAAATTACGTCATCACCATCGACGCATATAAATATATGCGTGAAATAAAAGTAATCGACAATTATGACCGATTAAGGATTAAATCTGCATCGTATTATCGCAAATCCAATCGATCGTTGCAATCTAGACATTGAACATTGAACTCTGATGGGAAACGTCATCAATCGGGTTCCCGCAAAAAGTTTATCTTCTTTCAGCTCGCATTGAAAATGTAACACTGAGAAAAAACAGCGAAAGAAAAAAATAAAGTTGAAAAGAAGCTAAATATGGTCGGAAAGTAACGGAAAGTACGCGTAGTAATAATAAAAAACGTTGGGGTTATGTATCGCGTTTAATTAGTTCGACCGATAGCCGCTGACGCGAGAGCGCCTTGACGTGTGCGTCTGACACTTGCGGGGGGGCAGTAGCCGCGCGATCGAATAATTTGTTTTTTATTATTTTTATTACTCGAAGCATAGGTTAATTGAGAGTAGAACGCAGAAGCTGGACTCTCGTTTGACACGGAGTCGCGCCTCCTCGTCGTTATTTTACTTGTACCAATAAATTCTTGATGCTCGAAGACGCACGTAGACACGAAACGAAGGTCATTGCGTTTCGCGAATGCCTTTTCGCCTCACGCGCGTTTCGTTCACATGCCTCTTTCTTTGCTCATATGTATCGAACATAAATATATATATATATTTTGTAAAGCTGTGGACATGCCGAGCCTCACGAACGCTCGTGACGTCACGAATTCTCGGAGGCTCGACCCGAAGCCGCGTTGGCCTCGGCCAATCACAGAGTAGAAAGGAATCTCGCCTCGCCTCCGGCGACTCGTGACTCTTTCTCCCGCGTACTCCCGTCGTCGTCTCGCATCGTTTCCCCCAATTACTATACTCATTTTACTGTGATTGTTATCTCTCCTGACGAGCCCACCGCAAGAGCATCGTCCAACAGGCCGAGTCTCCACGTGGGTGTTTTTTATTATTCTATATTTTTTTGCCTTCCCTCCTCTCCCCCTCCTCCTCCGCCGTTTTTAAATTCTTCGTAACCATTGGATCGCGAACAGCTGCTACTCCTCGGAATAATTTTCGCTCTCACAATTTACTTAGTCCATTAACCACATTTCGAAATCACTTTCAAGGAATTTCGAAACGAAAAGATTTGCACAGAGAAAGAGAGCGCCATTGTTTTTGAAGTTGATTCTCTACCGAAACACTCTTCGATTTGGAAAGAAATGACAATCGAGCTCAATCCTTTTTTTTGTTTTTTTTTGTTTTCTTTATTTTGTCAGAAGAAGCGATTCCTGACTTGTGCTCAAATTTTACGATTCCAAAAATAGATATTTGCCAGGAAACGGAATGACACTTTCATTCGGTCGAAAGATATAGCGTGCGACGAGCCTCCAAGAATTTTATCGATATCGTGGGAAGTCCGACGATGAATCACGAAATCATTCGCGGGCCGTTGCGTCAAAGCAAATAGGACTGATGCAAGTTTTCGGAGACTTTCCTACGAAACTCTTCTCCCGCGTCTCCAAATTCCTCATGAATGTAAACAAACAACACCGAAACAATAGCTTCTGCTACTACGTCGTTCTGGAAAAACATGCAACTTTTGACGCGATATTTAAATGAATAAAAATGCACGCAATTATCTGCAAGGTTTTTAGATAAAAGTCGAATAATTAATAATAATGTGACTAAAATTTAAAAAATAAATGTTATTATTGTTAGCATTGTTATCAGCTGGATAAAAAAATCGCTACTCATCGAAAATTCAAGCCGCGCAAGTACATTTTTTTTCGATTTATTAAAAATTCTCATTAGTACTGGAAGAACTACTGTTTCTTAGTTCGCATACAGAGGCGACAGCGGCGGCGCCTATTACACAAAAAATGCAATCGTACGATCGTGCGGAATGTGAAGGTCGTTCCGGTCAAACGAGGGGCTCGACAACGTGTTTAGCCAATCAGAGCTTGAGATAGCTGGGCATATGTTGTTGTTTTTTTTCTTTTCTTTTTTTATTTTTACTTTTCAGTACAGCTGCTCCTAAGACTTTGCCTGGTAACAGAGAGTTAAAGGAAACCTGGCGCGGCGAGCGGGAGGGGAAGCGCGGGGTCGGTTAACCTAACTGGCTGACGTCTTCGTTGCGGAGCACCAGAGCTCTCTCGGTCAACCATATTGTTATTATCATTGTAACGATGATAATGATGAAATCGCGAGGAGGCTAATAAAAAAATAAATTATATCGTATCGAGTTCGATCCGGTCAGTTTCTTTTTTCTTTTCTTCCTTCCTCCTTAGGCTTTTGGTGCACTTAAATATTATGAGTATAATTTATGGACTTTTTACTCTTGTTTTGATTATCTCGTTAGCAGCGTTCGCGAGGTGCCATCGATATGGCGTCACAATATAGTTTTTTATTATTTTTTATTTGCGTTTTTACAGATTATTTTGATGGGTTTCTCATGGATATTTCGCTAGTTAAAAAATCGAGCTTATCGTTATGTTCTTTCAGTTCGGAATGAGATTCCTTGCGTTTATTCATCATTCTTATCTCATTTTATATTCCGTATGATCATTAAATTTAACACCTGGCGTTAGTTTTTGTGGTTGTTTTTCCTGTATCATGATTTTTTGGTCCTTTAAAAAATTATTACAATATTTTGACGATTCGCGAGTCGACGGTAAACAAAAAATTGAAGCGCCATCGAAATGGCTGGAAGCGCCATCTCGAAGCTGCTCTTCTCAATACGTCGAACCCTCCGTCGATAATGTAAATTTCGCTACATCATAAAAGTATGTAATTTCATTGAAACTTCTCTGTAACTTGATTTTCATAATACTGTCGTTTTCGCGAACCACTTTGCTGAAAATGGATGGATGGATGAAGAAAACAAAGTTGAGCTTTCTTGTCGTTGGAATAAATCGTTGATCGATATATTTAACAGGGTAAAATTCGTTTCAAGTGTCTTAAGGCGATCTATCGGTCGTTCAGTCGGTAAATATCGTACTTAGCAATTATCTCGAAATATCGCGCGTCTGCGAGGAAAATAAGAATCTGTTTTTTAATTGTCTCGTGTCATACTCGAGCAGCACCTGATAAAGCGCCTTAAAAACGATGTAACAATCGAAAATTTTCGTCAACTAAGTTACACGATAATAATTCGCATTGGGAGAAAATTCTCTCAGCCAACATTTCTACGAACGGAAAAATGTATAAATTTCGGTACAGTGTTCACAATGAGCGACGAAAGAAACTTCAAAATTTAATCAAATTGCGCGCGAAAATAATTTTCAATAAAGTGATGACAATTTAGAAATTAAATTTTTTTTCTCTTTCGTCAACTAAATTTTCAAATGACGTTTAAAGTAATGCAAAAAAATCAATAATATTTTTGAATTACTACTAATTAAATCTACGAAGGCTGACCGATCAGGGTCCGTGGCAGTAAGGCCCTAACTTTTCACATGCTAATGATATTTGATTGAAAAACAAAAAAGAAATTACAAGTTTTTTCGACAATATTAACGAAAAGAATGGACGACTTCGCATTTTTCGAGCTGCGATTATTTCAAAATTTTCTCCTTTTGTCACCTTGACCGTTTTAAGGATCGTCACGTTCCATTATTATTTTTATTTAAATCTCTCCATTTTTTCAAAATGTTATACTTATTTTTCGGGTTCAACGATATTTCGGTTTGTCAAGGCACTTGGGTTTACATCTAGCTGCCAACTGCGTCAATCCTATTATTATGTTTGAATCCTGCGATCTTGATTCGCGAGTAAAAAAAAAAAAAAAAGAAAAAAATTAATCATATATATATTTGTATATATCGTGGACGATATTCGCTGTCAAAGTTCACGATGAAAATGGAGATTTCAGTAATATACTAGAAATCTTGAGAAAAAGCAAAAAATGAATGTCTCGCGTTGATTGAAACTGAGTGGAAAGCTCTGTCTTTTGCTTGTAGTTAAGAAAGTCATATTTTAGCGTAAATCGCCATTTTCGTATCATGAGTTTTTGACATTAACAATTAGTATGCCTCGCACCTCTCATCAACGGTATTAAAATACTTGGGCTCTGGGCTTGTCTCAGGAACGGATGCTGCAAAAGTTCAGCCGCTGTTGCTCTTTGATTTGGATCACGAACGAGCATTCTCTCCAAAAAGCCTTGAAGTCTTGGGCTCACCTATTTCAACACAAATATCATTGATTATTTCTTGAGGAAAGTTCTTCTTACTGTTGGTCTCGAGGAATTCAACTGACCTTGTGAGAATTCTTTAATTTTGGTGGTAACATATCTCTAATTCGACGCATCGCTTGGAGAGGTGGTTCATTGAAAAAGGGTGGTTCTCCGTCGACCATTTCGATGATCATAATACCAAGGGACCAGATGTCCACTTCCGGTCCGTAAGGTAACCTGAGAATCATTTGAATTTCGTCGAAAAGGACACTCGTTTATAATGCATTTTCTTTTAAATTGGCTTTAAAGCAACGAAATTTGGTGCAACGTTGTTTTTTTCTTGTCTGGAGAGGATAAAATTGCCTCGGAAATAATTTACCTGGAAATAACTTCCGGACTCATCCAATAAGGCGTACCGACGAGGGATTTTCTCTTTGGGAGTTCTTGAGAGACTTGAGCACAGAAACCAAAATCCGTGAGTTTGACTCGTCCGTCAGCGGTCAAAAGGATCGAATCTGATTTAATGTCACGATGAATAACGCCTTGCGAGTGTAAGTACGAAAGAGGCTTGAGACATTGGGAACAAACAGTGGCTATTTGACTCTCGTCCATCCGCGAGTGCGTGACGATGTCCGTGAGAGCTCCACCTTCGAGATACTCCATCACGACCCAAAGTTCATCCTCGACGAGAAAACTGTCATACATTTCGACGATATTCGGATGATGATAATCCCTCATTATCACCACTTCGTTGAATAATAACTCTCGCCTTTGTTGTTTCCGAAGGTCCATCTTTTTAACCGCAACTTGACGAGCGGTTGTTTTATCGGTCGCGATGCAAACCGTTCCCGTACTACCTTCACCGATTTTTACAAAGTTCTTCAAATTCTCACGTGGATCGCCTCGACTCACCTTTGGAAAAATATTGCCGGTCAATCAAAGCTTCAATTTATCATTTTATATTTTTATAGTTATTTTCAAAGTCAAATTTATCGAAAAGGAATGATTTGTGAAATAATTCTTGCCTCATTCTTTTCGTAAAAGTTAATTATCTACTTACGACCATTTGCAGAGCAGCTCTGAATTGTTCGTGAGTTAGCCTCTGATCGGCGCTCTGTTTGTTCGAAGTATTTTGTTGAACCGCCGCCAAATTTCCGGAAGAAATGGCTCCTTTCATATTTTGATTTTGATCCGGTGTCGCGCTCGCGCCTCCTCCCCCCGCACCTGCTCCCGTTATCGTCGAAGGTAAACTCGGAGGTTTAGACAAATTGTGCATCGATTGTGAGCTCTCCAGAGGTTTGTTGAACATGAGATTGTGTAACGGCGGTGGATTATCACTCGCTACGTAATTTTGGGAATGTTTGTTCACATTGTGAGAACTCAATTGGCTCAGGGGACGTTGCGAGGCGATTGAACCAACGGGCGAAATTTTTGGCTGTAGTTTGTGGACCAACATGTTCTGCGACATTTGTTGATGATCTCTGCACGATCCTTGCTCGTTCGGCGGCTAAACAACAATGCATTTCAACGTTAAACAAATTAAAAAGTTGCAATCGAAAAATTTCGTTGTCCTTGACAATCACCTGAACGTTTCCATTATATTGTCCAGCCACGGTGGACGCCGAGCTCGTTCGAGGGAAATCTGGATCAGAAATTTGTCCGACGCTTGGATTGGTGCCCGGAGTTTGAAGATTTGGAATGGGACTCAAATTTTGGAAGTTCAGCGATAAATTCGTTGCGTTTCCGGCTCCGTGAGCAAGATTAGGCGAAGATTGCATGTTCGGGTTGAGATTTTGAAGATTTGGGACGAGGCTCTGAAGATTGGGGTTGCTTCCCGGTACCATGTTGGCTGTATTTTGTCGAAGCTTGTCCGTGTAACACTGTGGTTTTGGAAAACTTGGATATGGCTGAGGTTGGCTCGGGCTCGAAGATATCTCTTGGCCCTCCGGCACGGACGGCGGAAGATTGGCATTGTTCCTGGATAATTATTCATTTATTAAAATCAATTGAATTGAGTTGCGGTGGATAAATAATGAATGACGAACCTGTAATCTCTACGAAGTCTGGGCGGGCTGGAAGACCTGAGAGAATTGGACCTAGCGACGGTGCTGGTTTTAGGTAAACAACTATCGGCAGTTTTTTCATTAGCCACGAGCCTAATGATTCTGGGATCGTTGTGTCCACGGACGATAGTTTTCAAGTCGAGTATTTCTGTGGGTGTTATTTCACTGGGATCGACCAGCGGCAATGGACGATTGGTTGATTTTAAAATCTGATTATTGCCCACTATAGACGCCCATTGAAGAGGCAAACCAACGAATTTTCCCTCGCGTTTGTCGAAACCCGTGTGAACCCTGTGTTCGAAATTTGTCGGAGTCGAAATTTGGGGCTTCTTCTTTTTCTTTGCAAACATTTTGAGGATTGATTATTGAAAGCCGTATTATTTCACTATTTTGTTGATTGTATCGAGTTGTAAAAACAAAAGGTTTTTGTTTTAATCATTTTTTGCCGCAATTCGACCGGTTGGTCGAAAGTTTTGGTGAAATTGAACAATGGTTAAACTCGACATGGCTGTTTGCTAAATTAAAACACCGCGGTAGTTTCTCGGAACGTCTCTTACCGGCGATGAAAAACTCGCGAAACTCTGTGGCTCGATACACAAACGAGATTGAAAAACAACCGTCACAGTGACAGGACGAGCTACGCCCGCTACGCCTACCGATCGTAATTGCGAGGAGAGAGTGCGAACGATGAAAAAACGTAAACGTATCGACTCGCTCAACGGCAACCCAGTTTTTCCAACTAATTACGATCGTAAATCAGCTACCAACGTTGTTACCAATAAGACTAAACACTTATCACCAAATCGCGATATACGAAACACAATATTTACGTTTAGCCGAACGGAATAATCTATTTATTGTTGATAGCAAAAAATGTATTGTTGTCGTTGTTCGATAGTCATTAGAATACTCCGACTTGGACAGGTTGCTGCGAGGCTGGCGCCCTTGGCGGACTGCTCGACAACTTTCTACGGAATTTGGGTTAGAGCCGCCCTATCGTGAAATTCTATTCCCTGAAGCTAGTCAATTATCCTTTATTTGCTCCAAAATATTTCGTATTCAATTTTCTTCCTTTCTGGACGTAACAATTCTTCCAGTCGCCTATCGCTATATATTTAGAGAAATTATTGAATAAGAAATAACTATTGGCAATAATCAAGTAACACGATGAGGAATTATTGTGCGTAAATAATACGCCATTTATTGTAAATCAGTAATTATTACATTTTCTCGTTGAACACATTTATATATACAATTTTTTGAATATTTACTTATAAGAAAATATATAGGCTGGCTTCCCAAATGAAAAACGTGGAAATCCGCTTAATTTGTTTCAAATCATCTTGTATGGAATTTACTTTAAAGTTGGGTGTTACGATATGGCTTCCGGGAACGTTATACGGGACCGGAAGTGGTGTGGGGTGCTGGTATATTTATATCAACCCTAGAATCGCACAATCAATTGTTTCGAACGTAAAGCCCACAGTGGAGTGACACCAGTACCCCAATATTTCCTTCAGCGTAAAACGTGCGATAAAAAATTCTACTGAATGAAGTTTAGTGAAAAAATTGTAGTTTTTTTTAAATTTTCAATAATTTTGAGAAAAAATATTGAGAAGAACATGAGAAAAATATTGGAGCTTGAAACTCAAGGAAAAAATTATTTTGCAATCGATATTTCGGAAGAAAAATCAATGTAAAATCACCAACTTTCTTTATTTCACATATTGCTCAATGTAAACACGAAATATAAACGTAAATATATACAAACATTAATAAGAACGTAGAATAAAGTAAAATTAATCTCGGGTGCGGAGATAATCTCATTTATTCCACTTATTTTATTCGTAAATTTGAGAATTATTTAATAAACGATTAGGTACAAACGTGAACGCTTAATTTATTTGAATGAAACATGAAACACGAAACAGACCGATTTCAACAAGAAAAGTCAAATAATTCCGACTCCACGAAGTATTGACGTAAAACCCAAACAGGATAAACATTTTAGCCCACAGTAGCTCTTGACACTTGTTTCCCTACGATCAGCCGAGCACAAACGCTCGAAACTGTCTGTTTACACTTTTAGACGAGACCAAATTGAATAATGAGCAGCAGGTTCCCCGCGCAGAGAAATCGAATTTTCGTACTAGATGTACCTCGTCGTGGGATTTTAGGCTTGATTCAAACTCGTGATGACTTTTCCCTTTTGAAAAGTTGACGTTTGAGATATTTAAAAATCTAGTTGAAAATCTGAATTTGTCACAACTCATTGAACTGTTTCATCAAAATGGAATGAGAGCGACATTGAGACACATGCGGACACAATTTCTAGTTGTTAATCATCTCGCCGTGGGTGTCATGTGTGAGGCGGCAAAAGGCGTTAAGGTAAAGACGGAAACGGCGGTGGTGGATGATCGGATACGAGATCTTGGTTCGTAGCTGTGATTCTGTCCCGTTCCGGTGGCCGGTACAACCTGGCAAGTTCTAATGTGGAAAGGAAAGCGTTCGTTGTTGCTGGATGGTCTGGTGACGTAGAGAAAGAGCGCGTGTCCGAGCATAACGATCCAGAGGGAGCAGCCTTTGACGACACTTTCGCGAACCCATTTGTCGACGAGGAGAGTAATGGCCAAGACCTGAAGTAACAATGAGTCAGAGAGGGATTTTCTCGGGGAAAAGAGATGATGAAAAAGTGATAAATTACCGTGACCGGATGAAATAGAAACCAAGCCGATCCGAGTGACAGTAAAGAAGCGTAGAATCGATATTTCGTAGTAGATTTTCGACTGGTCCGATAACAACACGAAACAAATACGAGCCAGGTCGATAATTTCAAGATGAGGAGAGCGTAGCCCGGTGGGGATTCGTAAATATAAAGCACGAGGCCCGGGTCGAAGACTTCCGCTTGGTAGATGAACATCGACATTTGAAAAATCGTGCTCGTTGTGACGAACATGAATAGCCAAAAGAATTGTCGACGAGTTAATTCACTTTTCGTCACCGTGTAACCCAGGGCCAAAAGCAACATGAGAACGGTGTAGAGCGTCTCGGAGTACGCCTCGAGAATACCGCCTGTAACGGAAGCTCTGGGTGCTTCTATTCCCGTCATTCCTAGACACGTGAGACTGTAAATCTCACAGGAGACTCCTACCAGCTGACAAATCAGCGAGGACATAAAGATCTTGTAAGACAAATGAAGAAGCCTCCGGAGCTTCAATTGAACGGCTGTGTATACACTGCAAGCCAAAAGGATGACGTAGATGCAGGCAACTCCTATTAATTCTGGCAATATGTCTGCAAAATCGATATTTTTCCAAATCAAAGAATTAGTCGATGATGAATTGTGTATAAAAAGAAGAAAAATGTTTTTTTTTTTTTTTCTCTCGACGTTGCTCGACTCGTACTCGATCGTGTCGGACGAGAAAGAACGATTGTTTTATGAAAAACATGAGTGAAATACTTGCAAAATTCATCGGCTGAAAAATGATGCCGCCAAAAGCTGTCCGGCGAGCCATTGGTCAAGGACATCCAATAAGTTACGTTCAAGCCATTGGGCGAAGAACAATCGGCCAACGCAACGAACCACCATCGAGGCCGAGAAGATTTGAACTCGCGATAACTCGTGCAACGAGCTTTAGTCCCATTTTCGAGCTGGTACCTCGACGCACATCCGGAAAACTGTTGCGCTACGTCGCTCCAAGAAAGCGGCACGATTTGACCGTATTCCGGACTCAATATCGATTGCTTTTCCTCGCACGATCGATTCGACGGATAAACGCTTGGCCACTGATTCGCCGCGTCGTAATAAAGCAACAGATTGACTCTACTCGCTTCTTCGATATCACCAGCGATCGTAAAATCGTATCGGAATTTTCCTTTTTCCGAAAGGAAACAGAATCTAGCGAGGAAGGCCCAATTCTGTAATAAAACGATATTTAAAAAATCATTTATAAAATTGTAAAAGCAACAAAGTGCAGTATTTCTTCTTGCTCAATAGAGTCTCCGCGTGAGTCAGTGTTGAGATAAAAACCTGGTGAAAAATTCAATGATTCGTGTTCGTGAAATCTAACAACAATAATCCAAGAATTGTCGTACATTCTGGGTTACCAGTTGCCCTTGAAG
Organism: Campoletis sonorensis; assembly: GCA_013761285.1. Lineage (NCBI taxonomy): Eukaryota > Metazoa > Arthropoda > Insecta > Hymenoptera > Ichneumonidae > Campoletis > Campoletis sonorensis. The sequence continues at coordinate 857,002 of JACEOJ010000110.1, forward strand.
AATTTTGCCATCGACGTATCGCTCCGGTACGAAATATGCGAGGCACAAAATTGTACAGACACTAAACATTGTAAAAATTGTTGATACAAGTGAAGAAAAGAATACCGAATTTCGTCTCTTCGGGCCCGTGCATCTATGATTATTTATATACTGTCAACTGTTCTAGTTCAAAGAGCCACTGACTAAATAGCCTCGTGTTTATGCTCGGCCTCGTAACTGCAACGGCCAATCCATAACCGCACTATCGCAAATATATGTTGCTCGTTTTTATATATATCTATATCGACGATGGTCAGGTATGTGGTCAGGCTGACTGCATATTAAGCACGCGTAAGGGTAGAGGGTGCAAGAGGGTGCTATGAATCTATTTGTTGCCTTAGCAATGAAAATATCTGTCGTTATCAATTGCTGTAATCTGATATGCGCACACAACTTTTTATCAATTACGTGCATCCGAGATAATGATTTTTTCCATCATTTCAATGAATCCTTTCGAAATGAGGTCATTTTTTGATTTTTTTTTGATTTTTCATCAAATTTGTGCCGATCGCATGGCTGCATTTTTTTCTCACGGTTCCGGACGTCTGTTCGCAACTATTTCACGTTTCGTAGAATTCCTGTAATCAAATGTTTAACGAATGCGACTTTATCGTACATCGTTCTCTTTGTTATAAAAAAAAACCAATGGAATAGTGTAAATTACACTTTATTATCGCATACGAGGAACATTTTACGCTGAAAAAAAAAAAACTGATTTAATCAGTCGTTTTCGTCGCTTAATTCTTACTGCACAGTTTTTTCGAAGAGAATCCCTCAGCCTGTATATATTATATAATATTTTTGTACTATAAATATTGTGTATTTAACAAATGTTTTTATATACCTTGTACAGTTTTCATGGATATACACATTATTATTTGCACCGTTTTTGTCGTTTCACTTTCGGACATAAATTTATATTTACATTAAAAAAATGACGTGATTCTTAATCAGAGTCTCAATGAATAACTATTCTCCGCACCGTTCGAATCATATTATAACTCAAAAACTCACGCCCGTCTTTTCTTCCCTTCTATGTCCACGTTGACAAATCCTCAATCGCAAGAACCGTCCAGCCATCCGTCTTTCCATCTTTGATTAACCAAAGAACAATCGAACGACGGTTTGCCTAATTTTTTATTGACTTGATTGTGTACCCTGCACAACCACTGGCTCAGTTCCTCCTGAGAATCCGTCAATGGTGGAGTCTTTTTCAATTCCCTTTGCAAATCTTCGGCACACGTGTTGCACGGATAAAACTTTGAAAACACCTGGAAAAAGGTTTTCATATCCGTTCTCTGTTGAATGCTCGGCTTCTCAGGATAATACGCCGCCATTGTGTGCAAAAATGCCCACGTCTTTGAACCCAATTCATCTTTATCCAACGGACAGTCGCTTCTCGTTATTCCAGACGATGTCGCTTGCACTACCACTTTGTCATCTTGTTTTTCGCCCGTATTCTGATGGACAAACGTGTTTCAAATTCGTTAACAATTTGAGAATAAATTTGGGAATTCCTTACAATCCGACAATATTTTTTTTTCCCTATAATCCTGCTGCTTTCTTATTTTTCTTTAATTTTTATTATATTGTTTAATTAAAAAATTTGACAGTTCTGAAAAATTCGAAATATATATCAAGGTTATTTCAATACTCCAAAGGACGTGGGAGCGGCTCGGTACAATTCGAAATAATTGTATTCATCAAATTTTGTATACATATACATTGATGATCGGCATGTATTATGTCAGGTCAGGACGATCTATTTTCTAACCTTTTCCGAGTCGTAAGTTCTCTTCTGTATCGCCGCCCATGTCTTGAAATCCGTGCACGTTCGACATGGCTTTTCTTGAACCATTTTTTATCTTAAGAGCATCAAGATACTTTTATTACTACTTAATGTGAGTTGATTGATTATGATTTGACGCATAACCTCGTTGGACTCGAACAAACAGTGTCGGCTGAAATCTGAGATCGCGAATCGCACGAGCATTGGGGCAGAATAATAAGATAGATTGCGCCACCGATTGGTCGCACCGGAGTGATGCAATTTTTGTACCTGCTGACAGAAACTTAGGAAATAAATCATTTGATCTCTTTTGTTATATCTCAATAATAAGCTGTTTAACATATTCTTGATGATTGATTTCTTGAAAATGGATTCAAGTTGGTGGCAAAAGTACGTTTTCTGATGTCAGATTCTCGAGTTATTTCAGTTATCGACCCCCCACACATGCAACTGATAGATCACCTTAATCGAGGTCGAGGTACGAGGTTTAAATGAGCCAGTGATTATAACCTAAAAGTAGGCATTTTTGACATTCCTGTAAATATTTAAAAAATTCCTCAAAATTCAAAATCAAAGTGTTGAGCGTTCCGGCGCTGGCGCGAGTATTTTTTTTTTTTTTCGTTATCTGAAGAGCAAAAACATTCCGATAAAGAATCTTGGATACAGATACACATACTTTTTTGCCTTTTTCTAATATTTGTAGCGGTCGGGGTTCAACAAGAGTTATTACATATTAAAAGGTACGTGTATATTTCTATCTCTTTTTTTTTTTACTTATCTATCATTTAGAATTCTCGTAAACCGACTGATTGTAGGACTTTTATCTCAATTTTACGTCATTATCATTCGCCAGAAAATTTTTCGTATTGTCGCAAAATATCGCAAATGAGGTTTCGTACAGATTTATGTTTTTAATTTCGTCAGATTTTTGCATTTAAATTGAAATTTTGATTAAAAATGGTAAGCATGCGATTTTCCAATTTTCTCTACCTTTTTTTCGTATTAATGGTGTAACAACTGACAGATAGAAATTATTTTATCATTCAGGAATCCTTCAGAGCCTTCAAACCTCCGGAGATGTTGTTGAGGCTCTATTCTCTGGTCGTATTGGCACTAGACCTTGTAACACTACTGTTTGGAATATGGTTCGCCATTTTAGTCGCTCTGTATCGAACATTCAGCCCTCCAGCACTAAAAAATATCAGCGGAGAAATTGCAATGGTAAGATTGTCGAAAAAACTATTTTCGACAAATGTTAAATAAAACGAACAACCTTTTCTCTTTAATTTAATGCATCTAAGAGGAAATATCATTGATCGAATCTCTTTTTTAAATTTATTCTTTTCCTTCCAGGTGGTTGGCGCTGGTCGCGGAGTTGGTAGAGAAATAGCCATTCAATTATCTCATCTGGGTGTATTTGTCGCTTGCGTGGATATCCACCCAAAAAATTGCCAATCAACCGTAAAGCGTTCTTTTGCCGGCATGGCAAAAGCATTTGTATGCGATGTGACGGATAGAGAACAGGTGGGTTTCGAATTCACTATAAATTCTAACCGAATGAAAATCAAGAACAGCTAAAAAAAGTTACGCAAAAGAGACGCTTTACTCTGACAAAAAATATGTTTTCAAGTTGCAAGATCAAGGCATACATTTTGATCCAAATTAAATCCAAAATAAGGAATTGTTCAGGTACGCAACACAGTGGAGTCCATAAAATCGGAAATGGGAGGTGATGTTACGATGGTTCTTCATTGTTGCGGTGTTCCAAGCCCACGAGCCCTCATTCAGGAAGCACCGGAGGTCAAACGAACTCTAGAAGTTTCAGTTCTCAGTCATTTTTGGGTGAGTAAAGAAATTTGAAGAGCAAGTGGAAATCTAGAGTCGAACAAATGGATTTATTAATTATAATTAATCATTTCCTCTTAATGTAAAAAACCAAGCTTAAATTTTGATGAATATTTTTTCTAGCTTCTGGATTCAGTGCTTCCGGGCATGCAACGCGCTGGACGTGGACACATCGTCGCCTTGTCGTCGGTGGCTGGTCTTTCAGGGAGTACGAATATCGGGGGTAGAGTTCCTATTTCAACGGCACAGTTCGCTGTTCAAGGTTTCGCGGAATCCTTGCACACAGAATTCCGTCAATCGAACAGCAACATTATCATGACGCTCGTACACGTTTATCCATTTATTGTTGGGGCTGAGGCAGCTAAAGATATTCGTTTAAGGTATCCGCTTTCAACTTGACTTTTTAATTGTTTTTACATTGTCAAAGACCTCTTTTAAAAAATGTTTAAAACAATTGTGCTCTTCCTGTTGGATATAGAATACCGAGCTATTTTGGCACGATGCCGGCGACGGATGCAGCAAAAAAGATATTGATCGGTGTGAGACGTAATTATGCAGAATTCAGCGTCCCCGGATATCTTTTGTATCTCGGCCACGTTCTGAGGTGATAGAAATTATGCAAAGTTTCCAAGCGTAATCGCAAGTGATGTTAAGTTATTTATTCCTATAATTTTTGTTTTTTTTTTTTAGAATACTTCCAAAAAAGGCTTCTTTCATGCTGAGGGATCTTTTAGACACTGGAGTTGATTTCGGTTAATTACGGGATGTTTTTTCGGTTTAATACTCGAAATCGCGAATTTATACTCAATTTATACATATATTTACGTCATTTGTTTACGACGTAATCGATAAGGGTCGTTCGAATAAGTTATTTCGAAGGAAAGGTACAAGTGACTGAGGATTTGATAATAAAAAGATAAACCATATATTTGAAATTGACTTTTGTTCGAATGTTTTTGAACCGTTGACAATATCATTCTTCGTTTTGTTTAGTAAATTCGTAATTCACTTTCGCATAGATTATTAAACATCTAAATTTCATAATTTTCACTTGAATCTTCTTTAATCTAAACCCGGCGGCGCGGGCTCCGCAATTTCGGTTTCCATTGGTTCCGGTTTTGTTTCCAGAAGATAATCTCCGGCTGGGCCAATATCAAAATCATCGTGCATGTCGATCGGAGGTTTTCCCTGAATGACGTCCATTATCGATTGGGAAATATGCGCTTTCTGGAAAAATAAGCATCGAATGTAAAAAAAAAAAAGCTCTCAAACTCGATCGAGGAATAATCAAAATGTATTCGACTCGTGATTACCTGATTTTCAGCAAAAGAATCGATGTGTGCCAATAGAGGAGCTTTCAAACCCGGAGCCATTTTCAAGGCATCCGCTAATTGCGTGGTGGGTAATTGAAGTATAACTTGAAAGCTCTGGGGCTGCGTTCGTTCGCAACACTTAACGAAACCCTCCCAAACTTTCGGTTGTTTCCACACTTGCTTGAGAATCAAGCGTTGAAGTATGTTCATAACGAAACCGCTAAGTCGCGGATACAGGGCTAAGCTTTGTATAACCGTTCGCATAAATAACGTTGGCAATGGGGTCATGTCCATCAAGTGCTGCATCACCACCGCCAAAGTTTCCTGTGTAAATGCTTGTTTATCGGCAAAGCACAGAGAGGTTGCTGAAAATCAAATGGAAAATATAAATGACCATAGAAATTGAATAATTTAACAATGCAGATGGTATTTTTGGGAGACGTACCTTTAATAACAGTTTTTAATTCCGCTTTGCTGGAATCGATGTGATGAAGAGCGATGAGCAATTCAGCAGGAGTCAGGGGCGAAGTATGAGGCCCAACGTTTCCCTCGTTGTTATGATTGCCGAGTAATCGATTGAAAACCTCTTTAACGACTATTGGATTGAGTTTGATGAGTTTTGGAAGTGCAGCCGTGACTTCTTTCTTGGTCAAGCCGTTTAGTACAGGAATAAGAAACCTCACGTCGGAAACCCGAGTTTGATAGAGTTCGCGAACTCTGGAGACTAATTCAGCGCTGGGGGGCGATTTCTCAGTGAGAATATGAATGATTCTGGTGACGAGAGTCTCAGCGCCTTTGGGACAATTTTCGACAAGGGCGAGAAGCTGAGGGCTCGCCATGCCAAGAGATCTGACGGGAGCTTCGACGAGCCTGAGGACGATTCGTTTGACATCGGCCCCCATGGAGGTGTACACTCTGGCCAATTCGTGTATGAGATCCTGGTGTTCCGTCAACAGCGCCAAATACAATCCCAAGCAAGCACGAGTCGTCGATTCGGTCCATACTTCTTCGATCTGCGGCCTCCCACGATCCTGGCCAAATACGATTTCTGGTGGTTTCGGCTGTCTCAAAAATCCCAAATAAAGAACAGCGTATTCTTCGATGAGTTTGCTGAGGTCGTTGCGAGCGTACAGTTGAACAACGAGCTCAATCGCGGCGTCCCTTATCGCAGCGATTTCGTGGCCGGTGTGACAGAGCAAAACATTCAAAAATATCAATTGTTTCGTGGGCCTTCGTACGACCATTTCTTTGAGAAGTTGCAACGGAGCAAAACCTCGAACATCGTCGGACGACAAAGTTTTCAATGCTTCCACCGCATCCTCCGTGATGAGAGGAGCTTCCAGGTAAAGTCGTGACATCAGAGGATCACGATCCTTACCCTGAATCAAATCGATCGCCGAGACAAGAGTGCAGAGCAAGAAATTATAGGCTTGATGGGGAGCTTCGCGAGGTTTCTTGCAAAGCGTTGTTCTTCTTTGAAAACCTTGAAGCAAAGCGTATTCCTCGTACAACCAGCCCAAAGCTAAATCCAAGCGAGTTCTCATGTCATCCGTGATATAACGTAATACCGCTTCTTTGATGTAAGGATTGAAAGTCGCTGCGAGCGTCGTCAAAATCTTGGATCTGACCATCGCAACTCCGCCGTAAACCGCGCTTTTCTCAGCACGGAGTATCCTGTTCACCGCCATCAATAACATTTTCTCTTTTGTCTCACGAGCCAGTGGCTTCGTTATTTCAGATAATTTCAACGCTTTCAAACGATTTCTCGCCTTGACCAACGATTTTTCGTGGGCTTCCAACGAGGCCTTTGCCTCTTTCTCCTTTTCACGATCCTTCTCGCGCTTCCTCTCCCGCTTCGCCTCCGCCACCGTGATCGTCGGATTTTGTATTAAATCCTCCATCAACGCGTCATCCTCTTTAGCATCCTTCTTCGTTCTTTTAGCCTTTGCTTGCTTTATCTGCGCTGCCAATAATTTACCGATTATTTGCCGCTGAACGTTTATGTCCGCTGTTGCACTCGGTTGATATTCACGAGCGAATATCGAGGTCATCGTGTCCGGGACCCAAGCCTTTAAAAAATAATTTTAACATTCAAAAAAACGTCTGATCCAAAGAGTTAAAAGTCTTAAATCAATGAAAATAAATTACCATGCTATCCATCACCAGCTCAGAAGCAATCTCGACGCTCAATCTTTCGGCAATGAAACTCTCCGAGAGTTCGATCAATTCTGGAGGCTTCGGGGGTGGAACCGGAGTCGGTAAAGGTTCTGGATCTTCGACGGGAACGATGGTCTCGAGTTTCGCTCTTTTAGCTGCACTCGCAGCAGCCATTTCTTGCTGACGTTTTTTAAGGCGACGAATATCCTCCGGTTTCGGATACGCCTTGAGAATATCCTGTTCCTTGGCGCCTAGTTGAGTCAATTGTTTCGCTATCGACGAAGCGAATTCTATGCTCGCCGGATGTTTCATCAAACCCAGTAGCGTCAGTTTCAAATGCTTTTTAACACTCGTTACTTGAGAGTCGGACAGAGTCGGTGGCAAATCATTTTGTAATTTTTGAAGAGCTACAAAAAATCGATACGTATTTAGCGGTGATAAATTCCAGCAATCGTCATTTTATAATTTCATCAAATAATCTATTTACCTTGAATAACAGAAGGCATAAACTGCGGTCTCATTTTAGCAATGAGAGCCAACGCTCCCATGCAAGTCATTAAATTGAGACTGCTCACGTGAGGCGAACCGTGGAATTTTACCAACAAATTCATCACGTGGTTCGCTTCCTCCTCCAGTTTTCTTCGTCTTGCTATTTTCAACGTCAACGGCACATCCTCCAGAGAAAAATCGTCAGGTTTTTTGGGCGTATCCGCGTCTGGATAAGTTTGCAGGAGAACAACGCCTTCCAGAAATTTCACAGCCTGCGTTCTTATTCTGCAAAAAAAAAGATTATCAACATTTCCGCTCAAATTATTCTTTACAGAACACAGTAAAATATCGTACCCGTCATTGTCGCTGTCTATCATGTTTATTATTTGTACTTTGAGATTGCTCAGCTGCGTCCAAGACGTCTCCATCTCCGTAGTGACCAGCGGAACGCTCGCTATCCATTTCAACGCCGATCTTATAATTCTACCGCTCGCTCTCAAAGCTCTTTTCGCCACAACAGGAGCATCGTCCGATACTAATCTCGAAAGCGCCGGTACCATCGCCGGTATCGTCTCGGGCTGCTTATCTCTGAAAAAAATTTCATTTTCATTCCAATGTTTTTAAGCCTGCGAGAAATGCGAAGGCAAAATTTCAACGTACCCAGTATCTTCGATGAAACCTGTTATGAATTTTCTAACTTCGGCATTTCTGTCCAAAGAAAATTGTAGCACTTCCTCCAGATATTCGCTCAGCAAATGAGGCTCTTTGTGCAACAAGAATTCTTGAACTTTCGACAGATTCGTTAGTTTCACAGCTTCGCTGGTACTGATGGTGCATTCGTTGATCCATTCTACTATCTGCAAGTTGAAGACACATCATTTTTTTCATTCCCTTATTTTTCTTTGAGGGTGTGATTGAATTTTAATAGTTTTCTTTGAATGAAAAATTCTTACTTGAGAATTGGACGAGACAGGGTTGACAGGAGTGAAATTTGCAGTTTCGTCGGTCATCGAGTCATCGTCTTCGTTGTCTGACCTCCGATGTAACCGGGGATCCATTTTTGTTGATTGTTGAATATCGAACACTCGAGCACAGAATTTATAAATTTAATAATAAAGTTTATCGTATTCACGAAGATTTTCACTAATTTCGAGCACTAACTCCTCGCATAACCTCTAAAACGCGACCGCTTGTATTTCGTTTTTTGGAGCCATCATGTTTTCCTTCGGATTATTCCCGCACAAGATATTCAACGATCGGATCGATGAGTTTGACAAGTTAATGTTTCTTTTATTGTTTAAAAAAAAGAGCCATTATTAAACCAAGCGATGGGCGAGACGGAGGTGACAACGACAGAGCGGCGCCGAGTTCGAATAGTTCGAACCTGTTCAGACTTGCTCGGGATTTCCCCAAGATTCCCCAAGGCTTCGGGATGCAACAAATACGAAGCTCTGTACTTATTTACAACGCTAGACTAATTGTCAGCGGAAATCAATGTCGAATTGGCTATTAAGTTCCAGCTGCTCCGAAATTTTATTTATTTATTCATTTACACTTTATTTCACTAATAATTGAAGAAAATGAATTTTTTGTATATTATGAACAATTCATTGTCACTATGCCCATGGTCGATTCCGTTAAATCTCTGATTCTCTTGATAGAACGTGAAACACACAATTCGCGGGGGAGGATTGAGAGAAGAATAAATATTTCAGTTTATAGGTTAGAAGCACAGAACGTGACAGGCTGCGCGCCGGCTAGAGATGGGCGATAATAATCGATTTTCATATAATCGATTATTTTCATAGTAAAAATCGATTATTTTCAGCGATTGTTGGTTTCCCGATTAATCGATTTTTCGATATATTTTGGCCACGATATCGATTATGGCCGCCATCGGATGATATCGGAACTGATCGGAGAGAATATATATATTCCAGATTTGAAATTGCGATTATTCTTGTTGGTGCCGGTTAGTGAAATCAAAAAGAACAAAAGAAAAAAACAAAGAAAGAACATAACCTCAGTGAAAAGTGAGAAGTCTCAACGAAACGAACTTTACTCTCGGTGGCTATTTGTTTCCTACTAGTGACAATGGAGAAAAGTAAGATATTTTTATTTGGTATGAACTCAAATATGTAAGAATAAACCTCATGGTTGTTTTTTGCCGTTATATATTTTAATTTTTGTTTTTTTTTTATGAGATTGGAAGTTTTTTATCCAGAGTCGCGGTACCGACTCGTTGTTCAGAAAGGAAAATAAAAAATGAATGCATGTATGTAATTATTGTACCTTTTTTCTTATTCTGTTATACTTTTTAATTAGTAAAATCCTCTGGTGATATGCTGTGCTTATAAATTAATTATTTTTTGTGTCACCGCATCATTAAAACTAATTCAAAAAATAACGTTCAAATTTATATTGCAGATAACGATTTATAACTTCTGGTGCCCTGCTGGATGAGCAACTGGATTTTTTTCCAAATTTTTCAGGAACTTTGTTAATTATTGAAAAATCGATTAAATATATCAATTTTGGATTAAAAAATATATCTTGCGGCGTTTTTTTTAACTTTAGGTGAAAAAGTTGTGGATCAAATTCATTTTTTTGTGTATAATCAAGCCTTTTTAAAAAAATCGATTAATCGATTATTTTTCGATTTTTTTCTTGAAAAATCGATTTTCAGTTATCGATTGTTGGTAAAATCGATTATTTGAAAATCGATTTTTTTTTTAATATCGCCCATCTCTAGCGCCGGCGCCAAACTACTTTCTTCTTCTTCCTTTCGTCCGTTTGGAGAGGCCCTTGTTAGTTGGAGGGGAGGCGATCCCTCCTGGCCTCTGGCCTTACCGTACCGGCCAATGGGCAGGAGGCTCCGAACTACGAATGAGTGCCAATCGTGAAATCCTTTAGAAATGGAAATTGCAACACCAAAAAAAATTCCCTAAAACGAATTTTTGTGTATTTCACTAAACAATACGTATGCGTTTCTCCGGTTAATGGAGTGTTTGAAAAAAAAAAATGCTGGCTCCGTAGTTTTATATATTTAAATAGATTTTTTTATTATTTTATTTAAAAGCAGTTTTTCCGCACAACACCGCGCTAAACATTGGTCATCTACACAATTTAATGATTTTTTACGGTCGCGGGTACGTTTTTTATTTGACCCGGAATTTTTTTGTAAAGCTTCGTCGTCGGTGGAGATATCATCAACGTAAGAACATATTTGTTGAGACGAACAATTCGTTGTAATTAATAAATATATATTAACTACACAAGTACGCGCCAGATAACAGATGGTTGCGTGCATTTTAAACTTTACATTCTCGAGCTGCCGTTTACAATTTCTTTTCGATCAATAATTTTGTTTCTATGTTTTTTTTTTTTCATTTTTTTCTTGTAATTCGGTTGAGATAATATCGTCCATATTATCAATGAGTGTTTTTGTTTTGTTTTCTTTTTATCGTTGACTAAATCCTATATTTTTCTCTTGGTTTAGACCATACGACGATTTGGTCTGCCTACGTAATGACTAGGTTAGTAAAATATATCGTGTCAACATATATATACATATATATATTAATATGTATATATATATATACATGTATATGCAAAATTATATTTTGCCAAATTTATCAAACGCATATTTTACGTTGAAAATGATTTAAAAAACGATTTTAACAATATTCACTTATTTTGTCATTCGTTTGGTAATACAAAAAATGATAATTATATTATTTTGGTTTTGTTGAAATATATGTGTGTGTGTGTGTTTTCGTATACAACTGAAATTTGTAGCTAAAACGTCAATTCACGCAAATGCAATAGCATTTTCGCTTTGGCAGTAAATTTTACTTATCAATTTCTTCTTGTATATTTTTTCGCCTTCTTTTTTTCATCTCGATCTGATTCGTCGATCAAATTTGTTATAATTTAAAAAATAATCATACGTTTACATATTTCGTAAAGAGTGATGATCGTATAATAATGCGTACGAACGTATCGTAATAAAAATTATCGCGACAAGTCCAATCGATGGATACTTCGAAGACTAAGTGAGAATAGCGTGTAATTATAATAGTAAACACATAATCTAAACAGTGTAAATAGGATTTTCCTTCTCGCTTTTTTTTTCTTATCGAGAGCCAACCGCTTCGCGGAGCATTCTCGAACTCGAACGATTGCACATTTCGTAGTGTGTGTATATAATAACTCGATCCTTGCGAGTTAATAACGTAATAACAAATATGTGAAAAGAGCTACCAAAAAAGCACCGCGAAAAAAATCTTTGCGAGCCTGCGGTACGAATCGCGTCGTAGGAATTACGAGTCTCAATCGCTCTTGATGTTTGAACCTCTGGAAAGGAATGATTCCAATGGAAAATCGCTCACGATCTTAGGAAAAATAATATTTATACGAAATTTCACCTTCCGTTGAAAACTATTGGAATTTTTCTTTTTTTCCTGAATACTTGGACTTGCAGCGATCATTATCATCAAGCAAACAGTTTTGTTTGGTGATTTTTCATCGGAATCGTGCCTTTTTTCATCCAAACTCGAAATAGAGCATTCAAGAACGACAATGACGAAAATTTATAAGAGACACACAGCAATAACTTTTACAATTGTTTTTCGTGGCAGGAATAATCTCACTCTCAATCATACAATATCGTTAAAGGAACTCGGTCATTGCTGAACGGCGTTAAAGATTGAAAAAAATGATATTAGCGTGATGTCAATTCATGGAACTTTGATGGTGTTTTGATCGACGGACGTTATTTTCTACGAGACAAACACGCGCGATAAGTATCGCGAAAGACTCCGTGTTTGATTAATCGATTATAACGAGAACGTAGAAATGCGATATCGATCGCGCTACAGGGAAAAAGCAGACTAGCAATTTAAACTCTTTTTACTCGCGTTCTTTCGCGACATTTCCACTCGGGAATTTTATTTGAAATCCAAATAACGAAATAAAATGTTGGAGACTTTGTAACTCGAATAAGTTGACCGTTCAATTTTTTCTAAAGACTTAAATCTTGACTTTTCTTCGAAATCGATCTATAGAAAGTTTGAGAAACTTAATTATTTCTCGTTGCCTTCTCCAATCACAAGCGCTTTTTCGAGTTCCTTGTACTCATGCATACACATCCACCAACAAAACATTCTTACTCTCTCTCTCTCTCTCTCTCTCTTTATCCCCTTTCGCGTAAAACAGCAACAAACAGAATACTATGTATTTCGGGATCGTGGAGAGCTTTCACAGCGAGAAAAATTTGAGGAAAGTCTGAGGCGGTATCGGAACATGGAGCGAGGCCTGATCGACGTCCGCGAGTTTTTCTTGAAAGGCTGGATCCTGATCGGCGATGCAAGGATGTCCCAACGAGCGCCAAAATAAACAACGACAGTTACGACACAGTTGTATCATTTCGGCGTACTCTTCCCTTAATCCAAAAGACCTGAAAATTCATCAATTTCAACGTGCAATTAAATTGGGTTAAAAGAGAGAAGAATCGTTGGTTTTAAGGAGGCTGTCTACACTCATTTTTCCAAGCACATTTTGAAAGCGTAGAAAATTTCAAGGAGCTCAAAATTTAATCAAATTACTCGATAATTATGTAGAAAAAAAATTCGAAAAAAATGTGTATCTGCATAATTTATGCCGAAGAACGTAAATCACCAAATTTTATCAACTTTTTATCACACGATGTGATAAAATAGAAAAGGAACCACCCTCCTTAGAAAAAAACTTGAGTGTACCTCCGAGCAGCTGCGAACAGTCCTTTCCAATCTTTGCCCGGATTATTTTGAATCGTAGTACTAAGCTGCTGGGGTGAAAAATGATACTGAGCCAACTCCCGCCAAATCCGTTGTTCCTGTGCCAGGCTGGCGAGATGCTCGCACGCTTCGGAGGATGCTTCGAGGTCTCTGGGGTCGCTCAAACGTAAAAGAACTTCTCGTCGGCATTCGGCTGGCAAATCGGACCACTGCGGCTGTTGCTCTTCGTCGGGCTGTAAATATCAATCTATTAATCGACCCTAATTTCTTTTTTACTACGAATTCATACAAAAAACTGTTTGAACAAAAATTTATAATTCCTCGATGTTTAGAAAATTCTTTTTTTTTATATGGAAAAGAAAGATCCATTGAAACTATTTATTTGTTCATTTGCACAAAAAATGCTTGGCAAACTTTGTGAGTAATTTTTAATTGAAGCGACTAAACGACTACAAAAATATATTCAAAATTAAAAAAAATTAAATAAAAATAAAATAAACTAAAGAATAAGGAAAATATTTAATGACCTGGGTGATCGTAATGGACGAAGCGATATGTAAAATTCGGTCAAGAGCTGCTTTGTGTTTTTCCCAAAGTATAACAGAGCCCAGGGGTCGTCCACCCCAGCAACATCCAGCGCTGAAAGCTCGGACTCTTTCGATGAGTCTTCGCAATCGACCAGTTTGTTGTTGGGACAAGGATACCTCAAGGGCAACTTCCTCGAGCATATTGAAGAGTACACGCTGAGCACATCCACTGAGTCCTCCCATAGTGTGGCTGACGAGAAGATCGAGAAGTCTAACGATGTAGTTGAAGCGACGACAGTCGTGAACAGCTGACAAAAAATCGAGCCTCTTCAGTGCATCGCTGAGACCATTGAAACCGGCGATCTGCAAAATTAGAACAAAAAATAAAACTGATATGTACGATAAAATCTCGTTTTTGTAATTTCGATCAGTTTTGTCGTATCTCTGGGAAAAAATCTTCAAAAAGCCTTTTTTTTGGCCTTAACGAATCTCGACGTTCCTGTCTTCATTTTTCACTCTCATTCTCCCCTAATCGTCTTTACTTTTTTTTTTTTTCCTTTCTCCTTGGCACGCGAGTGTTTATTCACAGCTGCACGAGACATAAAGCGAGAAAGGAAACTGCTAAGTCTTTTATTTTACATTTTTGTTTCTTTTTTCTTTTATTTTTTTCTCTCACTTCGATTCTCAAAGACATTTTCCAAGTTCATACCGTTGCCTTCCCAATATTCTTTTAATCTTTACATTTTTAGAATTCTTCCTTAACTGACTCTAAAAATATATTTAAGACTAAAAAATGTAGTCGACGCCGGAAGAGTCACTCACCTCGCGAGTGCACTTCAACGTTATGTGACAGTGCGGTTGGACGGCATATTCTTCAAACAACAACAAAAAAGACAATCAATTAGAACCTTGAAATAAATTCGTCGCGGAAAATAACCATAAATAATAAACTCCTTCGTTGCCATTTTTACTCACCTTTTTTCTTTTCTTTCTCTCGCTTCTCGCCATCTTTTTCGCTCCTGAAAAATAACCAATTGACATTTTATTTGTTGTACAACATTTTATTTTATTTTTTTCAAATAAAATTTCGGATTCAATATTATTTAATCTTTTTTTTTCGATAAAATTCTGTAAAATTCTTTGAAGTATGTTGAGCTTATGTTTAGTTTTTTTTATTTTTAATAAGAAAAATCGGGAATTTATTAATTATACTTTTTAAATAGTAGTTTAATAATAATAAACGTTGAAAATATAAAATATTTCGAACGACGTGAGTCTCAATTTGTCTCAAAGGGTTTAGGAAGAAAAATCAAAGGAAACATTTGAGTGATGTCATTCGTAGTTCGTTGATATCGGGAATAACAAAAAAAAAGTGCGATATATACGTGATTCGGCCTACGTTCGAAAAACCATTCGCGTTTTGTACATTGCGTAGGTATCGTTTAAATAGCTTTTATACGAGAGCTCGGATAAACACGTTCCGCGTTTTGATATCGACGACTCGCGAGATGAGGAGAAACAAAAAAATCATACAAAAAAGCTGATCGTAAGATTGGGCTTCGAATAAAACGCGAGCACGACTTTCGTCAATTATCGAAGTTTCCTGATGCATATTTTTTTCCAGAAAATAAAAAAAAAAGCTTTTCAAGCAATGAGACAACATTTTGTTGAACGAAATTATTTTTTAATCAAAATATTTAGATCGATACGTACAACGAACTTTTTTTTTTTTTTTTAATGATTCTTGAACGCTTAAATTTAAAAAAACATTTCTCTCCATGTTCGAAAGTCAATTAAACCCAAGAAATTTTCGAAATTTATTTTTTCTTAAAATATAAACAATTGAGAAGTATATTGCTTTTTAGATTTATTTGAAAAGACATTAAAAAAAATCGTAATTCTCGAGAACGATATAAACAGACAAATTTTTCTATAATTCAGCTTGATTTATGGAAATGAATTTTGAAGAGAATGAGATACAGAGATTTCGGTAATGTGCATGGAATTGAATACGCGAAGGTTTTCTCTCTCTCTCTCTCTCTCTCTCTCTCTCTCTCTCTCTCTCTCTCTTTCTCTCTATCTCTCTCTTTCTCTCTCTCTCGTAGGATGGTGTGCTGGTGTGTGCTATAAAGTTAGCTCTTCATCCTGTCGTATCTAGCTGGGTCGTGACCTACATATCCAGGGTTCGCCACGAGTATTGGGGTTGGGTCAAACCGATATTTTCCATGTACAGGATTCGACGAGTGATCTCAGGGATTCTGGTCGCTGCGGTGTGCGAGATGCAAGGACAAATTCATCCCTTAGTTTGACCTCGTCATGCAGAAATTCGACAGTTTTTCGAGTTTCAAAATCTCGTTTCTGTTATTACGTAAAAAAGTGTGACTACAAGATTTTTATTTATTTATAATTTCGTGTCGATTCTCTTTTTTCATCGTTTTTCTTAAAAAATTCTCTTGAAATTCATTCATTTCGTTAAATCAATAAATGTTGTGCTTTTTTTTCTTCCATCAGCTGATCGTCGGTTTCTCAAAAAAAAAAAAAAAATCTGCAGAGACAATTAAATGGCTCGTGACGAAATACGGTTCAACTAATTGTTTCGAAAGTGCAATAATAATTTCTCTTCGCTCGCAATGACCAAGCTAGAAATTTGCGAAAGCGTAACGGAGACGAATAAAATGGTAGAGATCACGAGCTTCGAGTGTCGCCGATCCTCGGACGTCATTTTATGATTGTGCCAACAATTTTTTTCAATTATATTTCCTGTCAGATACTTCACTAAAAATTTGCCGAGTTTTTATTTTTTTATCCCATAAAATCAAGTTGTCATTTTTCGTTTTCCGTCATTTTTCAAGCTCTCGTAATTTTCAGATTTTTATTGAGAAAACTTATCGTTTTTTAGTAATAATAATTGAAT
Organism: Campoletis sonorensis; assembly: GCA_013761285.1. Classification (NCBI taxonomy): domain Eukaryota; kingdom Metazoa; phylum Arthropoda; class Insecta; order Hymenoptera; family Ichneumonidae; genus Campoletis; species Campoletis sonorensis. The sequence goes on from JACEOJ010000110.1 coordinate 873,852, forward strand.
AAATTTCGCTAAAAATCTTCCATTCGATATATCGTACTATTGCGAAAAGAAAGGATTCAAAAAAAAAAATTTTTTATAGTCATCATGGATTTTTTCATTCCGCACAAAATGCCTCAATATCCGCGCGTAGGACACGCACATATGAACGTATATATATGTATATGGCCGCGGAGGGGAAAGCACAAGTGCGCAATTCCTTCGATGCAGGTCTTTTATTATAACGCGTATAACATTAGGAGTTGGTACGATTCGCCAACACGCTTAGCCTCGTGCAAAACGCGCACGATGCACTCAAGTTCGCATACGCATTTGTATCTCGTTGCTATGGCGAGCTAACAGTTAAAATTACACCGAATCTCGCAGAGATCCTTCCAGTCGGTTCATCGTACTAGAATAACCAACAAGATCGAAAAAAAACTGAAAAAAAATTACGATGAAAATTCAACTGTATCTTACGAAACATTCCGAGGTTAAAAATCCAGTTACCATGTCATTAGGATTAAAAAAATTACGATAAAAAGCTCAAAACTTCATGAGCTATTGTTTCGAAACGAATTTATGGAGTTTGAGAAAAAATTTGATAAAATGTACAAGAAAAAAAACATCGAAAGCTTCGCAGAGAAAAGTCATCGATCTCCCGAGGCTTGTGAACAAAGAAACGTCTCTGCACGATGCGTGTCTCGAGCGTCTAGCGCGAACAGCTGAGAGCCCGATAAGAGTAAGGGACAAAAGGCTAAACATCAATGTCAATGAAACACGAGCGTTACATGAAAATATTCCGAGTCGTATTAACGATGAATTCAGACAGTGCGATTCGTGTGTAATTGTATATTTCTGTAAATGCAGGCTTCTTAGTTTCAATTTTTTTTTCAACGTCGTCTTGCTTCATATTTCTGACCACTCAATGTAAACACACCAGCTTGTAAACAAAGATGTCGGCCATGTCGATGTAACAGCTGTGCTGGACGCTCGCGATAATGGGATGGCGAGAGAAAGGGTAGAAAATGCATGACAGCTTATTAATCCTCTAATTTCGATGGCTGGGAACGATCGTCTAAGTATAGTCTGTTTTTTATGCTAGTTTCAAGGTTTAATGGCATTTCTTTCGAATTTACGAGGTCCATGCAGTTTTGTCAACTATTTTATGTATACATATATATTTTTAATTGTCTTCGATCTTTTCTAAGAGTAAATTGAATTGTTTCCACAAATGCATGGAAATTTCTAGCTGTCAAATATTCTACGATGCGTTATTCAGAAGCAAACAACAAAAAAGAAGGAAAAAGCTTACCGGATCAGGAGCGATATGGTTTTATTGTTCGCGCACTCGAGGATCTTTTTTTTCTCCCAACCCTCAACAGTTTTGACCCATTCCTCGCCCGGACTTCGCCAATCCTTAGAGATGAACGGCATTTTTCCTACTCGTAGGTCTGATTGTCCTGTAGACGTTTTCTACAGGTATGTCGGATAAGCACACCGCGGAAGCGTCGCGGTATTTTTTTTTTTTCCAGAGTGTTGTTTAAAATTTTTGTTTATATTTTTTTTGACAACCCTTTTTCTCTGTCTTTCGCGATGATTTGCAGCTGACGCGCTTTTAAAACCGGCCGTTTTGACGCATGCATCTGCTACGATTATCGCGACGTCGAAATTTTTGACGTGTACGGAAAAATAAAAAAGAAATAATAATTACGCGAAAGCTGCCTCCGCGGTGGCTAGACAACTACTGGCCTGCCAGCTACAACCTTTCCTCGGATTGCTCAGTCCGGTACTGCGTGTGCGACAGTTTCTCCCGAGACTCGAGACTCGAGAACCAACTCGCCGATCGAACGCGCACACACGGACTGTCTTTTTTTACTGTGACGTCATTCGGGAACGAGATATTTCTCCATCAGCTGAGCCCCGCAATATTTTGCTTTCCCGAACGCTCTTTCCAGCAGCTCCAGCAGGACAGCAAATGCGCACAAAAAATATATATCTATACATGCGCCCGTCTAAAATTATCAAACGATTTTCCGAATTCACGTGCAACGCCATCTCGCTGTGTTTATTTGAATATTGATCAAAGTTTTTGCTTAGCGGGTAAAAACCAAAACATTTCGTGGGCAAATTTATCAAATTTTATTCTTTTTCCGTTTTTTTTCCAAAATTCGTAATTCGAATTAACATTTATTCAATTAAAATTTCAAAAAATCGTGCGAAATTCAACATTACGAGTCGTTTTAAGATTTTCGAAAATTTACACGATTCCCGAAGCCTCGGTTCGGCGAGATGAAAAAAAAAAATTAAAAAGTTTGCATATCAGAGGAAACAAATATGATAAAGATTTTTCGCTATTAAATCTAGAGGAACATTTACATTTGAAAAAAAGCATGTCCCTCAGTTATTGACCAGGCAAAATAATTCGAAATTTTTTTCATGCTCTGGCGACACTGCCAAATCAAAATAATTCAATATATTTTTTCTCAAATAAACAATAATTTAATTAATCCAATTTCCATTATTTTCCATAGATTGAAACTTATGCTCATTTTTATGCATATTTTCTAAAAATATTCGTACGTTATGTTTCGTCATCTTTTTTTTCTTTACATGAATTCGTAGCTGTCGTACAAATTTCTTCTTTGTTTTCGTCGTCCGTCTGTTGCTCATTTTCTTTGACGACGATTTGTGCCACTTTTCCTTCTTCTTCTTCTTCTTCGGACTCACTGTCACTCGGTGGAAAATCTGGCAGTGCTGCAAGAAAGCAATTTTTGAAAAAAAAAAATCTCTGGTTGTCATTTTCAAGGTGAAATGAAAAAATCTACAAAATCTCACCCCTTCGGTCCATTTTTTCTTGTCTCGCGTCCCTCAGAAATTTTTCTTGAGCCACTATGATGTCTTCGCTCGTCGAGCAAGCTGCATAAGCAGCTAAAAGTTCAGAGTTGAGCTCAAGAAACGAGTGGCCCCAGGAGAATTTGCCCAAATACAATTCCGCCTCCGTAGGGAATCCGGTGATGACTAGAGTCGCAGCAATCGCTTCGACGCAACTCAATTCACATGGTTTGCCATAATTTATTGGATTCGCTGCTACAAGGAATGGCAATAAACGAGGATTCGGAGATCGCATCCTGGAGAACGGAGTTTCGTCTAGTTTTGCCCAACTGCAATCGACCACGGCACATCCTAAATTTTCCACAATGTCTCGATCCTTCGGCGATACGCACTGTTTACAAAAAATTGTATAAAATCGAATGATTTTCTTTAAAAAAATCCACGAAAAGCTTACGTGGACGTAGAGTTGCTGAAAATATCATCAATTTCGATACTTTTTTCGTGACGAAAGAAAATTTGTAGAGAATTAAATTTTTTTATCAATTTGTAAGCACTTGAGGGAGAAATTTGTACGGAACCGTGGATTTACCTTTTTCCCAACCGGAGTCAACACCAAACCTGGGAATCTTGCACCCAGTCGCAGCGTCTTTACTAAACCGTGTCTTGCTAGTTTTCTCCCGGAACACTTCTTTGGATCGCAGTGTTCCAGATCCCACATTGCAACCGGAAACCGTACGGGCCATTCCTTTTCACTTTCTAATCGATTTAATTTACAGAGTTATATTGACGAATCGATAAGATAGCTGCATAAAGAAAAACGATTGAAAACTGTCAAATTCATTTTTTAACTTTTTTGTCCTTTGAAATGAAGTCTTTGATAAAAATAGTTGAAAAATTAAAGATTGGACTAGTTCGAAATGAAAACTGTAAAAACAGAAAAATTTGGAGTATTTTGAATTGGAGTTGAATGGAACACTCATTCTTACTCCAGTTTTCGAATATTTATTAGAGTTGATTGTTCTTCGATTATGCACACTGATGTTTGGAAAAACGAATGAAGTTCATTTTTCCATTTCCATTTCATAAATAATAAGCATTTAGACGATTCTAACCTGAATCTCCTTCATCCTCCGGATCGGATCGATCCTGTTCTTGTCGATATCTTTCCTCTTTTCCCACCACGTGTCTTTGTCTTCTCCCCAGCAGTTTACCTTTGGTCTTTTTGCCTTTTGCAGACATTTTCGTCTACTTTATTTCGTATTATGTATTCTCAGAGAAAGAACGTTAAAAAGGCTGTATTTGTATCCACGTCTGTGACACAACACACTGCCTTTCTAAAATGAAGGTTATCTCGCTGTTGGACAGCGGAAAAACGTGCGATTATTGTGCGGATTTTCGATGACAATTAGTGCACGTTTTTACGCATAAAAAGTGCCGTGTATTTTTTTTTCTATCAAACTTCTAAATTCTGTGATTTGAAATTTTTACTTTCATTCAATCTCGCTTTCGACGAAACATTCATCTAATATTCCACAATTTTATGCGCACACCAAAATATTTGGCAGATCGAAAAAAAAGATTGCTCAAATAAGTTCCAGAATTAGATGTGGATATTTGAGTCTTGCCTACGTGTGAATAAAAAGCGAAAAATGCTGTCATAATAGCACGTTCGAAACGTTGTGCATTCGTCTTATCCCTACTGAAAAAAAATACTCTCTCGACCACTTGTAGCTGTTTACAGTGATGAGATCAGGGAAGTATGTGACAATATGTGTGTACGGAGTAAATCCGCAGTGACGTCTTCTGCAAACTGAACCTCCCCTTGTCAACATTTCCATCCTTCTTTCAATGACAACAGACTCTCAGAATTACTGAATAGATTAAAAAACTGCGACAATGTGCGCCTTGATACATATTTATCTTGATAAAGTCAAGATTTTCGTCAACAATTGTTGAATTTTGAATTTGTGCGGGACACAAGTAAGAGTGACGGCCCTGTCACGAAAGCGACGAAGTGGGGGAAATTTAACAAGTGGCAGGGTCTCCAGTACCTCAATAGTTACGCGGACATACGAATCGTTCTGTCGGACGAAAAACTTTTTTCTTATTTTTTTTTCTTTCGTTGTACATAACAATTGAGCTGGGCGAAAGCAGTTTGATCAAGAACACGTTAAATTATTGGATATTCGCACAAATCGTCAGCATCTTGAATAACCAAGCAAAGTGAGTAAAGAAAAATAACAAAAATGATGAACCTTGTTGTCAAAATACGAAGAGTAAATATACCAATCAAAAAGTCGTCTAAAACTCGACCAACGTGTTTTTTTTTTCTTTTCTCGTAATTGACAAGGGATCAAAGGCGCTAGAATCCATTATAACCTGTTATTTTGAGCTCCGTCGTTTGTTTTTCGTATTGTTTATTTTTTCATTTGTCAACTTTATTCCATTGAACATGTTTATGCCGCCAGGAGAATGGATCCAGGTATATGTCGAAAACAGAAATAAGGAAAAAGTATTTGTGACGAATATGTATCGTTTACAGAGAAACACTTAACTATCTTGATGTACACGGTGTGACTAGACATTAGCCTAGCGATTTTGATCGAAAAAAAAAATCCAACAAAAGAAAACAAGTAAAAAGTCTTTTTCACTGAATGTCAACATTTTTCATGCAATTTTCCATGCACCATGCACGATGTGGAAACCTCAAAAAACGTACATAAATGCAAATGCAATGTTGTTTATCATAGTCAAACCAAAACAGCCACTCGAAATTCTGCCTTCTCTTCAAATTCTTGATAACACTCTCTCATTTATTTTCCTCCACTGAATCTCACACTAAAAAAACTTCAAGGATGCTTGTCAAGGGGTTTATGTGTCATTGGAATTGTCTTGAAATCTCTGCTCGAACTGTCCCTGCTCAAGTTTTTGTTGATCACGGCTTAAATGAAATTTTGTCATTCCCACAGAAAACGTTGGACGAGAGGCTATTCTTAAAGTTACCGATTGGCTACGAGGCGTTTGGACAATGAGACGAAAAGCTGGTCCCGTTCAACAATGGGTCGATTCTCTACCTTCGCCTACCAAAACTGCACCCGACGCTCGAACCACACTCGAAGACAATCCAACGCCGCCTCTCACTCCTGTTTCTTCGCCAGAACATATTTTTGTCAAACCAACCATGACTATATCAACTCCTATCGCAGTGCCAGGTTCACCTATTATTACCAAAACTGGAGTATCCAGGTGAACTTTTTTCTTTCCCTCTTCATCAATTACGTAATTTTTGGCATTATTCTCATTTTTTTCGATCATTAAAAGTTTTTATCTTTGTTAAACTTTCACGTTCTTTTCTTATTCTTTATTTACGAGAATCAAAACTACTTTTTTCTTGCAATTTCTTGCTTCGATTAGATTCTCTACAATTCAAAAATTCAGAAATACATAATGGGCAATTATTAAAGACGATGAAATGCTTAATGAAAGAAACAAAAAGCAAAAAAAAAAAAAATAATGGTTTGGAGGAACAAAAATTGTTAATATAAATTTTCATGTTGCAGCCCAGTCGCGCACAATCGTTTGGCACGAGATCCGAGCTTTCAATCGGACAGCAGTCACTGCAGCAGTGTCGAAAGTCTTTTGGAACTCCGACGGGCCGACCCCGAAGCGATTCTTCTGGGTCTTGGGTTCGGGGGTTGTGCGAATCATTCACAAGAGAACGGACCACTTTCACGAATTCCAAAAAGATTTTTGCAACCTTCGAAACTCCAAGGAATCACGATAAACGATTTTGTGAAGCATGAACAGGAGACGAGCGAATCCCTCGATTCTGCTTCCCTCGGATATCGAGGGCTTACGGGTAAGAATTATTACGAGACCTCGACCATTAAATCTCCAAATCTTTTAAGTCAAACTTGCTCTCGTATCTCGCTCTTTGACTTTGCCACGAGGAGGAAAACAGATGCCCCTTGGGTCGTTCTAAAAATACGTCATTTATATCTTGACGTTTTGATACATCGAAAAAATATGCTTCGTCAAGACTCGAGTAAACACATTTCGAATATTTTGATAGCAATGTATCCTACGAACTCGTTCGAATTCATTTCTCTAAAGATACAAATTGATTAATTCAATTAATGAAGAAGCAATTAGTCAAAAAAAAACTTTACTTTTCTGCAATTCAAACATCATTTTGTAAATAAATCCCATGAAATGACTATCAATTAATTGCTGCCAATAAAATAGAGGAATTCATTCGATGGCTCTTTTAATAACGTGAATTCTAAAAAACCATAAGAACCGATGATTGAAGTAAGTAAGTGGAGGGTGAGGTGAATAATATTGATTTATAGGTAGCAGCGATACTCTGAGCGTCCCAGGACGCGTTCGTCATCGTAGGCTCTCCGGACCTAGTGACTTAGTAAGTCGTTGCGTCCCAAATCTCTGCATCGTTGCGATTTGATCGATTTGTTTGCTTTTTGTTTTTCGTTGTAGCCAAATTTGTATTGTTTTTATGAATTTTTTATTATTATTTATTCCAGCAGTTTGTTTCTTTACACGAGATACTTGTAATTCTTCATTTAATGCTCTGACGCGCCACCACACGTCCTCAATCTGTTTACGAAATGCCCACGTGAGAGATAAGGAGAATCTCGACCCGATGAACGTCGTGCTTCAACAATTTGCGACAATTTACTGACGATTATTTTGAACGACTGTCGCGGCTCTGACTCACAATTAGCGATATAACAATTTATTTTTCTCTGTAATAATCAAACTTTTAAATAATTCTGTATTACACACAATTTGTTTACATTCTAAAAATACACTGGATCGCGTATTTTCATTTCCTTTTTCTAACGAGACAGCAACGTTTTTTACGTCGACATACGTCTTTGAATTTATTAATTATTGCGTAAAAGGCTCGTATTTAGCAGCGCGCGAGACAATCACTCTAACGAGCAATGGACGACGAACATGAAAGAAAATTACGATTTAATTAGAAACTGCAGTTTTATCACGACAAATAATGTTTCTTTTTATTTTATTTTTTCCGTCGTAACTGCATGAAAAATGATTTTTTGGTCACCCAAGTATACTGACATTTTTTGTTTCTTTTTGATGTACGACATTATTGTTTCGCCAGTTTTTTTTTTTTTACTCAGCTTCTTCCTGTGGCTGTCATCCATTATTTTCCTGTTAATCAAGGTTTTTTTTCGTTTTTTAAAAGGTTCGCCATATGTAGCCCCTTCGGAGATAGTCCAAAAAATCATGGAACGCTTACGAGAGCACGAAAGTCACGAGCAAGACCCGTACACCATACACAATACAAATACTGAGCCCTACAGTCCAATTTTTCAAGATACCAGCAGACTGTCAGTTCTCTCACCGGATAATCGTCAGTTCCTGGAACGACCGCGATCCAAAAGTCCGGACATGCGTAACAAACGAATGATTATTGGTAACATTTATCATTTTTAATGTTTGACATATCGATAAGTTTAGCTTTTTCGAATTATTCTTGTCGAATTTCGAGGTCATGAGACATTTATTCGATTGTTTTTTGAACATTATGTTCGAAAGTAGTAAACAGCGATTAATCACACGCGTAAATCAATGAGACGAGTTATGAGCCAAATTGTTGTATTTTCATGACACTTTGCGTCATCGGTATTATTCAGCGATGTATTTATAGAGTTCACCATGAACTAAATATGACGCATTGCTCGATAAATTGTTGGGAAAAGCTGTCAAGTTAGTTTCTAGGAGAAGTGCATTGTTTGGGACTCTGGGACTGATTTTTTGTTGTCTTTATATTTCAGGGCAAAAGTCTTTTGCGTTTGGATGTGACGGTGACCTGATCGAGATAGATTCATTGGATCATAGAAATTCAGACAATTCAAGCACAAACGGTAACGCGGACAATCATGAAATCGAGCTCGAGGACAAATTTGTCTTTGACGGATCGAGCTTAAATGTTAATCTCAAAACGTCAGATTCTGATGAAAGTAGATCAAAGAGCACAATGTCAAAATTAAAAAAGGAGAAAAGACTCTCGAAACAATCGTCCGTAGACGAAACTGCACAAGACTTAAATTCTCTAAATAATAATTCCTCGTCGATCGAAGCTTGTTCTCATTCTTCCGAGAACACGTCGCACCAGCTGGAGGAAAGTGATCGTGATTATTCCAACGACGATGAGCGGACGTCGAATAATCGAAGATCGAGTTGCGACGAGGCTGACATGAAAAAAATGCCATGGCCGCGGTTGTCTCGAGAAACGGGACGTCGCTACAGCGATGGTTCGCTGAGACAAAATTCTGATTTGTTCAACAGGAGAAAAAGCTTGAAACGACAGTCCAGAATCAGCGACAACGAAGCCTCACGATATTGCGAACCAGATTCTCCTCCCGATGTCGCTGGGTCGAAAAAAACCGAGACAGCCGAGCCGAATAAAGGCGTTGAAGAGAATTCAGGAATCTCAGAAAATTCGAGCGCCGAAGAAAATGAAACTGATAAGAGGATCAAAAAATCTGATAGTTTAAATCGCAGGGATGTGGATGAAAACTCAAAGACGTCGATGGAAAATCTTCCAACCATGGATATCGCCCAACTTCCAACAGAAATCAACGGTCGACCGATTACTAATGACGAAAAAGCTGAAGATACTTCGACGAAAAAGACCCCAAAGAAACGACAAGGCCTGTCATCGGTTCTTGGACTTTATAATTCCGTCGTGAGCGTTAGAATGGAACCGGGTTTTTGAATATAATTCACATGGATATTCCTAAAAGGCCAATGATAAGTTTTAAGTACAACTAAAGTATGAATGTAGGCCTATTGCAATACAAAACCCCATTTTTGAAGCTTGATGAATACGTCGTGCAGAAAATGACGTTTCTCATCAAGCTTTCATCCGATATTGCAACTATTTAAATCAAAAGTTGCAGATATTGCAGAAATCTAAAATGTAATTTAAGATTTCAACTATTTCGTCAATGCATTCCTTCAAAATATTGTGGACCATGTTTGGCTTTAACTTAAATATTCAGTTGTTTTTTCTACGTGAGCTTTGAGTCTAGTTTTTGAAATAAGAAAATGCGATCATATCGAGCTTTCATATCTTGAAAAATGCATTTTTTTAGAAACTTTTTTAAAATTCGATAAGCAATTCATTATCCGAACATATCGGAGGAAAGTATAAACAGTTTGTTATTAAAAATGGTAATTATTTACAGTTGCGGCGACCCCCAAGAATCGACTAAAATTTTGTCCACGTTTTTTTGTGATTCAAAAAATCAACTACTCGTGTTTCCAGCCCACGATCCTAACGAAACAAGGCAACAAATCGGATTCTGAGTGAACTGCAATTTTAAATGTTTACCATGGGATTTTATTTATTTATTGATGCAATATCACGTTCGTAAATTCGATTAGCTTTTAAATGAGATTTAATCTCCGTTCTCGATCGTACCTAGATCTTTTTTTTTTGAACAAAAACCTGTTGTCAATTCATAGTCTATTTTCACGTTATTTTCAGAGAGAATTATATTGTACGTTAGTCATTCCATAATAACAACATTAATATAAATAATTTAGCAAGCATAATCAATTGAAATGTTTAGAAGAATTCAGTAGCCGAGGAAAATTAAACGTTTTCAGAATCTTCTAAATTACGCATAATCTAAGTATAAAGATACTACGTTTACGTGCTTTTGAGGTAGTAGTCTCGACAAAACGTTTATCGAGTTTTTTAAAAGAATTTCTCTCATGGAGAGAAGTAGAAAAAATTACATTCCACCGAATAACTCCGAAACTTTTAACAGATTGTTTCATCTTTTTTTCCCTCAATTACAGAGAAACATAGAATAAAGTTTTTCTTAAAAAAATATCAAGGATTTAGACAGATTAGTTTCGAAAATATGAATTTCAAGCTTTGAAACTGAAATAATTGAATTATTTCGCAAGTTAAATCCAATATTTCAACATTTTAATCGGAAATTCAATTCTTAAACGTGACTGACGAGACTACTACGTGACCAGCAAAATGCCAAAATAAGATTGTGAAAAATAAGAAAATTGAGCAGACGCACGTGAACGTGGTACAGTCACAATGAACGACAATGCATTTCTTTTTACAAAGACTTAATTTTTATCGTTTCAAGAGATGATATACCGATTGTAACGTAAGTCACTTTGTTAGCCATTGAAGATACATATTTATATTAATTGTTTAATTGAAATGTGATCTAGGGTAACGTTTACCCGCACGAACTGTACAAGGACTAGCCAGCATTGAATTTTCGAGTTTTTGTATAGAGAAACGTTGATGATATTAGTATCGTTTTATCTATTCGCACACTTTTGTGTGTAAGTTATTATTTTTTTTATAGTTTGGAAAGTTTTAGCATGAGTACTCGTGAATCTCAGGGTTTGGAGGATTGAATTATTCGTCTCGTTACTTACCGAAAAGGTTCCTGCCTTCTTCCAATATTCATTCCACAGACAATTGTCACTAAATGATATATACATAAAAAATGTAATGAAATTTTAAAGGTATTTACATAAATACAAGTTTACTCGAAACTCTGTAAAAAAATGGAAAACAAAAAAAACAAACACGCTTCTGTTTTTCAATTGCCTCTCATCGACAATTAAGTTTTTATTTTCACAAATATTTTATGCAGAAAAATGAACTCGAACACGAGTCACGTATAATTTATACGATTCGACGGGCTTTAATTTTTTAGTATTTGGATTACTTTTTTTTAATCAATATTATTATCATTATCATTATTTATTATTAAGAACGGAAATAAAGTTCGATCGGTTTTCTTATGATTAATGACCGTTGTAATTACAAAACTGGTATTCGGACTTGTGATCACGTAATTTTGGAGTAAACAATAATTAGTGTTTCCTTCGCTTCGTACTTTTTTCGTTTCTGTCATCGCGGTCCCGCAAACGTAACGGATATCCAAAATATATTACGTATTAATTGAGAATGAGAATTTTCTTTTTTTTTTCATCAATGATTGGAAGTTACAGGTATTTTCTTTTTTTTCTCCTTATCCTCGTGTTCAATCCTGTGGGTTTCTTAGATTTAATAAAGTGGAGCATTCAGACCGCGTAAATGTTTAAAAAAAATAAAATAAAAAAAAACAATTTCTACAACACAATCATCCGCATTTTCAAATTTTTGTTTTTTGTCCTCGTAAATACATAACGTCGAAGGGCCGAGGGCAAGAGGTCAATGACTTAAAAGTAACCATTTGTGTGGTAAATGCCTCAAGTATGTTTGTCTTCATTTTTGTAATCGTCGTGAGCCATGGGGACAATAAATTGACAGGGCGAGAGGGCAAAAGTAGGGCAGAATATTGTGGGTTCGCCAGAGCCAAAAGAACCGAATTCTCTCTTTTTCTCTCTCGAATAATTCTCGTTTTAACGAACTTACATATTTGACGAATTAAAAACACGCAACAAATGTGATTCTATAATTTTTCATTGTTCATCAATTACGAATCTTCGACGGTGGATACGCTAGAAAGAAATTTTTCTTTCGAACATTCTCGGCGCCAAAGTAGCGATTCCTTCTTTTCTCTCAGCGTCAATGCATATATTTCGTTTTTTTTTCGTTTTTGTTACCACTTTCGTTCAACCGCGTTCCTTAATTGTATCTTAAAACTTATACAAACAGATGACAACACTCACTTCTGCTACGGTACTTAGTCCTCTTTTTCTACCCTGGAATAGAGGAGAGAAAAAACACAATTTTTCGTATCTCTCATCTTTTCGCTTCTGCGTTTGCACTTGTTCTCTTCTTTTTTTGTTTTTGCGTTGCGACGGGATTAATTTGACGAACGGTGTTAAGGTTCACAGAGGTTTTGGTTAATTGATAGAAGGGACAGGGGCTCGGGGGGGGAGGGGCCTGTTTCTGTAGGAAAAAGGGAAGGTAAATGGAAGGATAAAGAAAAGGAGCTTACTTTACGACTTCTTGTTGCTGCTGTTGCTCGTCAAGATGAAGTTCGACGATTGTCTCCATTCTATTCTGCACCTTGAACGTTACCTGGGCTGCTAAGTATTTGTCTTTGTGATTGATTGACCATCCGGAATACTGAAAATTAAATCCAGAGCATGTGACGTCGATCGATCGTAAAAATCGAGCTGATTTTTTTGTTTTTCAGTCTTTATGACTCAGAAACATGACAGGAAGCAATTTTTTGAAGCTTCAGGAAGCTTCAAGTTGTAATTTGAAATATTTTAGTTGTCAATTTTGACTCAATTCTTATTTCAATTCTTAAGATCAAAAATTGTTGATGAAATATAGAAAGAAATTGTTACCGTGGATGTGCTTTTGTACAACGTTTTTCCCTCCTCCTTGAAGGGCAAGAATTTTTGTAACAAGGCTTTGCCGTCTATCCTCCATAAGGTCGGATCGGTACTGCCTCCAACATCAGCTTTCGCAACGACGAATGCTCCTGACTTTAAATATGAAAAAACATAAAAATTTCAATTGATTTCTGCAAAGAAAGCGAATTGTCGTAAGAGTACAAACATTTTTTTTCCTATCATTGTCAAATTACCGTGTAATCTTTTGGTGGTGTTTCAAGCGATTCGTTGAAGCTGTCGTCGTCGGAATCTTCATCCTCTTCCTCATCCTTTTTAGAACGTCTCTTCTTTTTGGGTTTCTTGCCCGTATCAGAATCTGAATCGTCCTCCTCCTCTTCCTCCTCGTCTTCTTCGTCCTCTTCCTCTTCTTCTTCTTCCTCTTCTTCCGAATGTTGTCGCTTCTTTGCTGATCCTCTTTGTGGCCTTTTCTTAGCTCCTCCCTGTTTAATTTAATTAAACATCAATTTTCATCAACAACGCAAAAATATTGGTCATTGTTTTCGTCGTGTTTTTGTTTTTAATAAAGTATCCATTTTTATTTATTTTTATTTTAGTTTCTTTGACCACGAAAATTGAGTTATTATGACAAAATAAAAAAAATCAATGTAATTGATCATTTTTTGTTCTTTATTATTAAGGACAGTGAAAATGAGTCAATAAACGAATGAAGAATTGTTCAGAATTTAGAAGATTTTGATTATAAAAATATTACGAATATTGGAGATGGAGAAAAATTTGGACACAGACGTAAACATTGTTTTCGTAATATTTTAATCATTATTTTTGCTGAATTTTTTTGTGAAAATGATTGGACAATAGTTATATTTGAGTCTGGAAAGTGAGAAAAACATAAAAATGGACGAATATCTGGGACTGTGTGTTGATTTCGTATCACGAAAGCACAAGGTCGCGAAAGACATGAAGAATCACAATTCTTCTTTTCAACAAATATTACGACATAATATATCGACGCGAATGATAATTATTATTATGACAAAAGGAGAGAGAGAGAGGGAGAGAAGGAACACGCGGAACGTGAACGATACGAAGAACGGAATGCGTGGATTGTTTGAAAATAATGGAGTCCGAGACCGCCATATCATTGGCCGGCCGGCAAAATGCCATCTCGTAATCTTGTACTATAGCGTGGGGCATATTGTGAAAAAATATAAGTTGAGAAAACAATGTTTTGGGTGGACTAAATTTTTTTTGTATTTATGTATCGGTCGAGGAAAGGCTTTGAACGATGTAAATAAAGGGAAGGGTAGAGATAGTCGGGCTGTTATTTCGAACAACGTTCAACAAATAAAGAATAATAAATCGCGTTGCAACGACGCCGGTGCGCGCGCGCATTCTGGCAACCTCAATCCTCGGAAAGCGCACGAGTAAATTCTGCGTTTCCCTTTGCGTCTACTCTCGGCGTAGATTTTGTCACGAACGTGAGAGAGATGGAAATTTAGCACGGCAGGTGTTAGGCAGAACGGTTAATACATACGAACTCGAAAAATATCGACGCGAGGAAACGTATATAGCAAATATAATCAGTATAATCGAAGAATCTTCATTCGTTTATTGTTTACGAATTTAGTACGACTTTTCATTCACGGAACCATTATTTTGGTGGTGAGCGAATTCGAATAAACGAAATAGATTTATTCGGCACATCGTTCAATCATTTAGCTATTTTTATTGGTGTATGAATGCCGAATTCATGTTACATTGGACTTTGAGAAAAGATAACTGGGGTTAAAATGATAAAATTGTATCAATAAACTCACCTCAGCCCCGGCTTCGGCGTTCCAGTCTTCCTCCGATGCTCCTTCCACCTCCTCGGGATCGTCGGCCGAATACTCGTCCTCGTCCGACACGTCCTTCGTCTTCTTCATGATCCCTTTGCGCGAAATTTTTGCTGATTATGCCACGAGCACTCGCGGAACGAACACACAGATTATCGAACGAACTAATAACGTCTCGTAAACTCGTGCGATAAACGCTCTCCGCTAATTAATATTCGAGTTACGCGAAGGATTAATGCTCGCGCCTAGAGCTTCACGAAGTGACGAACATGCACGAGAAACAAACCGCAAACAATATGGCCGTACGGAGGCGCGATCAGCGCGAATAAATATGTACGCGCAATCGCGTGTGCGCGTCAACCGGAAGATCCCAACCGGATCTTCTGAATTTCGGATGCGCGCGCGCATTCGAACTTATTTAGACTAATCTGCTTATTTTGGACTCTACGTACTCAATATGGAGGGAGATTATGATTGTATCTTTCTCAGAAAATTTGAAAATGGGCTTCGGGTCTTTGAAGATGCGGCAAATAGATTTTCGAGGGTCACTCGAAACATGACAGCGAGCCAGGTTCTTGGAACACTTTGAAAGGAATATTTATTGGAATAATCCTCTCAATCCGATTCAAAACATTCATTATTTAAAAAACGTTTAATTTTTTATGTAAAAATACTCACAATTGTTTGACATTTATAAAAACAGTTTTTCGGGTAATCATGGATCCACATGAAAATATGATCAAAAACTGAATAAGAAATCTCTTTATCTTGTAGCTAAAATGGATGCGTTTGTGGTAAATTTAAAGAAAAGAATCATTTATTTGACCCATGTTCGTTTATCGTTCTCCACAATTATTTGCAGATGACGTAAAAGAAAATTGAACATCCGAATGAAATATTCAACGTTTCCATTCGTACTGAAAGCTCAAAATCCGGATGATCGATTTACAAATCAATTACGAATATTCGAAAGATACGGAATCTCTCAAAAATTCAAAATGCTTTCTCGTACACGCGATCAATATGAGGGGTTGGCGCATGCGCGGCAATACGTTGCGGACGAAGCTCATTCGGTGTGGGAAACTACACTATTTACCGAGTTCTTTCGTCAGTGTTCGCACCTAGCGAAATAAACATTACCCTGGATTATAAAAAAACAGTTCGTTTCGCCGGGAAATTGAGCAGATCAAAACAAAAGAAACAAACTAAACAAGACCCTGACCGTTGTGACATGTTTGAACTTTATGGAGTCAGTAAAGATGGAATGGTTTATCATTCGCCACCTCCACGAAGAAAGGAAGTCGATATACTGGAGGTATATATTTAATATTTTTTTGTTGTCATTCATTGACGCGAATTTTTTTTTTTTTTTTTCATTCAACAATCAAATGACAATGATTTACGATAGAATCGGCAATAAAATTGAAGCTGCATTCTCGAATTTTTTTTTAACTTCGTCGTAACGAATGAGAATATTTTCAATTTACTTAGAAATCAGATTTTTTTTTTCACGGTGATTCTTTGGAATGGATACTGAAAAAATAACAAAAATGAAATAAAAACACATCGTGAAACTTGATAATTACATTCAAAATATAATCTGGAACGAAAAAACGAAAAAACATCGAAAATACAATTCTAGACATGTCTTCAACTTTCCTCCCCGGAATTAATGAGAAAATTGCCAAACGGAGATGCGATACATCACGTTAAAAACACTGTCGTCACATCCCCACACGATAAAGACAAAGCAACCAGCAGAGAAACTGGTGAGTCTGGATTCTTAAAAATTTCATATATTCATGAATAATAATAACAATAATAATAATGACGGGAATAACAGTGCTCGCATTAAAAACAACGATAGTGATAAATAATTATAAGCCATAGTCCAGAATCCACTTTTTAATATAAACTGGAAAAGAGTATCGTTGTCTAGAAATTTGTTTTCAGTGAACATTTTCAGGATAAAATAAAGTGCGAACTGTTTATATTTTTTTCCTGGAACCTCTTATTTTTTTCGGAAAAAAAAACATGTAAACACAATTTATCCATGTTTACAAACAAACCATAAACACGTGAACAAAAAAATGACATTTTTAACACTCGAAAAGTTTAGAAATAATCGTATCGAGAAAACGTCATTCAGACGCCCTTCACGTATCGGAATATCTCACGAGTAAATATTATGATCCGGATACATACGGAAAAAAATATCACTACAGCAGTTTTTTTACGCTTATCGCGATGTTCTATGTTAGCCATGAAACATCGACGAGTCTCAGGAACAAAACGAATTGTTGTTGCCCGATGGAAATACTTTCTAGAAACCTCAGCTTCATTCGATTCCGTTTCACATTTAGGAAGCGAATAATTTAATGGAAACTATTATTATCCTTACGTAAAATAAAAGTTAAAGTACCGAAACGATACGACAGGATTCTCCACGATTGAATTTATATTCATGGATCATTAATTTTTTTTTCTTTTCTTTCTCTCTTTCTCTCTCTCTCTTTCTCTCGCCCTCTCTCTATTTTGGTTTCTCATACCAAACTCTTTTTTTTCTTTTTAAAATAAATCATTGAAATAAGATGTTTAAAAAAATGTCGAAAATGTTTAAAGATGATCGAAGCGTTGCTCGAAATCGAGAACAATTTTCCAAAAAATGGTTTCATAACAATTACAACGACAGTTCATCGAATTTTGTTCATTATTATTGTTATTGATATTAATTAAATATTGAATATTTTATTTTTTCCTTTATAATTCTTTTTTTTTTTACTTCTGCCACGTATTTGGATTATTTTGTTGAATTTTCCAGTTCGTAGTTTAGGTCGACGATGGTTGGTGATGATAGGACTTTTTTTCCTGGGATGTGCCCTCGTGGCTGGGGTTGGACTTCCTTTGGCTCTCGAATTGAGGAGTTCACATTTGTTGGAAGCGAGGCTCCAGGTTGTCAGAAGAATTTTATCAGAAACGCCATTGATCGACGGGTAAATCGAAGAGTCAAATTGGTCAATTTTGTGGAATTAAATGATGCAAAAAATTGAGTTTTTCATTGTCGTTGTGAGAGAATAAAAAAAAAAGTAAAAATTCTTTACAAAACATGGTACGAATTTTTAATCATTTCAGGCACAATAATTTCGCATGGAATCTTCGTAAACATCGTGGCAACACGAATTTACGTGATTTTCCATTCGATTCGGATCTGTCGCAAAACGCGACGTTCGGGCCTCAATGGCAGACCGATTTGTCGCGTTTGCGTCAAGGGAATATGGGAGCACAATTTTGGTCCGCTTACGTACCCTGCGAAGCACAATTTCTCGATGCCGTTCAACTCACGCTCGAACAAATAGACGTCGTGCGACGATTGACCTCTAAATACTCGTCGAGAATGAGACTCGTTACTTCTAGCAAAGAACTCGAAAAAGCACACAAAGACGGTGTTCTAGCCAGTCTCGTTGGCATCGAGGGCGGCCACAGCATCGGAGCTTCGATGGCAGTCTTGAGAAGTTTTCACCTCCTTGGCGCTCGTTACATGACCTTGACCCATCGTTGCAATACTCCATGGTAAATATTAAACTCGTCACACAAAAGTCTAACTGGAAATAAAAAAAGCAAAATTCACCAGATTTATTCTAATGTTTTCATAAATTCTCAAGTCCCAGGATAACCAATTTTTTGTTATTTTTTAATCAAAAACTTCACAATCATTTTTTTTTGCTTTCAAATTCTTCACGTTAATAAATATTCAAATAATAATTATGAGTTTTATTTGCGAACAACTTAAAAAAAAAAATCGAAGCTTTTACCTCATTTTTCTGTTTCCTTGTTCATTGTTTCTAAAATCTTTCTTTTTTTCTTCATCGCCATTTTTCCTCCACTTCCCGCTCTTCCTATATTTCCACATTTTATTCTTCCCCATATTTATTTTTTTCCGCCTCTCCCTCTTCCCAGGACTTCCATGGTTTGTGATCATTTTCCACAATATTTTTTATGCAAATTTCTGGACGATGATTCTTTTATTCTTTCCTCTTTTTGATTTATTATTGAAAATTTTAAGAATCTTTAAAAATTGTATTATTTAAAATCGAAAATAACGGTGCGTTCCAAAGTTACGTTCAATGAACATTCATGAAAATGTATGTAAATGGAAAAAAGTTTTGAGGAATAAGAGTGAATTTTTATGATTAAAGGGCTGATTCTTGTTCGGTGGAAGATCCGAACGAAGATGCACCTCTAGATTTCCACAGCGACGGACTTTCAAAATTTGGAAAAGCTGTTGTTCGCGAGTTGAACAGACTGGGAATGCTTGTCGATCTTTCGCACGTTTCGATTAGAACGATGAGGGACACTCTGTCAATAACGAAAGCTCCGGTCATATTTTCCCACAGTGCGGCAAGAGCACTTTGTAATTCTTCCAGAAACGTGCCCGACGACGTTTTGCGAAATTTGGTAAATGAATTAAATTCACTTGAAAGCATCCTCGAGATATTTTATGAAAATGCTTGTCAAATTTTGTTGTTTTTCAAAAATGCCTTTTCTCATCTCGTACCTTTTTGAAATATTTTCTTTCTATATTCATCAGTCCGTTAATGGTGGTCTGGTTATGATCAGTTTCGACAGCGCTCATCTCAGCTGCGGCGATAAGGCCTCAATGTACGACGTTATAGGTACGATTTTTTTTTTTTCTTTTTTACATCTGTACAAAATGTTTATGAATATGATTTCGTCGGACTAAAAGCTTCTGGTTTTTTAATACGAGAACGAACTCTATCGTTGATTCCTTTTGAAACAAGTCTCAAAATATTTCCTACCGAATGTTTTCACATTTTATTTTTTTTTATTTTGTGCGACATTTTTTTTTTTTCCAAATTATATTTAGTTACGAAGCTTAACATTGCACGGTTTTGACATTGAAAAAAATATGGCAATTGAGTTGAAAGAGAGACAAATAATAAGAAAATAAAGTTTTATTTACTGGGTGTTAATTATCATTTATTTTGGGGGAAATAACTTCGGTCCAAGATTTTTTGTATCGTTGGCCTGCTTCTTCTTTACGCTTTTACGTTTTACTACCGACGCTTAATTACGGCCATGGTGGCCAACTCCAAAACAAATCATTTTGGAATGAACCTTTTTCGCTAAAAATAAATGTCAGTCTATGTCAGACAGCTTCGGAGTTGGCGTTTTGAGACGCAGTCGGATTTCAGTTTTTCAAAATTTGTCATTTTATTTATACCGTTTAATTATTTGGTTTTTAAATTTTGAGTTTTTCTTGTTTTTCATCAAAACCCAAAAAACTTCACTTTTATCAAAAATCAGAAATCAGAAATATAACAATATTCCGATCAAAAGAAATTCTTTGCATTTAGTTTTTAAACTTTGATTTTTTTTTTTTTTTATCGAAGCCCAGAAAACTAGGATTTCCCTTGATCAAAAATACTAAAATATTCGGATTAAGAGAAATAATTCGTCAAGTCGAATCCAATGAAGTATCAATCGAATTCTTAAATTTGATTAAATCAGTTCCGAGACGATTTTTGTGGTACTGTTCCATGATCATTATTTCAGAATTTTTTTGTTTTTCTTTCGATAACAGCCCACATCAATCACATACGGAAAACCGCAGGTGTTAATCACGTAGGACTGGGTGCTGGTTACGACGGAATATTAAGGCATGTTTCTTTACGATTAATTAACTCTTTAACATACTAGAGAATCAAGTTAAATTTTTTTATTTCCCATACATTTTTTCTTAACCACATCAATGGGCGATAACACGAAAATAAAAAAATTTAAAAAAACGTTTCTTTGCTTGTCAATAAACAGTCCACCGACCGAACTCCCGGATGTGTCAGGTTATCCTTTTCTACTCGCCGAATTGACGAGGGACCGAAGATGGTCAGCCTCCGACATAAAAAAACTTGTAGGTGGTAATCTCATAAGAATAATGAAAGAAGTTGAAATGAACGCGGCATCGCTCTCCAATCAAACTCCCAACGAAGAGTGGATTTCCCAAGAACTCATCGAGGATACTTCGTACTGCAGATATCACGACAATTGAACAGCAAAAAATAAGCGATGAATATGAAAAAAATTATGTTGTAAAAGAAAAAATAACAAATTATCATCACGGAAAAAAATCCTGGTTGATCTTCCGTTTGCATTCCCGACGAAACTAAGTTTTCAAAATGTTAAAGACTGTAAAAGCACAACTTGAACTCTTTTCGACCATTTTTTATAATAAAATTTACGTCTCTTATTGTTTTATTTCTGAAGCTCGAACCAAATTCTACTCGATCCTTCCCATTCCTCATTTAATAACAACGTTTGACACTCAGTTTCACCACAAAATTATTTTTTCAAATATTGAAATTCTCTACAAATTTCATGACGAATTATTATCGAAAACACATTTCGGGCGGATTGTGTCGAACAGAACGACAAAAATTTGTTTTATTTTTTCTTTACGAAAAAAATAGGGAATCCAAATATTTTTGCTGTTTGACGACACGTGATTTTGTTTATTGAAGAAAGTCATGCAAACATCTTAGAAAATAAACAAGGTCATCGGTTGTAAGTTTTTACGGCAAAGGTTGGTGGAAAAATCGTAAATTTCTTGGATGAAAATTGCGACTTTTTGGTCAAAGGAATAAAATGGATTGTGCGAATGGTCGGAAAAAAAGTGTAGTGTATGGCAGAAACTTTGATATTTTTAGTGAACGTCAATGGAATTTTTGCTCCGTCATATTTGTTGAATGCAAAGAGTGTAAAAAAAAAGAAAAAAACAAGTCTGAAAATTTGCCAAAGAGTTTTCAATTCGCGGTTTCTCTCGGTGGTTTAAAATATTTCAACGCGACCGAGAGTTTTTGTCTGGAACAAAAGGAGAAGTTACGCCACGTGGTGCGACCGCGAAAAAATCTAATATTACGAGGAGCAGGAGAAAGAGTAAGAACCGCAAATTTGCACGACGCAATTATGTAGAGTTTTAGAGACACGTGCTGCGTGAACGCGTCTCATATATTTATCGTAATTCTTGGTGCATTGACGCGAAGAATAAACTGGAGATATAAATACTAAAGTATTGTGACAATGGATCGTCGATGACAGAAGTACACAGTGGCGACTTCCGATGGTCGTTTCTTCGATCTGTATTCGAGCGTGCTTCGGATTCGTCTTCACGCTTGAGCGAATCGATTCACGAGTCTCTCGTATACGTTAATCGATCACCACGACTGACTTTTCTTTTCGTTACGCGCAATTATGTTATGATCTGATAAATGAATACACGATAATCGTTTTTTTTGTTAGTTCAACTCTCCAAGTCATCGATTACATTTTATTTTTAAAGGGATAAAAAAACTTTTGTTTTTAAGGTTATGGTGCGAACTTATTTCACCTTTTAATCAAATATAACCTCTTGTTTTGTCTCATACAACGAATTCTCGAAGCTGGCAGCATTTTTTAACGGACTACAGTACGTTCTTTCATTCGATTCATTTTTCAAATCGTAAAGGCCATCTCGTGGATACTGAATCATCACGCGAGACTAAACAAACGAGACTCGAGCATGTTATAGAGCTCTGTCCGATATAGAGCTCGATCTTCTTCTGTTTTGAGGTGGTATACCTGCTTCACACTGTAGTCAAATAAGTTTCTCATTTTCATAATAATTGTGTGTACAAAGTTAAGTACAATAATTCAATAAATTTGACATAAATTCGTAATGACATGTCTATTAACCTAGAAAAATATTCATAACAACAACTTCCATCGTAGATCGGTATTGATATTTTTCTTTTTTCTGTTGCGAAAATATAACAATATTTTGACTCGTGCGAAGCAGCTCCACTGCCTTGATCAGTACGTCCAGATTTTTTGCAAGAAAGAATTTTAAGTTTATTTCACTCAAATAATCCAACGTAATTAAATAAATCGATCAATAAATAGAAAAAAAACTGTAGTAAATGAGCAGCCATGCTTTCTTCGAAATTCGAAATCTTCTGGCACGAGTCTGAACCTCTTTCAATTTATCCGACGAACGTATTTTTTCTCTTCTTTGTCTATGCACAGTGTATGGGAAAGCGAAGAGCGGAAACACGCTACGAACAGTCGAAAGAACAAGTTCGCTCGAGATACACCGGCTGTTTCCCATAAATTGTATATCTAATCTCATCGTGCGATGTCGAGGGGAAGAAAGAGAGAAAAAGAAGAGAGAGAAATTCACCTTTCTGATTTTTTCCCAGACTGTTGATATTCCGAATGAAAGGAAATTTGGTTTTCAGCCGCGATCAACGAACGTACGAACCAAACGAATTTGCTCCTCATCCAAATAATCTCTGACGTTTGAAAAGGAAATATTAGGAAATACAGTGACATTGGAACAGCCTGCATCGTCGCGTGACTTCCGCGTCTCTTCGATCTTTTTTAACCTTTGACCTACTTCCATCAATTTGAGCAGAGAGAAAGAAACCATTTCATTTTTCACGCTCTTATTTATATCTATTTCTATTGACAACATATTTTACGAGAACTTGAAAGAAGATTATCTTCTTCATCAACTGAAAGTGTTTGTATTCAACGCTCATATCATCAAACAAGCCTTCGACGAGATGAGATAAGACTCGAAACGTTCAAAACTTTTGTCTGGTCAAGGAGTCTGAATATTCAAGAATAAAATAAAACGAAGAGGCACCAAAAATCCATTGTATTTAACGAGGTTTTTAACTACTCTTTCAAAAGAAACATCTCGAGACATGAAGTCGAAGTAAATCTTAATAAGGAACATCGTAAAATTCCATCAAATAGATCAAAAATAAAATGATGTAGATAAATAGTAAAATGAGTAATAAATTAATTTTATTTGCCGTTATTTATAAGCACGTAATCTGATTTTGTCTCCTAAACTAATTTTGAGGTTATAACTTTATAATCGGACCATAATGATTGGAAAAATGATGGTTTATAAAGAAAAAGTAACTAATAAAAAGAATATTCATTATTAGTAACTGTATTTACATTTTTTTCAAAGTTATGACAAAGTATGCCAATTTTTTATGATTAATTATGCAAAATTGATCAAATTTTGTCTCTTCAAGTGAATTTTAATTCCTGAATTGACGCAAGGAAAAATGTGCTTTGAAAAATAATGTTTTTTGAAAGACGAAAAAAAAAATTAGAAAAAGTATAACATCCCTCAAGAAAGACAGATCAGTTAGTGGCACACTGCGAGTGAGAGATTGGATGTTTGGAAATGTAGAGAAGAGAAAAGTTGAAATAACGAAGCGCGACTGGTAACTGATGGTGGGACGATTGGCGGGAGTGAAGAATATTCTTTGTGTAGTGGGGGCTTTTGAAGATTAGTAATACGGGAGCAGAACAAAATGAGAGAGTGAGAGAGTAAGAATAAGCGAGAGAGGGAGAGACCGAGCGAGTGGACTTCTCCGCACACCCTCATCTTTATTGCAGTTGACAAGCGGTCCACCGGACTCACACCACGTTTCCGCTCGGGGTTCCATCCTCCGCGATTTCTAACGATACTTTTCTCATTGTTTCTTCTTATTATTGTTTTTAAATAATAGTTAAATAATAATATTAAAAATTACAAAATATAGCAGAATGTTTTTCTTTAAATCGCTAACGACGATCGAACAGAATTGAAATTTATTATTATTTTCTGTGCACAAGTGAGTTATCGATAACTCAGAAAACTACGATTTTTTTACGGATGGACTGTAAAGACTTTCTTCGGTGTGAAATGACGTGAAAAAAAAAATTAAATTAAAAAAAAAACAACAACATCTGTATTTTATAGTTGAACGACGATCTTGAAAAGATAAACAACTGGAAGAACTTTTATCTCAATCTGTTTCCGTATGTATTCAACTTTTAATTTTACGTATTTTTGTTCTAATTTTTGAAAAATCTTTTGTCCAACGAGTTCAATAGTATTTTTTTGTGACTCAGATTTATTGTTTGCTCATTGCATTTCGAAGTGTTCGAAAAATTATTTGTTTATTTTATCAAAAATAAATGTTTCATTTGACGGATCATTACAAACAAATTTCTGAATATTTTCGGGGGCTTTATTCTTTGAAATCGAATTCATTGTGTTGTTTCTTTTGGCGAAGATCTTTTTTTTGATTTCGAAGTTGATCGCAAATATCTTTTGAAGTTATACAAAGTTTTAAATTTGATGTCAACGCATGTGTTTCATAAAATACAATAATTTCGAAATTTTTATTGGAAAATGATCGTTTTATAAATTTCTATAATTTATTAAATTGTATCTGTAAGATTTAGAGACGAAATAGATAAATAATTAACGATGCGTGGTTTGTTGTGAGATGAGAAGGGAGAGTCTCTCGTTTCGCATCGAGAGGTCGAGATCGAAAGCGCGCCGCGCCGGTACGTCTGGCAAAGAGGGGAATGAGCTAAGAAGCGCGAGTCCTGATGCTCTTTGCCAGGGGAAGGGATTTTTGTCTAATCGCGATTTCACGGCGAGAGCGCTTAGCTGCGTCACGCATGTCGTTTATATCCACTTCGTATATAAACTCTACGTCATTAGACAGATCCAATACTAATTTTTAAACTGCCAATTAATCGCTAATGCTAAAGAAAATCTTTAACTAAATTTATATGGCGATCCCCTTTTGCTCTAATTTCCGGAAACAAAAATCTCTTCAAAATCTATTGAATCATTATATTCACAATTTTTTATTCATTTATGAAAATGTAATTTTTTTCAACAATGAGAACAAAATTTTGTAAATTAAAAAAATTAATTTTTAATTAAAATCAAAAAAATTAATTTTAAATTCAATTTAAATGTAAATTTCAATCTGAAATTAAGAAAATTAAATTTTAATTCAAATTAAATAATTCAAACAAAATTTCGTAAATATAAAAAATTAAATTTTAATTAAAATTAAAAAAATGAATTTACAATTCAATTTAAATGTAAATTTCAATTTGAAATTAAAAAAATTAAATTTTAATTTAAATTTGAATTAAACAAAATGATTGATTGTTTTTAAAAAATTATGAAAAAAAATAAAAGGATCCCAAAATTATAAAATTTCGTCTATCGAGTGAATCTCCTCCGTAAAAAAAATTCTGAAGAAAAATAAGGCCGTAAAAGGAACGAAAGACGAGAACATATATTAGGGTTTCATTGAAAACGTCGTAAAGTTTGAGGAATTCGATTTTTTTTTTGCTATTCACAAAGATTATGACGATGTAGTAAAATCAAACGCTTAGAATAACAGTGGCACTGAATAATCGTTCAAATTTATTCAACAAGGAAGATGTTTACTAATGATTATCAAACACGAGAGAGACTTCGATTAATTCATATTCTAATGTGTTTATATTATTGGACGCCTGAATATTTATATTCCCACTCGCAAATATTTGATTATTGGCTTATAATTATTATTCTTCGGCAGTAGACGCACTGGATTGTTCTACGATTTGGGAATAGATATGATAATGGTCGATCTAAATATTTCTTACATTGAGTAACAGCAGTATTTTGAATATCATTATTTTTTGCACTGTTGTTATTATTCGTAAGCGTGATGAATAAATTTTATTTTTAAACAGACACAACAATGGATGACATAAAAACAATTTTTAATTAAAATACAATTAATTATTCTACAGACTTAATTAATCAAAAATTATTATCATCAGCAAAATTTAATACGATCAAACGCCGAGAGAATTTTTTTCTAACACAGATCGTCAAAATTTGAGATAAACTGCGAAAAGTTTGTCGTTCGATTATAAATTCGATATAAAATCATTCGTTGAAAATGAAGCGAAAATAATTTTTCAAAAGCCATAAAATTAAACTCGACAAAAAGGAAAGCAGTCGAAGACTGTTTGTTTTCGTTGAAAAGAAAAAATCGAACTTTTTTTCGTTTGCGGATGATTTGTCAGATCGAGGATCGAGATTTGAGCGTTGAATTAATTTCTCGGATCGAGGCGTATCGAGCTCGAATCGTATAATCGGGGCTTTCATGGCTACATAAAAGAATATGAATTGAAAAAAATGTTAATTGAATAAAAAAAAAGCTTTTTGGTACACGAAGAAGGGAGGAGGAAATATTTCATTATATGCAAATGAACGAATGACGAAGAAAATGGGGTATAAAAATAAATAAATAAAAAAGGAAGAAAAAGAAGAGTCAAAATTATTCGAAGGATGTCAAGAGTAGATTATTGTTAAGTGCATTGTGCGGTGCATAGCAAACAGACGAGAAAAAATTTCGCAGACTTATAGTCCCAAGAATATAATCATTTCTTCGTCGGAGACACTTTCGTTCTCTTTGATGGGAGAGCGTTTGCACGTGTAATCACAATCCCACGAGAATATCATTTTTTTTTCTTTTTTTTTCCTGCTCTGCTAAATTATTCAGCTTCTCTTTTGTCTTTCAGATCATCTGCAATCTCGTCGAGCGAGTCAGCCAAAATGAGGTACAAGGTGAGTACAAAATAAACATTTTTTCCGCACCAAACTCCGAAGACCGAGCATAATAATTATAACGGAAAAAAAAACATTGTTTGATACGCGTAAGCAAATATGCATTATCAACGTAAAAGTATAGAAACACACAAAAAAATTGACATCGAGAGAAAATAATGTGCGTCTGATTGAAAAAAAAAAAAAAAAAAATTGAAT
The DNA here is from genome assembly GCA_013761285.1 of Campoletis sonorensis. Classification (NCBI taxonomy): domain Eukaryota; kingdom Metazoa; phylum Arthropoda; class Insecta; order Hymenoptera; family Ichneumonidae; genus Campoletis; species Campoletis sonorensis. The sequence continues at coordinate 901,536 of JACEOJ010000110.1, forward strand.
ACTTCGCGTCGTAATTTGCCACTGAATGTCTTTTGCCTGATATCGTTCCGTTTGCAAGCAACGGTTTAACTTATTCTTGCCACTGATCATGCTAATCACGTTCAATATTGTATTCTCATTGTTGGGCTATTTTGCGAGAACATATTTTAGCAATGCAAAGTTGTTTGTACTTATGATTGACTTCCGTAATACATGCTACAGAATTAACGATCGATCCAAAGAATGCTATCTCTTTAATTTGACATCGATTGTAATCGCGCGGTGGCGAGAAACTTTATTTCGATCCGATTCAATCGAATTGACGTTTAATTTTGAGTGTTTTTTTGTAAAATAAAATGAAGCGCGTGTTTATTACATTAAGACTCTTTTCTCGATTAATTCGATTCGATTAAACAAAGATCTGTTGATTTTAATTGAATGAATAAATAATTTGAGAATAAATTGGATGAAAAAAATTTGATTTTTTCTCTAAATTGCAATTTACACTTTTTTTGGTTCAACTAATTGTAAGTGAAAATCCTTGAAATACTTTTCAACGTAAAAGCTGGGATGCAACAAAATCGCTTTGGTTGTTTCTTCGACACTGAATATCCATGCAAAGATTTGTACGTAAATGGACACGGTCGCGCGAGGACAAAAAAGAAGAATCTAGTAACAAAAAGTACATGAGATTATAGAGTACACGTCAAGAGATCGGAAGAGGCAGAACGGAGAATTCGTAATGAGAAACCTCACGAATAAATGAATAATCGGCCTGGTGTAACGCACTCTAATAACGTCGCCAACGATTCTACATTATATATTTATACGTATGGGCATTTCCTATCAAGTGAGAAAATAAATGCAGACGACAGAAAAATCGCGAAAATTTATCATTTTTTAATAAAAGAACAAAACTTTCTGTTTAAAAAAAAAAATCGGATAAAATTCATTACAAAAATAATCCTTTCCAATGAATCGTTTCATAAAAAAAAAAAAAATTAAAAAGAAAAAATTTGAAGGAAATTTTGCGATTTCGATATTACTCTGAAAAAAAATTAGTCGAAGATTTTCAGAACTTTGGGATAATGAGAGAATTCAGAAAAATAAAATATAAATTTGACACTAATTTTTCATTTTTATTGCAACAAAACGATCACTTGAAAAAAAAAACATTGAAATTTACCATATTTTTGGCACCTCCGCATATTTTTGAATCTTCAAGGACTTGATAAATGTTGATAATCGTTTATTCGAAACGTGACTGACGTCGGTTTCTAGGGCTCTATAAAATAAACGGAATGCCTGGAACTCTGCCAGGCAGACCGGAAGAAATGAAAAAATGTGGTTTAAATCGAATTAAAGTCTTAAGCGAATGGGCTTTAAATTGTTGGTTCGTCTTAAACAACGACTTAAACCGAGTACTCTCGCCTCTCCGCAGACGAAGAGATCTCGTTTTGCTTCATTGGGAACGAACTCTGTGCTATCTTGGGTCGCGCGTTGACCCGCAGATCTCCTCCTCCTACAGATCCCACGATGAGAACGAGGGAAATTTGAAAAACAAAGAAAAACAAAACAAACAGAGGGGAAAAACAAAATAAATGTACATACTCAAGTCCAATTGTTTGACGAGGAAAAATTGATAAATTTATTCAATTTTATCGCTGACAAAAAAACAAGAAATTACTTCATTTATTGCAACGTTTTTTGGATCTTTAAAAATTTAATTTAATTATCCCTACATTTTTATTTCTTATAAATACTCCAAATTCGATAAATTTTATAATTCAATTATTTTATTTAATATTATTGAAGCAAAGAGTCACGAAATTATGGAAATTAAAAAAAAAAATTCTTTCTACAAGGAAGTAAAAAGTAGATCCAAATGTTTTTGAAACGACGCGATGACACATTACGACGAGTAATGACACTTTAATGCTACACGTTACATTTGTATATGCGTTTCAAGTCCTTCCCGTTTCCAGAGCCTAACCATTTGATTGAGATCACACCTCGGCCCTGTTACGTGAGATTATCAGCTCTCGTAATCTAGAAGCTGAGCAATAGAGCAACGACAATAATAAATGAAGAATACTTTTGGCACGCGAGGCTAAAAAGTCCATAGAAATCAAAGAAATTTATCTCCAAAGCATTGAACTCCAGATCACTAGATTTTTTTTTTTGCTTTTGTTTTGTGCCCTGATTCTTAATTTAAACAAATAACTGATAAAAAAAACTTTTCTCGAACATTCGAACAAAATTCATTGACATTTCGTTTTTATCAGATTTTAGATTTAATCTGTTCTCAATTAAAAAAAAAACCCAATTAAATTTCAGACGAATTTACGAAGAAAAAAAAATTAAACAAATTGAGATTAAAAAATGAGCATCTGAGCGGGAAAAAATTGAAATTCGAATACAGTTCGAAAGAAGGGACAGCTTTAAAAGTATCTCCGAGCAACAATGAGATAGGCCGCCTCGTGTGTTCCTCGTGGATAGATTGACATCAAACTGTCATATATACCCTCTCGTATATACAACTTAAATATATATATATATACGGTGGATTAGTCGCACACGACCTAAAACACTTACACTACAAAACATTACAATGAGAGTCAATGCCTCTGATAACGTGTCTAAATTCGTAATATGACAAAGTATAACTATATTTAAGTTCATCTACAACAGTGAGTTTGAGCCATGAGGACGTGTGTTGTGTAGGATGGTTGTCCATACGCACGATCTCTTCCTGCCAATCACATGTCCGCGAAGTCTTTCTCAACAGACTCGTTTTTTTAGATCTTAAATCTTAAAAAAATGGAGTATTTTTTTCAAACCAATTAATATTTCAATCGATTTTCGAAATTCGATTTTCTTTAAATTCGTCTCTCCTTCATATTTCAATTCCTCGGATTAGGTACGCAAAGCAATTCTTCTAGAGAAACTCGTCCTCAATCTTTTTTGTTTGTTTGTTTCAATGCACCAGTTACGAAAGATTAATGAATCGTCTTTGAGCAACAATGCACCAAGCGGTGACCACGTGTTTTTGTACGTCTTGTCGAATTGCATCGAATTGACAATCATTTGTTCATTAGTGTCACATAAATGGTGCGTTCCAAAGAGAGAAAGAGAGAGACAGAGAGAGAAATCGATAAACACATTTATCTTTAGAATCGTACAATCAATTAATCAATCGCAGATTAATGACAATTTCTAATCGATCGTATCAAATGGATGCTTTAAAAATTAATAAAACAAACACAAAGTTTCGTATGGTGTTATTAATCATTCATGAAAATGAAAAAGTATTTTTTTTTTTTTTTTTTTTTTTTTTTTTTTCGAGTCCGTTATAGTTAGAAACGTTCGACACTTCCTAGATGATGTGGCGACGGTGAAATGAAGAGTGATCACGTCGTTCCAATGCGCGTGGCACATAAAAACGTGTGTTATTAGGATTCTAAATTGTCACACGAGTTAACGAAAGATTCTCATCACCGCATATACGTTTGTTTAATCGTTATTTCGTGACTTAGCCGACCTTCGTTACACGCTTCGAGCGTACGTTGGCATCGTTCGCAAACTCTCAATTTATTTTCCTCATTCGTGCATCGAATTGATAATGAGCGAATGGGGGAGATTGACACTGAGTCTCTCCACATGTAGTTGACATATTGTCAATGTTTCAATCGTTAAACTTCCTTGTATGGAGAAGAAAAGATATACACGAAATAATCGCAAAATTATTTATTCGTGAAAAGTTGCTTTGGAAATCCGTAGAATTTTAATGATTCCCGATTTTTTTTTTTTTTTTTATAGTGAAACCAGTTTTTCAAGTTTTCAATAGAACTTCAGGATGTTTAGCAGTTTTTTTCCTCGTTTCATAATGTGGCGAAAATACGCACGAGTTAAACTCCTAATTTCTTGGCTCAATGACCTCAATTTTCAATCGCCAAACAACGCACGAGGACGATCCAATGATTCATTCAAATCAACGTTCCCTTTTTATTTTTTCTCTTGTTTTCTACCGTTTTAGTACGTTATCGTAGTCTGCCTTTTATGACGACTTGTGAATATTCCTTTTCCCAATCACCTTGACGTTGGAACGACGCGCTTTGTCGTAATTAACGATGCTCAGATCCGACCAATCGCTACGATGAATTACAGCCGCGCACTACCGTGTACGTGGACGAACGTCTACCATTAAATGATCCCACATTACAAACATCCCGGACTTTGAAGAATTAAATAGAAGGCGTATCAATTGTTTACGGAATATCGTTTATTTATAATCGTGGAAATTTTTATTTTCAAGCATTTAAAACTCCGCGCTCAAAGTGTTGCTTGCGGATCAGTCTTTGTTCGTCAATTTATTCTTTCGATCATTAATGCACTGAGAAAAAAAATCGATGTTCAACGGGACGATTATTTGTAGTTTAACATGGGCAACAAAATATTTTGCAATAATATAAAAAAACGTCATTTCATCAGTCAATTTTGTTGACAGCTTGTATCAATTATTTTATCGAAAAAAAAAATCGATTCACACATTAAATTAGATTAATTATTTTGAAGAAATTAAAAAACAGTCAAGAATTTGATCTAAAAAAAATTGCATTCGCTGTCTCCGGGCATTTTCAATAATCAGCCTCTCTGGACAGTGGAAATCCATAGAAATGATAAAAAAAATAAGCCAGACATGATTTTTTTTTGTGTGATAAATCTGGCATAGCGTTAATCGAGTGACGTCGATCACGGTCATGTTTGTTGGGTGTCTCATTACAACGGGATTATTGTTGGATGCTGAGTGGAGACTGGTCTGTATAGTAATGACATTGTGCATCGTAACTGCATTCTTTGAAACTGGTAATAGGGTCATTTTGAAAAGAATTGTGGGGCAAGGTGAGAAGCATTGATAATGTATACAAAAGTTCTTCTTACGGGCCTAATATCCTTTCTTTCAAACTCGATATAGTCAAAAAGCATTGACGCATCTTTCGATGCCAGACCTCGATCTCGATATTTCTAATGCCAATGTCACGAGCCCACCATAACGAAATAAAAGTTTTATACTTTTTGTTCGAATAACTCAGGGATCGTAATCGTCGATTCACTCGAAATCATATTTATTCGTATTCCGAGTGACAATAAATAAATAACTATCGCTCTGAAATTTATTTCATTACGATGACATTTTTGTGCAGGTTAATGACCCCGAGGACAATGGAAGGAATTCCGAAGGAACGAGAAGACAGTCCGAATCGTCGTGGTACGTTGACAGTTATTTTTTAACAAAATTATTATTATTTATGAGCTTCCTTATTATATTTATCGTTTAGAGAAACTTAATTTTCAAAACAAACTTTATTGAAAATTCAAATGAATTGAATGGACTTTATTGGGATCAAACATTCGTCACGAGCTCGTAAAAATTTTCGCAATAATTGCAATTTTGCATTACTAAGTACAAGTTAATTGAAAATTGAATTAAAGCATTATTTTTTCCGAAATTATGTTTTTCAACCGAGTTTTTATTATTTATTACATTTCTTTTTAAATGTCAGATGATGTGTTTCGCAAATTTGCAGTTTTCCCTTCTTTTGACGTTTCTTTTGACAGAGCGACTGAATTTTTTTGTTGAATCGTTCCATGGTTATAAAAAAACCCTTAAATAAATTTTTCCAATTGCTTGTTGATTAAATAAAAATTTGGAACGTTCATTGTACAAAAAACATGGAATTGGTTAGTTGCTGATATTTGAGTCGAAAATCCATCGAATGCATGCGAGTTGACAAAAGTCAAGATTTTAGGAATAATGTTTTCTGGTTGCTCGATAACGAGCTGATTTGATGAAACAAAAAATGATTGGCCGATCGAATGTAATCGGTTATGAAATTGAGGAATTAACGATGTTATTTGAACACTTTGGCAGGCAGTACAACGAATCTAACGACGTGAAAAAAACTAGCAAAGAAACTCGACTTATTATAGTCGTTGGATTGCTCGTTGTCGCCGTGATAGCCCTCGTCGCTACGTTGGCCTTGCAGATGGCAGTTTTCCGGAAGGAGGAGTACAGAGAAATGTGTCAGAGTGAAGAGTGCATTAAAACAGGTATTTAAAATTGACAGGTATTCTCGGAGGCAGAAATCAATACGAATTATGTCACGAGACATAATTTTATTTATTTATTCAAATTAAACACATTTATAGATTTTTTGCAATTGTGAATTTAAAAAAAACTGAATTAAGAATTTAGACGAATAATTATTTATTTTCTAAGCTGTCATTATTATTGGTGACAATTTTCCAAAACTGCTGATTATTTGAACTGCAAATTATTTGAAACAATTAATCCCAATAATCATTACGTTGAATAATTTTCAAGATAATTTTTAATCAATAAAAAATCATTTCTGGCTTCGATTGGAGACTAATTTCAATTTTTCTGACAGATTTTGACGTTTCATTTTGATGTTTTTTTTTTTTTTTTTTTTTTTTTTTTTTTTTTTTTTTTTTATTATAAAAAAAAGCTGCTAGAATGATCGAAGCAATGAACAAGACGATCGAACCTTGCAACGATTTCTACAAGTTTGCATGCGGAGGCTGGATAGCGAGGCACCCAATTCCTCAAAGCCAAACTTCCTGGGATCAGCTGAGTCTGCTGCGAGAGGAATTGTTGAAAAACTTGAGGATACTGCTCGAGGAACCGGACAAAAAAGACGATCTTAGGCCTGTCAAGCTCGCGAAAGCACTTTACAGAACTTGCATGGATACCGGTAAATAATAAATTATCCAATTGAAAATGCTCGTTACGAATATTTCAATAACAAAAAGATGACGAATGCATTAACGTCGTCCTTGAAGACCACCGACGTATTTTAATCGATTATTCAAAATAAAGCCAACAACAGTTACATCTTGACTTTCGATTCGCCGTTACGTCTTGCTATTTTTTTTCTCTCTCTCTCTCAATAATCATCAACGATTTATCATCTTGACGGTTTGTCATTATGATGTAACGAACAATGGAATTCATTAGCTCAAAATACTTTTGATGTATTTAAGGCCGCGTTATTGTTCAAAATGACATTTTCGTCTGAGATTTTTTGGATAAAATGAGTTTTGAAAGTTCTCGATTTTTTTTTAGCTTTGAGCACGTGAGGTTTATTCAAAAATAATAAAATAATGGAATGAAAAATGAATTGATGACAAAAATTTATTTTTTTCAAAACAGAAAACTTTTTGTATCAATTGTTTACAGTTTGAAAATGTTTAATTTCTTGGTGAATTGTTCGAAATTTATAAAATTATAGGTAAACCACCGCCGATTCTTGTTTCTTAATTATTTTCATGCTCATTTTGAATTTTCTAATTTTTACTTAAGCGAGCGTCGAGAGTCTAGGTTTGGCTCCAATTTTCGAGATTTTGAAAACGGTCGGGCTCCCCAGGGAGCCACCGTTCGACAACAAAACCATCGTTCTCGATCTGGCCAAAATTGCTGGAGTGGCGCAACGCCAATTGGGACTAAATCTTCTCGTGAATTTTTACATCAGCGAGGACATGAGAGACACGACAAGAAATCGAATGATGGCAAGTTCGAGATGTGCTCTAAAATTACGATTTGTTAACATTTTTTCACAGAAACTCGATAAAACGAAAAAAAAACGTTTTCAAATGCAGAAAAAAAGTTTTTTACAACAATAAATTAAGATTAAAGAAGAAATTAACGTTTAAATATTTGTTTTTATTTTCGATCAGATGGAACAAGTCTCGCCCGGATTTAGCGAACGTTATCTCATGGATCCACAACGTTTTAAATCTGAATTGTCAGAGTACAAACGTTACGTAAAAGCGATGGTCCAATTGGCCGGAGCTGGAGAAAAAAGCAACGAGTTTGCAGACGAGATTCTTGAGTTTAGCACGAAAATTGCAAAGGTAGACTTTGTTTTTTTGGTGTTCGTTCATTTGTTCAAAAAAATGTTAACCCGTTGAATTTTTGTGTAAAAATGGAATTATTTTTGAAAAATAGATAATGGCTTCCCAGGAGCAAAGAATAAGCGCCAATCATTTGATTCACGACGTGACGATCGATCGACTCCAACAGCTGACGGATCTCTATGGACTTCAATGGAACTGGACGACTTATTTGAATTCGGTGTTCGAAAACACGAACGTCACTTTGGACCTCGAAAACGATCGTGTGATCATAATGGATTTGCAGTATTTACAAAAATTACCATTACTTTTGGCTGCCACGCCACCAGCGACAATAGGTAAAAATAATTTTGAAGAAATTTCCTGTCAATTACGAAAAAAAGGCTCGAGAATAAAAAAAAGCCTTGAAAAAAACAAATTGGTGCTATTTGTGATCGAAAAAAATTGAATGAATTCGAAGGCATTTGTAGAAATGAAAGTTTAAGACAAAAGAAAATACTCGGCGTTATGCGGAAGTTTAATTTGTTCAAAAAATCACGATAATTATGGAATTTAAAGAACGAGGAATCGTTCTAATGACCGCATACGATAAACACTCGGCGTATTTTGTTCTAAGCTATCTTAGGGGGTTAAAAAAACGAGTGAAAAAATAATAATAATAATAACCAATTGTGTGGCTGATGGTGTGTTCGCAATCAAACGAGGCCAAACCCGGGGTCGCGAGCTATCTCGTAAAACTTCAAAGTTCAAAGTGCCAAACGCGAGTGACGATCGACAAACAATCGCTCAACTAATTTTTCCTATTTCAAAACAATGCTCTAATGAAAAATTTTCAGCTCGTTTCGTATGGTGGAGTGTTTACTCAACAGTCGCCCCTTTGACTCTTCAAAAGTTTCGTGATCTTGGCTTTCAATTTTCACAAAAAGTCTTTGGGCTCAAGGAAAAAACACCACGATGGAAAGGCTGCACCGGAAACGTTAATTCCAACTTTGGCATGGCACTCACTTACGTTTATATTGAGAATCATTTCAATGAGAAAGCCAAGGAAAAGGTAAACATTACGGATTTTTACTTTTGTCTTATTCGAGCCTGTCAACGACGTCGTGTTTGGTTGGAATCGACAAAAAAAACGTGTTTATCGTTTTTTTTTAATGCAACAATGAATTCACATTCGTTCTTGGATTTTTTCGTTCAGAGATAAATATGTTTTGAAAGAAAAGAGATCGCAAAAAATAGAGTTATTAAGCACTCGGACAACTGGTTCGTAGGCATCACGAAATTTGAGAGATTATTTTTATAACGAATGAGTTTCATCTCCCTCGGCAAAAAATGAGCATGAAAAACTCTGCTTCAAAAATAGCTTAACCCTCTTTAAGAAAATATATATATGCAGACTCGTACGCACTTTTTTTAACACACACAAAACTTTGACTGTTAACAGGCGTTAGAAATGTTGCTCGACGTAAGAGCTGCCTTTGACGAAATGGTGGCGGAGCTTGAGTGGATGGACGTCGGCACGAGAGCGCGCGCCCATCGAAAACTTTATGCCATGAGACCGTTCGTTGGTTTTCCCGAATGGGTCACAGATGCTGATAAACTGGAGAAATATTACGAGGGAGTACGTAGAAAAAAAAACATACACAAACAAAAACATGAAGCACAAAAAAATTCATTTGGTCTTGACGAAAGTGTGCTACAAATAATAATTTCGTAGGCGGAAGTAATCGAGGGTAAATTGTTCGAGACTTTCTTGAGATTGACGGACGTTGGAGCGAAAAAAAGTTTGAACAGTTTGCGGGAGAGACCGGACAAAGATCGATGGATTTCGACGGGTACGACTGTCAACGCTTTTTACAGTGCAATTTTGAATTCAGTCAGTAAGTAATTTTTTGTAGTGAAAACATTATTGCTTGTTGTTGATGTATTTGATTTTTAAATTCAACATTTTTCACAGCATTTCCAGCCGGAATTCTTCATCCACCTTTCTACGGAAACGGATTAGAGTAAGTTCGTTCTCAACGATTTTCTCATTACTTCAAACGACAATGAACCGTTTGCATGAAATCCGAGAGTTTTTCTTTCGCAGGTCTATTAATTATGGAGCGATGGGAGCCATAATGGGCCACGAATTAACCCACGGATTTGACGATCAAGGTAAAGATAAATAAATATATGATTAAAAAACAATAGGAAACGCTTAATTAGTCTCGAGTCGTATTAATGCGAAAAATTGAACGACCAGGACGGAGATACGACGAGAATGGAAACGTTCGTCAATGGTGGAGCGACGAAACGCTTCAACACTATCACGAGAAGGTCGAGTGTATAACAAAGCAGTACAGCAATTATCATTTGCCTGAACTCAGCAACAACTTCACGGTTAGTTATCTCGCCTGGAATTGTGAGATTTTTTTTTCAAATGTTGAAAAAAACAATTATCGAGCGGAAGTGTCACGAAAGCTTTATTTCTCTTCAGGTTAATGGAATAAATACACAGAGCGAAAATATCGCGGACAACGGTGGAATAAGAGAGGCTTATCGTGCTTATCAGAGACTCAAGTCGAGAAGTTCGAGTCAGCAAGCTTTGCCCGGACTCGCAAATTACAGCGAAGATCAGTTATTTTTCCTCGGTTTTGCTCAGGTATGAAAATTTCATTATTATTTCAAGTCCTTTCTGACTCGAAAAAAACAAAAATACCCAAAACGATTGCAAAAATGAAAAACTAGATTTCTCGGGATCGTTTGGACGGATTTACTTCGAACAAGAACCAATCGAAAGATAAAAAATCGTAAAAAATTATAATTTATCTTCGTGACGTCATAAAATCGTCACATTGGAGTTTATCAGAATTGGTCAATTTGACCTCGATTGTACTTAATCCGCCTGTAATTCTTTGTTTAGGTCTGGTGCGGAAATTACACGAACGGAGCTTTGAAATCGAAACTCATAGAGGGCGTACACGCGCCCAATCATTTCAGAGTGATAGGAACTTTATCGAACAACGCTGAATTCGCGAAAGCCTGGAGTTGTCCTTTGGGCAGTCCGATGAACCCTCCACACAAGTGTATTTTATGGTAAATTATTGGAAAAAAGAATGGAAGAAAAAAATTGACAAACGTATGGAATGAATGAGGATGGACCAATTTTGTATATAGACTGAACGATAGAACCTGTAAATAATAAATCAAACAACTTAGATAGGCACCTTTCAACTTCGTTCGAAACTTTATACTCTGTAAATATTATATACAGATTACGATTTAAAATAAAAAGAAGAAAAAAAACGCGTTTTATCGACTTTTTCATTGTGGAATTCTTCTCCTCTGCTGCTCGTGCGTTTTCACAGGAATTCATTGGTCACGGACTACTTGTTTATCGTGATAATTTCTTTTTTTTCGCTTTCGCTGGAAAACCTGAACTCGAGCTGGATATCTCGTTCTGTTTTTTTCTCTTTTTTATATCGGGTTTAGTGGGTTTTTCGATGGACGTTATCGGTAGCTTTTTCTTTTTCTTCTTCGTCTTGATTGCCGCGGAACCAGGATCCTCAACATTCTGAACTTCAGTTGCATCGTTCGGCGAAACGATTTTCTTGGATCGTTGTTTAAGCTTTTTGGCGGGACTGTCATCGGGCTTTGCTGGTGACAAACTCCGCTTGATCTTTTTTGTTGACTTAGTTTCGGTCGCTGGCAATGTTACGTTTTTGTTCTTCTTCAATTTTTTCGTGCTCAACTCGACGGATTTATCTTCTTGGATCTCTTCCACGGGTCTTTTCTTTGCTGATTTTTTCTTCTTTTTTCGCTCGCCGACAGTGTTCTCCTCGCCCTCGTCTTCGATTGTGACTTCCTGCCGCATTCGGAATACTTTTGGTTTCAATTTTTCAATTTCTTCTGCAATATTCGGTTCCTCTCTTTTCACAGATAAGTTCGGGCATATTTGTGCGAGCGACATGCACGTTATTCTCGCGTCACAACTCGCCAACGACAAAATATTCAAGCGTTTTTTGCCACAACGCCAGAGCTTTATCTCGCCCGAACTCGAGGCTGAAACGAGGTATTTATTTCTATAAGCTAGACATTTGACTCGTGTATCGTGAGCCTTTACTTCCATCGTGCTCGAGCCTGCTGCGATGTCGCAAACGCGCACTTGACCATCTTCGTGCCCAATGGCCAAAAGATTGTCTCCGATAAATTCTACGCAGACGACCTTCGACTCGAAAGACATTTCCGCGCACAGACCCGCAGTCTCTACCGAATAAACATCGACCTTGCAATTCGAAGCCAACAAGTATTTGTCGCCTTCTGGACTCCAGCGCAGAATCGACACGTTTTTCGCATCGTACTTCAATCTCGGCACCAAATTCGTCGCATAAGCTTGTCTCCCTTTTACCAGATTCCACGTCCTCAAAACTCCGTCCCCACCTGCCGACATTGCCAATTTTCCCGAAGGATGAATCGCCAGAGCATTCACCGCGTTACCTTTGTGAGGCGTTTTCCAATGCTTCTCCAATGCCCAATTTCCGCATCTAACGATGCCAATACTTCCGTCGTTACTCGCTGTCATTATGTGCGATGCTTCCGGAGTAAAATTTATACAGTTCACTGTACCTGCGATTGAGAAACAATCGTTTTTTATACATTTTTATCAATTATTAACTATTATTGCAGAATTAACATTTTGACATTTTCATTATTGCAATAATTTTAGAAACTATTGAAGTTTTTCATGATTTCGTTCTAGTGCAGATTGAATTTGCATTTTTTTTATTACCAGTGTGATGCATGAGTCGGCCGGATTCTATTCTGTAGCGCATGTCATAAAGACACACCGCGTCGTCTGCTCCGCCAGAAGCCAAATAATGTTTGTTGCTTGCCACCGTTCTTATGCTGGCTAAGTGACTGTGAGTAGCGAAGCTTCGCTCCAATGTGTACGTCTGTGAAATATATCAATAAATAAATAAAACAATACAGTAGTGAATGACTTTTATTAAAACTTTGCCCTCTTCAAAATCCACCCTAGAATCCTACTCAACAGAGTAATTAGTTACCTTTTTAACTTTTTTTTTCTGATTAAACGATAATTCATGTTCGTGAAAAAAGTACTGTCAATTTCGAAAATTCATTATATCAAAAAGAAATGAAAGAATATTTCTTGAATTCATAAGAAAAAACCCTTAAATGATCTGGAAATTTTTCTTGTTGAGAAGTGTCTGGAACAGTCTGGAATTTTTGGGAGAATTCGTACTGCTTTCTACTGCAAATTTATCATTTTCGAAGATACAACTTAAATTATATTAAATTAGATGATTTTCTGTTAGTTTCTATTATGGAGGCAATAACCGGCGGCCCAGGAAGTAAAAACCATGTTTGATCATCGATATTTTGTTTTTGTAATTCGTTTAAATCGCAATGAGCGAACATAACCTTTGTGCAAGTAGAGAAAAAGAGAAATACTTACATCGTCGACATTGGCAATTTTGTAACCGAGCAAAAACTGCTCGTACGTACCGACGATTATTTCAAAATCAGTCGTCATTTTGCGATTAACAATTAACTTAAACTCTAATGATTAATCGGCTTTTCTCGATTGTTTGGCGAAACGTTAAAAACACGTGTGCATTTTCTCGAAAACGCGTCACAACAAACTACCAACCGGCGCAGTCCCGGAGCAGAAAAAAGTAGAGATGAATTTATTTTAGTCGTCGAGAGGGCGCCCTTACGACGAACGGTCGAGAAAAAACGGTGCGCACGCGCCTGCCGGTTGTGACGTATTCTGGCGCGAAACTCTAAATTATTCTGACCAAATTCTTGGCCAGTATATGAGTAAAATTATTTATGCATTTTTGATCGTTCAGGAAACCTTCTTGTTCAAAGGAAGATGAGAAAAAAGAAATTGCAAACTAATATTTTCGTATTAAACTAATTTTGCAAATCTTCGGTTGAAAATTTTCTGCATGACGAATTCCCTGAAAATAATGTAAAGAGCATACACTTATAGACGATGTTTTTATCTCCCTCTCCGAACGAAAGTTAGAGATAACCCGATATTTATCACAAAAAAAATCAGCTGACAACGTAACTGTAAACGAAAACGCGGCCAGTTGAATCTGGTATTTTCGCCGATAAGGAACAAAGTTTTCACGATTCGAGTGTAAACATGGTGCATGTTAAGATAACCGAGACTAGTGTAAAAGACATAAGATTTCCAACGTCTCTCTACGCTGATGGGAGCGATGCCATAGTAAGGAAAATAAATCAATGCACCTATGATTTTTTCTGTCCCTCAAAAATATCACAAAATTCCACCATCAAATTACAACCAAACGAACTATTATTTCCAGCATACGGATCCCGATTATTCCTGTGCTTATGTAACGCTGCGAGCTCGTCTAGGGGTGGATGTTTTCGAAGGTTTTGGACTAACGTTCACACTCGGACGTGGAACCGAAATTGGTTAAGTATACACGGTTTATCATGGCGTATACAGTCTCGACAAAAAATTCCAACTCTGAGATACACAACGGAAGTTTTCCGATGACGTATCACTATTCGTATGAAATTTTTTTTTTTTTCTATTGTATTGGTCTCCCGGCCCGCGAGTGAATTCAAATCTAGGAACCTGCATTTATTTCTCGGAACGTAAACTCTGCAACGGGGTCGAAAATGATCCCAATCTTCTTTTTAGCATAAAAATTTCGACATAAACGACCAAAATCTTTCATTATACACGATTTTCTACGTTTTTTGTAGAAATAATTTAAGTATATTGTTTTTAAAATATTATTGTTCGTGTACAGTGTTGAAAGCTTGCGAGGCCATGTTGAAGATGGTGGAGGGTCAGTACATCGACGAAATATATCGGGATTTTAGCGGATTTTGGAGACGTCTTACCAGTGAATCTCAGCTCAGATGGGTACAGTTTTGATAAAAACTCAATATTTCAAGAAAATTGATATTTTATGATCGAATTAATGAATCGACTTATCGACCAAATATTCACGGAAATTGTGCAGATAGGTCCGGAGAAAGGTGTGACCCACTTGGCAGTGGCTGCAATAATAAATGCACTTTGGGATTTATGGGGAAAGTGCAGAGGACGACCAGTGTGGAAATTACTCGTTGAAATGTCGCCGGAAGAATTAGTTTCAACGATAGATTTTCGTTACATGTAAGAAACCAAAAAACAAAATCAATTAACATTCGTTTATATGAAACAGACAATTTTTTAAAAGCGAGACAGCAAAAATAAGATTACCGAAAAAAAAGACGACAAAAAAATCCGAAATCAGAGTGATTTTGGGGAGTTTTATATTTTTTATGATAAAGTAATCGATTTTCTAAAACGTTTGAGTTTTTCAGCACCGATGTAATAACGAAAGAAGAGGCTGTAGCGATATTGAAGGATCGGCAAAGGGGAAAAGAAGAGCGTGAAGAAAAATTGTTGAAAAATGGATTCCCAGCGTACACGACACAAGTTGCATGGATGGGATATACTGACGAACAAGTAAAAAGACTCTGTCACGTTTATATGGATCGGGGTTTCACCGCGTTTAAGGCGAAAGTAGGAAGAAATTTACAGGACGACGTAAGACGTTGCAAACTCGTACGAGAAGCAATCGGAAAGGAGAACAAACTTATGATCGATGCCAATCAGATTTGGGACGTCGAAGAAGCCATCGATTGGACGAAAAAGTTATCAGAGTTCAATATTCATTGGATCGAAGAACCGACTTCACCGGACGATGTTCTTGGCCACGCGAAAATCGCCGAAGCTTTACGTCCCCTTGGAATCGCTGTCGCATCCGGAGAAATGTGTGCCAATCGCGTCATGTTCAAACAATTCCTACAAGCACGAGCCATCGATTTTTGCCAAATTGATTCTGCAAGAATTGGTGGTGTTAATGAAATTCTTGCTGTTTATCTAATGGCACACAAATTTGGAAGTACGTCTCTAATATTTTCAAATCAATGGTACAGTCAACTTAAGGCGATCTATTAGTTGCTCGAGTGTGACAGAGACAATCGTAAAACGGATACAGTCTTTTTTGGGATGTACTTGAAAAACAAAACTTACATCTTGTTCTCTTATGAAAAAAAGGACAACGTGTGAGAATTTTTCTTGTGAGGATTTTCGAGCGACTGATAGATCCCCTTGAGCATAATTTAACAATCTTGCAAAATTTTGCCACAAACGATATCAACTTTCTAGAAGCAAAAAAAAACTCGAAAATTTATACTTGACGACAAATTTCAGGTGAAAATTAACAAAGTCTGAGTCGAAATATATCATTTGACAGAAAAAACAGTTTTTCTTGCAAGAACAAGTTAGTATTATTAGATTTTATTGTCACCTGAACGTCTTGTCGAAACTTTTCTCCCAAGGCTTGTCCTTCAGGCTCTAAATTCGATGATTTCGTGTATTTCTGAATATTTTTCAGTTCCCGTATGTCCTCACGCTGGTGGCGTAGGTCTTTGTGAGATGGTGCAGCATTTGCAGATGTGGGATTACGTATCGTTGAGTGGTACGACGGAGAACCGTATGATCGAGTTTGTGGATCAGCAACACGAGCACTTTGTAAATCCGGCGATAGTACAAAAAGCGCATTACGTAGCGCCCGATGCTCCTGGCTATTCCACAGAGTTGAGAGAGGAGAGTATTCTGGATTACGAATATCCGACAGGCAGAAAATGGCAGAGTATGTTCGAAGAGGGAATTTTCGAGAGGCCGAAAAACTGATTGTTCCGCTGTGAATAATTCCAAGTTGCTACAAAAGTCTGTTAGTTTATTGGGTTGAAACCAAGAGAAGAATTGTCAAATACGATTGAATAGAGTATTCATCGAAAAATGAAACAAAAAACTATACAATAAATACATGTAACAAAAATAATTAGTGTTTTTTTTCTTTGGTGAACACTCCTAACTGCACAAACTCTACTTTACTTCGCATTTTTAGTTGAACACGAACGCTGCTCAGCTTTTTATCATCATCTGGCATCTTTGAACAGCATTTTTACATAATCCGTCTGCAAAAAATAAATTTGATTCGTAATGGGCCGCAGGGATGTTATTTCACCTGAAAAATCATGGAGAAATAATAACGATAAAAAATATTCTTTACTTACGCTGACAAACCAAAAGGAATTCTCTTTGAACATTAATCTATGAACGAATCCCATTTGGTCTACGGGGGCGATAAGATGGAGATGTAAATGATTGACGCTGTTGCACGGCGGCCAATGGAATCCTGTTCGAGTCGTAGAAGTGTCGATACCTTGTTGAGCACAGACTAGTGCGACTGTGTTTACAAGTTTGTCATCTGTGAAATCAGCGGTTAAATATTTATGAAGAAAAAATAAATGAAAGCTGTTCTAAAAGTGCGATGATTAATTTTAGTCAAGAGTTCAAATAACAATGGAGATTGTGATTGTTTTACGATGGAAAGTTTTTTCCACAATTTTGACAGATAAACTTTGATTGTCGAATTTATGTCTAGTTCAAATTAAATGAAATGACAATTGAACTTTGGAGGATATCTGTCGTCCTTTTAAAATTTTCTGTACACGAACAACCTGGAGGTTTCCTCGTAATTAGTAATGCTAACGATAATAATAATAATAAAATTGAAAACATACACAGTGGTTCGTCTTCGGCTTTCAGACTTTTGGCATTGGGTATGTGAGTTTTTGGAAGAATTAAATAATGGTGTTTAGAGGCAGGTTTGATGTCTTTGATGCAGATAACATCGTCATCCTATGAAAACAATTACCAATTGAAACTGTTAAACCAGAAGATCAAAGGTCTTGGGTGATCGTGCGACAGTAATAATGTCAATGAAATCATTTTTACCTCGTAAATATTCTCGGCGGGTGCTTCAGATTTGATGATTTTGCAAAAAATGCAATTATCCACGTGCGTGACAGCCATAAAGATATTTTAGAGAATATCTTAAACGCGATTCAATGATTAATTCGACGAGTTTATTGTTGCGTCTAATGAGCAGTTTAAAGGCAGTGAATTCCGATGGTGCAGTGCGCTGTCAAGAGACGAGTCCAGTTAAAGCTGGGTGCTGAGTAGTGGAAGAGAAGGCGTTTTGACCTTCGTCGACGATTGTACGCATGCTCAATGCGCCACTGCAAGAGCAAGAAATAACCGCGACATTCGTTCCTGTCTGTAAATTCTTTCCATATTCATATTTGTCACTATGACTTAATTCCAATTACTTTTATATTTTTCGACGAATCTGTTAAGAGTTATGTCGACCAATCGAAAGAAGCAGAACGAGGAATACGAAAAACGTATATCCAAATAAAAAAACTGAATTGTGATGCATTTTGAAATTTTTCGTAATAATGCATACTTCTAGGGATTAAAAAATATATTCCTATATAAATAAAAACCTTTAAATTCCTGTGTTTTAGTTGAATTCTACAAATTGGAGGCTTCAACGAAGCGGTGAAATTGAGGATCGAAATAAATTCGAGATTCCACGTGTAGATTGTTGACATGTCGAGTGTTTCTGGATTAAATAATAAATCTGTGTGTTTGAGGTTCTATTTTGAGGTAAAAAAAAAAACAAAAATAAAAACAAAAGCATACGTTACAGTTGCATTAAATTTTAATTTAAAATATATAAACTGTACATTTATTTATCATTAATATATATATATCATTTATATTTATATATATATATGTATATATATATTTATAGATTTATAGATTTATGTTTGTATAATGTACTCCTTATACATATGTAGTAGCTGTGAGCATGATAAATTAATAGTGTTGTAAACGTATATTTGATACGCGTGGCAGTTGAGCCGCGAGGCGATCGTCATATATTTTTTCAATGATTTTTGCTTTGTTTGCTATAAAAAAAAAAAACGAAAAAAACATTCAAAACAAAATAAATCGTAACGACCGCATTTTATTTTCGTATATATTTGCGATGCCCTGATAGCTAATCGTTGAAAAGATTTTCGAATGAAAAAATCCAATGCTCAAAAGTTGATAAATCTCTCGCGTACCCTATTCAGTCCGTTCTATTGATTTACGTGGAAAAAAAAAATTAAAAATAAAAAAAAAACAATAACAAAAAAGAAAACAGCACGCAAAGTCGCGTTTTTTTTCTTTTACCGCGTCAATGCGATTACGAGGCGGGTACGCTTTTCCTTTTGTTTCACATGGAATCGTATAAATTTGTTAGCTTCTTTGAGAAGTC
This sequence comes from Campoletis sonorensis, assembly GCA_013761285.1. Taxonomy (NCBI): domain Eukaryota; kingdom Metazoa; phylum Arthropoda; class Insecta; order Hymenoptera; family Ichneumonidae; genus Campoletis; species Campoletis sonorensis. The sequence goes on from JACEOJ010000110.1 coordinate 920,666, forward strand.
GCGCTATAGTAAAATTTGCCGTGTCGGCAGGGCTTGTTTCATTTTCTGGAAGACGATCAAATAAATATATTTAAAAATCAGACGGCCTTCGCTCGTTTTTCATTTTTGTTTTTCATTGCACTAGTGCGATTTTTATTTATAAAAAAAAAAGAAAGAAAAAAGAAGAAATTCGTGTGATGTATTGTTTCATTGTCTCATCTCATTCACTCGGGATCGACGCGCGGTGGAGATAAATTTTTTCTTTTTTCTCTCGCGAATGTCAGTAAAAAAAAGAAAAAAAAAAGAAAAATCATAATTCGCAATAACTGCCCTGGGAGTCAACGAATATTGCCTTCATCTGCGTCCCTTTTTTTTAAAAAAAGGTGTACATTCTCTTTTGTTCCTATTGACCTTATGAAACCTAAATGAAATCACGGTTTCAGGCTTCGCAACACACTTCCGAACCAGTCTCTGTTTTTACAATCTATTAAAACAACAAATAATTATGTTAAAAAATAAAGAAGAAGAAGAAGAAGAAGATAAAGAGAAAAACAACGATATATAAGTTATCTGCCTCGCACATAATTCCATGATTCGTCTCGTTGGCCCCCCTAGGCACCCGTTAAAATTCCACTTTAAAAATATGAAAAGACCGTGTCTGCACTGAATTTCTTTTCCCAACTGTACAACTTTTCCCTCCTTTCTTTCGTGTTTTTTTTCTTTATTACCATGATTTTCTTTTCCTCTCTTATCTCATCTTTTATTATAAATAATTCTTACGTTATGAAATTAATTTAAAACTCCTTACCACGATCCTTAATCGCGGAGGAGAATGCACACCCTCTCACGCACACACATACATCCTCGCGTCGCTTTCTCACAGTTATTCCTTCCTAATACTGCAAAGTGTATGTAAATATACACCGTTTGTTGCATCGCGATGTCCAGATAGTGTCCGAGCACACCACCAGCCGCGTTTGAACGATGTATTTTTTTCATTTGGGATTAAATCCCGATTTTTTTGTTTTTGTTTTTTTTTTTTTTAAATAGGAAAAACTTATAAAATGCTCCTTCGTATATTGATTGTGTTTTGTTTTTAATCTTTTGTTGCTTATTGCACGAATCGAATTCGTAGAATTGGCAAAAAGATTCGCTTATCCCGTTAGTATTTCTGTCCACTCGCGAATAAAGGATGGAAATAAAGGATGGTGGGGTTGAATGAATGAAAGAGGATGGAAAAGAAACGAGAAATCGGACGAAAGTTCGATATAAATTCGTGGCCGTACTTAAAATCCGAGGATCTCGGATGACGTTTCTTACGAATTATAATTTGTTCATTGTGTGTGTGTGTGTGTTTGTGTTTAAAACGCTATTGCTCCGCGCGTCAATCGGCGATTGAAGGCGAGAACACGTTCGCGAGCTAGTCCAGCAGCGGATCTGGCCTAGTAAAGGGGCAAGTTTCAGCTGCCCTGATAAGGCATTTGATCGGGTAGCGACGAGGAGTGATTTTGATGCGGACTCTGATGCGAATGAAAGTGAGGATTGCTGCCGTCTTGTGACATCTCGCTCACCACCGGATCTTCGTACTTTCCCCTCTTGAAGCGCCCGTAGAGAGACGAGTAAGGTAGATTGTAATGTATAGCAGCTTGATTGATGCTCATGTGACCCAATCTGGATGACCCAAACGTGAGATAATTAGCGTCTCGAGAGGGGGGAGGGGCTTATGGAAAATCGTTGATGAGAATACGATTTTTTTGTTTATTGCTTTGTTTTGTGTTTTTTTTTTTTGTTTTTTTTTTTGTTTTTTTTACAAATCGGAAAATCGCAGATCGTACCTGACGGCCTCGAGTGCCTCTGTCATTGCGTCCTCGCTCCAGGGTGTAGGATTGCTACGGCTCAATTCTATGCCCTCTCTCTTGCATCTACCGTACAATGTACCCGTCGGAATACCAAATTCCGTCGAGGCTCTCTGTACCGATGTCTGACCGGATCTAATAGCTTCGAGTGCTCTGTCGAGATCGGCCGGTGACCACGTCGTCGGACTAGCGTTGAATGGAGCCGCAAGCCTAATACCTTCTCTTCGCGCGATTTTGTAAAGCGTACTGGACGGTATGCCGAATGCTTTTGATGCTTTGTTCGCCGATATCGTCCCCGTTCTTAATGCCTCAAGGGCGTTATTCAGACTCTCGTCGCTCCACGATTTCGTCGGACCATCTTTTTTTGGTGTGTCGATTCCCAGTCTGTGAGCTCTTTGCCATAATGTCGTTGAGGGAATTCCAAATGTTGCTGTTAACAAACGAAACAATTTAATTGAGAAATTTCCACTTTTTTTCAATCAAAAAACGTCAGATTCTACTTTTTTATAAAGTATTATTCAATTATTCAATGACGTTTCGTACCTGATGCTTTTGTAAGGCTCATGTCGTGATTTCTGAGTGCCTCGAGCGCAGCATCCATGTCTTCTTGAGTCCAAGATTTAGAACCGTGATGATGAGAACCCGAACCACCGCCTCGTGAATTGTTTTCACCAGAGTCTGAATGTACCGAGCTGCCGGAAGGCATCAAACCCAAAAGCTCCGGTGTTATCATCATCATGTTGTCATTATCAGCGGCATGTTTCGAGCTAACGCTGGCGCGGTCGGACATGTGGCTGTCGATATCGATCGTGTCGGACGAATCCATCGTGTGCAGAGTTTCGAATTTTATTTTAACGCTGTCGCAATTTTGTATATCTGCAATAAATAAACAGCGAAAAACGTTTTTTAATTTATGTGGGTCACTGCGAACATATTATTGTATTTCATCTCGTTTTAATATTATTTTTATAAATACTTTTCTGGCAAACATAAATTGGCTGTTGTTTGAAAAAAAATTGGTAAACGGAATAGCTTCGAATTGAAAAAAATAGTCATCAACTCTGTAGCAACGAAATTAACAAATTTTCGTCAATTTATTTCTCCAATTTAGTGACTTTGGAACGTTAATGACAGATTTATAAAATCTTTTTGTAGAACTCTCTCGAAATTGTGGAAATTTGATCTCGTTATGTCGCGATAAGCGAACCTCCTCAAAATAAGAAGAAAAAAAAAACAATGCACAGCAGGCTGTGACGTTTGGTCGACGAGCGTCCGATTCACGTGAAACCCTACCGGTCGTCGGGAGCCGTTAAACAAGACTGCGTGGGCTGTTCACGAACGGAGCAAAGCAAATCTAATCACGAGCAGTTAAGCCCGATTAGACCAATTATTCCGATTCCCTCTCCCCCTACTAATGAGGGCTACTGTCGTTGCTCTCTTCTTTTCAGTCCTTATAATATCGCAAGTGCTCGAATCGTTGATTCCGATGACATCGTTACGTTAAGTTTGTCTCTAAAATCTCCACGATATAAGAATGAACTTGAAAAATTCGCAATAAACATAAAAACAAAGAAAATCAATCTCGATATCGATTTTTTTGCTCCCTGTCTTTTTTATATTTGAAGTTTGTCTCGATAGCAACGCAACGAGAATCTTCAATTCTTTTCTTTTCAAATTCAAGTTGAAGATAAAAAAAGGAGAATCGTTATTGATTGAAGGGAAACTGAAGATTACCTGTAGAATGATGATCGGTATCGCGGAGATGCGTTATCGTGGTACCGACGAGAGTAGCGCTTGGAGGTGTTGGTTGTGTCTCCGGGGGTAAATCTACCTCTCCAGGATCGGGATGATGACCGTAATGACCTAGACCTGTGTGACAGAACATGTCACCTTTTTATTCCAAGTGAAAAGGGTCTGTCCCCACGGCCCCCGCAATTATATTTAACGCCCCGTACCTGAGTTTTTTTCGAGAGATATTTATTCTTCTTTTAAACAATTGAGTCGTCTTTCCATGGAAAAAAATACACTCCTATCGTCATTTTTTGACTAATACGCTCAAAATTCTCAAGGAAATTCAATAATAACAAAATATTGACAAATATTCACCTTGAGGAAGGAAAATTCACGAAAATTTGTTATTCTAAGAGTTTCTACTGTTTTATTAATGAGCAAATCTTGACTCAGGCATGACTCATAAATCGGATGGTTTATCTCTGGGTCTCAGGTTCGGGGCGCGATTAGTCTCGTCCGATTGGCTTACCGTTATTGTTGTTTGTACCGTTACCGTTGTTGCTGTCGCGTTGACAGGATTCCAAGACTACTGATGCTGCATCCGCTCCGCACTCCTCATCCTCCGTCTGCCAGTCACCTCTGTGATTCTGTTAAAAGTAAATCAGAAGAATTTCATGAATATATAGCGACGAAATTTCAAAGACTAAGTTTCTTGATCAATCAAATACAAAATGATGGCTTAAAATTTTGAATAAGACGAGAAATAATAATTTATCGAATCGAAAAACGAGAATCAAATGGTATTAGTTTCTGTAGACGTTTGAAAAATCGAATAAAATAAATATAGAGCGCGTTCGCAAACCTCTTTGTTGTTGTCACGGCCGAGGCCTTCGATGTTGTGCTCCTCCTCTTTGTACTTGTCGTAGTTACGTGAATCCGCACTGGTCTCTCGTGGCTCGAAGCTCGTTCTTTGTCTCTTGTAACGGGGATGATGCCTTTTTAATTTCGTGTAGTTGAGCCTCGTCGCCGTTGAATCTCGGGGCGGTGGTGAGCTCAGACTGACTGAGGGTGGACCTTCTCTGCTCTCCGGAACTTCGCAGAGGCCCTTGATCTTCAACTGATCGGCCGTTTTCAGTAACGACTAAAAAAAGACAACAAAAAAATTAAATTATTAATTTTAAGAGGTTGAAGAATAATGTGAAAAATTTGTCTCAACGTTTGAGGAACGAATGAAAATTCACGAATTAATTCACAAATCAATTAAATGCTGATTTGAAAGATTTGTCAAATCTTTTCGAAAGAAAAGGTTTTATCAAAACCTTTTTATCATTAAAAAGTCTGGAATAATATGGAAGAATTTTGGAGACAATGAAACTTGTGGATGTTGATGAATATTGTCGAAAACAGGGATTCGATAAAATTGATTAATCTGTAGAATAATTAAGGATTTTGAAGGGAATAATATTGATGTAGATATTGGAGGAGGACGAAATTTCTCATTTCGTCCGAACGTCATTCGTCCCCAGATGGCGCGTCGTTCAATCAAACGATGGTATAAAGGGGTGAAATAGGGTTTGAAAAAAAGAAAAAACAGAAGAGGGAAACAAAAAAAAGAGTAGACGTCGACGGAAACGGGATCGGCAGAGTGCTGGGGGTTTGTACCGCAGTCGTCGTTGTCGACGACGTCGTCGTCGGGCGTCGATGCAACGAAATAGGGATGGCGAGCGACGATACCGATAAATATACATATATATATGCATGTGGGTGCGTATATACGAATATAGGCGTCTATATTTATATATAACGAGACTATAGTTGTACATCAGTCGTATTGCGGAGAGGGGACGAGGAATCCCGTCGTCCACCATCGAGAATCTCCAAGCTCACCAATCAATACTTAGGGTTCAAGGGCATCGCCCGTACGACCAATTATTCCGGGACTAATTGACGGGCAAGAGAATCAAAAAAGTCTGAAGCACTAATTTTTCTCTCGTGTTCGTCATACGTATGAAAAAAAATACGAAAAAATATTCGATTTAAGTGCATCGTGTAGTTTTTCGAACATGCTTTGGCGACCATTTCATTATTTTCAAAATTCAACACATTTTTGTATGAATTACGCGGGAGCAAAACAAATATGCATTGTAGGGGGGGAAAAAAAAGAAACGGCGAGGTGAGAAATGAAGGCAAATCCCTTGCGGATCGCAACAGGTGCATATCTGTGAAAAAAAAGAATAGTTGTGTGGTGCCCTCTACGGTTGTTTTTTTTTTCGTCTCTTGCCAAGAAAGCGGGACGATTTTTCCAGGTTAGAAAGAGGCCACGAAAGGGAGAATGAAGTATAAAAGTATGTGTGTGTGTGTTTATATACTTGTTGGATAGTTGGAAGGAGAGAGAGAGGGAAGGAGATTTTTTTTCTCATCTGGTTGTCTCGGTTCCGGTAAGATAGGGGAAAAGAAGGGGTTGAGAGTACACGCGATCCTTTTTTGCAGTGGCACGAGTGAGCGATATAGTAAAGAAGAGTGGAGTAGTAAAAGTGCTTCGTTGAGAAGAAAAACGGAGGGAACGATTGTGGAAGTAAAACGAGACGAGAATGAAGAGCGTAAAAGGAAAAGAAAGAAAAGGAAAAGGAAAAGAAGAGGAAAAAAAGGGAAAAATAAGAGGAAGATAAATAAAAGGAAAAAAGAAAAAGGAAGAAAGAAAGAAAGAACGAAAAGGGAAAGTGAGAGAGGTAACGGAAAAAGGATGAAACGAGGAAGTAGTGGGGCTCGCTGTGTGGGGAAGGGGAGGAGGGGATAAAAGCGAAAAGGAGGAAGGACGAACCGCGAAGATGGCAACACAGAAAGAATTCTAGTGTTCGCGTGTGTGTGTGTGCAACTTTTATCTCTTTCTTTCTCACTCTTTTCACTTTCTCACTCTTGGCCTCTTTCTCGTACTCGACTATTACGAATACGGCGTCATAACGGAATTGATAATGTAACAGGCAACGTCGCCGGGAGAAAACAATCTTCCCGCTCTTTCTCACTTCCCTTTTTCCTTCTCTTCTCTCTCCCCCTCCCCCCCTCCCCACCCCCTCACTCTCCTTTCCTCAACGTTCTACAACGAGAGACGGTACAACCTTATTCTTACTACTGAATGAACGGACGTCGTCGTCGGCGACGACGCTGACGACGACGACGACCCCTTTTGCAACCACGTGCTTTCTGCTCTTCGCGACTATTCGAGTCCGCGGCTACTACCAAAGGGATCACTTCCCAGAGGCTCTTTTATATATTGTTCCAAGAATATTGGAGACATGTTTTTTTTGTACTGTTAGGGAACTTTGCTTCGTCGTTTTAATGTTCAATTTCGACTTCTGATATTTCTATTGACGATTTGATTTTTTCATCACGAGTCATTTGTTTTCTCAGTCGATGACTTTTTGCGGTTGACACTCGAATGGGAACGAGAAAAAATGGGACGTGGATTACAAATCATAATAATTTTGAAAATTTACATTTCGGTTCGTTCGTCAATATCGGGTTTACGAACCCAGAAATTTGACATTGTGACAAACTTTGGGTCACGAAAGAAAATTGTTACATTGAAGTTTGGATTTGTTTGGAATGCAACGAAATTTTACACAATTTCTCGATACCTCGACGATCCATTTGGTCATCGAGTTGCGCGAAAAATCTTGACGTTTCTGTCAATTGAAGAAATTGTGGATAAAAAAAAACTTTTTTTAATTAAATATCACGAAGCTTGAATCATTATTGTTCAATTTTTTCATTTTTTCTGTGGTGAATTAATTTCATGTCCCTAACAAAGAAATAACAATTTCGAGACATTTTTATCAACCCTTCGAGTCAGACATTTTTCCTCACGCACAATTGACCCGAAATTTGGTACTCGAGGGTTTTTGGTGTCGCAGATTATTAATTGGAATGAAAATTCAAAATGTCTTTGTGAAAAAATCCCAGAATGGCTCGCACCGAGAAAAAAGTTTAGTTCTAAAATACGTAGAACCTAATATTTTATTTATTCCCAAAATCGTTCTCTCAACGAATCTTTTTTTCTATTGTTATGCTGAAAAATATATTTGAATTGGTTGAAACAAAAAAAAGATGTTCATTTCGAATAAAAATCGACCGAGAAAATAAAAAAACTTGAATCTCATCTTTTAGTAGAAATTTTGCAAATTTATTCGGTCAATTTATTATTCACGCGAGATAACAAAGAAGTTGGCATTATTTTGTGACGTAAATATGGAAGAAATAAATGCTCTAACTCAGCTAACTTTAACTTTGTTGCATAATTGAACGTAAAAAGTGTCAAGACAATTGATAAATTGATGAGAATTGTTAAAAAAATTGCAGTGTAAAAAGTCATGAAACTGGAATCGTATAAGAATGTTTACGGACGTGGAAAGAAAAAAAAGGGGTAATAATACTTGAGAGACAGACAGAGAAAGTAAAAGGAGGGAGAGAGAAAGATGATTCGCGGGAAGGAACGTATGCACGGGAGAGAGAGAGAGAGAGGCGAGAGGGCGATTGCGAGAATGGCGGGGACTTTGTAGGCTCAGATAGGCAGACGTTTCCGAGGGCCCTCGTAAAGTCACTTCCTTGGTACTTTGGACGCTCTCGGTCCCGTGTTCGAGCCGGGCGAAGCGCGAGAGGGAAAGAAACAAAAAAAAAAGAAAAAAAAAAAAGAGAGGATAGACGGCAGCGAGGAGGCAAGAGAAGAGAGCGAACCTCCCCGTCGTGGACTCGTCGCGTCGCGAACGCGGCTCTGCATCAGCTTTCGCCCGACAAACGTGCGAGACCGTCGTCCGCCGAAGTTAGCATGCACAAACACTCAACATTCCCTTTGAAATCATTTCAAACTTTTTATTTTACGTACTTTTCGAAAACTTTTATCTTTCAGCCCACGGGTTATTCAAATTTTTCGTTAATTTTCTGTAAAAACCCTTTCGTCTGTCTTGTCACTTGTCATTTTCACTTTGAACAACACTGCGCAAGAATTTTTTCTTGCAAAATAAAAAACAATTGTCTGGGGAGAGTATAAAAATGAATTAAAAAAAATGAAAACAAAGGAAAAACGGAACGTGTTGGAAATAATCACTAAATAGTTTTCGTACTAAACACGACGTGGTGGTCAATGATAATAAAAGTCATGATAAAAAAAGGTTTAACATCCCGAATATATAAGGATATATCTTTGTGAAGAATACACACCTCGAAGAGATATTCAGGATAATAGTGGATGGTGGCAAGCGCAGAGAAGTACTCCATAAAACGCTAGAGACGATGAATGCAGATTTCAGTGACGAAAGATGAAAAACAATCGGTGACGAAAACGCGCACTGTACTTCAGGATTTCACCGTTTGATGCGCGAAAACAACGTTGAAAGATAGAAAGAATAAAAAAAACGATAGCACATAACCTCTCACATCTGACATAAAAAAGAAAACACACGCGGAATACGATGAGGCGAGAGAAAAAAGTTGCGGGAACGCGAAGAAAGATCGGGGAAATACGAGAACGAGAGAATGAGGATATAAAGAACGGTGGAGAGAGAGAGAGAGAGAGAGTGAGAGAGATGGATGGAGAAAGGAGGAAAGAAAGAACGCGAGAAGAAAACGAGAGCCCGCGCGCGAAGAAAGTTGTATCGTTTATCACTCACCTGGGCACGAATCCGTAGGCGTACGACGGTGTCCCCTCGCGGGGCGCCGTGGAAGGAAAGACGAGAAGAGACGGTAGACGTGTGAGGCTCGAGCGACGGGGGAGGGGGGGTGAGCGCGCGGGGGGGTAACGAAGTCGAGAGAGAAATAGTGGGATGGTGGGGGTAGGGAGTTGAGTAGTCGAGTGGAGGAATGCTCGGCGATCGTAAGAATGCGAAAAAAGACAACGGAGAGAGAAAGCTGGTGGGAGGAGGGATGGAAAAGAAAGAGAGAAAGGAGAATAGAGAAGAAAAAAATAAAAACACAAAGCCGCGTGTTGGCGAAGAAAGTCAGTGTAAAAATACAGAGAAAGAAAAATAGAGACTCGTGGATGAGATATAAAGCGGGCAATAAAAAGGTGCGAAAGATTGGAGGAGGTAGAGTTGAAAGAAAAGTGGGGAAAAAGTAAGAAAAAAGAGGGTAGACTGTGTCTCGCGAGTCTTTTTATTTTTATTTTTTTATATATTATATATATATAAACGCACGCGGTCGACTCGCACGTTTTCCGCTTTTATTCCGTGTCGTTTACTGAACCGTTAACGCGAAGCGTGTTAATATACGCACATGAGTTTGTATAGGAGAGTGAATAGAATTGAGACGCGAAAAGTTTGGCTCTAATGTTTGTACGAAGGAGAGAAAATAAAAAGTATATAGCTACAGGTTTGGTTTTTTCTTAGGATGGTTTTAGCGTGGATACGTGAAAAGAATGATCTTACGGTAGAAATTGGTGGTGAGAGAAAAGAAGTTAGCAAGGGTTATAAAAAAAACTGGGCAATGTACGACGAGAACTACGACGACGAGGTAGCCTGTACGAAAGCGCGCGGGGCACGGCGAGAGATAGGGAGAGACGTTTGGGCGTACAGACAACGGCAACGGGAACGGCAACTACGACAACGACGGCGGCGGCGGTGGCGGCGGCAGCAGCAGCAGCGGCGGCGGTGACGACGACGACGACGACGACGTCGACCACCACCAAGAGAACGGGAGGATAATTCCTGGCGGTGGTGGCGGGCAGAATCGGCTCTCCTCCGTGGCGAAGACCAACGAAAGTGAAATGGCATTCGGCGGAGCGGCAGCGACGAGAGCCTACCGTCTTTCTCTTTCTCACTCAAGCTTAGTATTCATTTATACTTGTCTTTGTCTGGTCTGTTACCCCTGGCTAGTAGTAGTACGGAGGGCGGTCGCATCGCGGCGGGAGGAGACAGAGAGAGAGCAAGAACGTGCAGCGGCGGCGACGAGAACTGCTAGTCGTAGTCTCGCTCGAAGAAGCGAGATGGAAACATACGGAGTGTAGCGAGAGAGACAAGTGTATGAGACGACGCGTTGCGCGCGAGAGGTGAAGGGACGGGAGTTGAGGTTAGGCAGAAATTTAGCCAACGAGATGAACGAGGATGGAACGATGACGAAAAGACCGAAGGAGAGAAGAGATATAGAGAGAGAGAGAGAACGAGAAACAGCACCAGGCAGAACGTTCGACAGAGAGTGAGGCTGTGTGTGCTCTGGGAGGTTCGCGTACATAACCTCACCGCGTGTGTAACAACACGCGATGCTGGTTGACGTGTGTGTCGGTGTTTCTCGAGGAGCGACCGCGAGTGCGACAAAGAAAGAAAGAAAGAAAGTGAGAGAAGATGAATGAGCGGGAGAGAGCAACAAAGAGGAGGAAGCATGGCCAGAGAGCTAAATTCAGTAGTGTATAAGGTCGGAGGAGAGTATGTGCGTGCTCGAAGTTGAACAGAGAGCGAGTAAGACATAGACGCGTGGGTGCGACGAGGACTGTACGGTATAACCCCTTTCGCGGCAATGTTGGCGGCGAGCGACGTCGGAGGAATACAGCGAGGGGCAGGGAGGGAACGCGGAGGCGCGGCCAATGAGAGGATCCGCGGGGAGGGGGGGCGTCAGCCGTTAAGGATTTGGGAGCGAAGGGGGGGGGGGGGGTTTGGTTGGTTTTCGCTACAGTACACGCTGTTGGCGAGTATCAGGGACTAAAGGAGTTCGAGCCGAATGGTTCAACACGTGAAATTACGAGGACGAAGCCTTTCTGTTTCTAAGCATCCTATACCTTATCTTTATACGTATATATATATATATACGATTTTGGGGAAAACGGATCGAGCGAGGAGTTGTCGGTTGCGATCATTTATTGGCAGTCTACGTACGCGATATTTGGATGGATTTCGAGAGTAAAAGGGGGGGAGGGGAGAGGGAAGAGGAATGCCAATAATTGTACAGCCCGTATAATTTGGCGAGAAAGGCCAATGGCTAGAGAACTACGTGTTCGACGGTATAATTTTGCGTTTACGTGTCGCGTAACTATCTCTGTGTGTGCATTTGGTAGAGAAGAGTGCGTGTGGATGCGCTGCGAGAGAGAGAGAGGAAGATAGTCTGCGGGTTAGACCTGCGCGAAAATCAGACGAAATAGAAGGGAAGGAGGGAGGGAGGAGCGCAAAGGGGTCTGCGGATTCGCTGATAGCCCAGGGTTGAGGAAGAGTAGACTATGGGTGTACTATAAATATCTATATGTACATAGAAGTACACACTGATGTACGAACCGTGCACATAATCTATACATATGTATAAATATATGCAGGAGCATTCATATACATATATGTATTTGGCTGTATAGCAGAAAAAACATAGAGTACGTATTGTCGCGGAGTGGGAGAAGGAGAACGGACAGGCGTCTGGTCTATGTGCGCTGAGGTTATACACAGTTTGAGGCGCGGGTGAGCGCTGGCGTTAGCAGCTCTCGGAGAAGAGGGGGGGGGGGGGGGGGGGGGGAGGAAACGAAGGGGGGGGGGGGGGGGGGGGGCGAAGACTTTCCGAAAGGTATGCGGACGACAGAGAGGATCGATCTATCGGAACGTGGATAATCTCGAGGACGGCGACGTGGGCAAAATGGGAAGGGAAAGGGGGGCAGAGAGGAAAGAGGAGGTGGAGACCCCCGTTGTTTGGCTGTCTGCACGGGTCTTTGCCTCCATGATGATGATGATGGTGTGGTGTGGTGTGTGGGGTATGATCTGGTGAGGGCTCTGCTCTGCCTGCTGCTACTGCTGCTGGTGCTGCTCGCTCTGCTCGCGGAGGTGAGACGCGCGGGCATCTTTCCCTTATGGACTATAGCATAACCCCACACTCTCTAGACTATCCCAACTATAGTGCTTTAAACTCGTCGTCGTGTATAATACTCTTGCGAGATTTTTCGAGGGTCCGGACGCCCAGTCCTTCCCCCCCCCTCCCTTCCTCCCTCTCGAACCTCCCCTGACTGCTTGAAACGCGCTCTGCCCTCTCGACTCTCCGTCTCACTTGCGCTAATAGCGCTTTTGCCTCGAACGACGACTGCCACTAATACCGAGAATTCGGCGCCGTTCCAAATTATCGTTTGCCGAATTCAATACGTGTTAATATGAAATAACGATTTTGCGATCATCGTTCTACCAACTATTACAGTTTTTATATTATTCTTGTATTATATTGCTTTGGAATAAATATATTTTTATTTATTTATCAAACGAATGTTTTTTACTTCGAATGCATTTTAACGGAATTTTTCTTCGGGTTTTTCGTACATCATTCCCTTTTTTTCATTGTTATTCTTATTTTGATGGTAAGTGTAAAATATTGTTATTAATCTTTGGGAATTAAGTAAAAATTGATGCAACTTTTGTTACGAAATTTTTGGAGTTTGTTTATTTGGGTTTATTTTTGAGAAATTCACAGAAAAATTGTACAGTTGTCTAATGGTTAAGTTTTTTCTTACAATCATTTATCTCTATCGGCAGAATATATTTTCTACGGAATAAGAATAGTCTCGGTTGAATGATCGTCGATGAAAGAAGAGCGGGAGAAAGTGGCAAGTTTGAACTCTGACCAGGGCATATATTGATGAGAAAAATGGACGAATGATTGAAAACATTGTTAACAAAAGGAACGCAAAATATTCGGGATATGAAGAGGACGGATTTTTTCATCGTATTCGATCGAGTATCGAAAGTGTTGTACGAATTGGCATGGAACGGAGAGAGAGAGTTTACGAAAATGTGCGTGTGTGGATGGAGAGGGCTCGGAGAATAAAAAGAGAGAGATAGGGCCGACCGCGTGGATTTGGCAAGAGGCGGAAAAGGAGGCGAAGGTGGGGCGGGGGAGGAAGGAGGGGGACAGACAAACCGGCGTTGTGTAGCGAAGAGATGAGGAAGGGATGAAGAGGAACGGCGATACGGATGAGGGAACGAAGCACAAGGCAGAAAAGAGCGCTGTAGTGCATTGCAGCGACGAGAGAGGGCGGAGAGGGGAAATTCTTGTGTGTCTGTGTATAGACATATATTTTGCTCGCTCGCTGTCGCAGTGATGCCGCTAGAGTTTGCGCGAACAAAGGGAATCTGTGGCTCCAGTCTACGCATACCACGTTGCACACTGCCGATCCCGAACTCGTTGTTCCACGCACGATACACAGCAACAGATATACACACACGCAACCCTATAAACACCACGTTTGCGTGTTCGCGTTGCAGAAATCGTGCGCGCTCGCTTCGTGGCGCTACTTGTACAGTCGACCCCGAAAATATTCGACGATTCGATCTTGTTTTCTTTAGTTCTTCGTTCGCGACTATTTTCGATGTATTAGAAATAAAAATTTTGACAGTAATCTACAGAAAACGTGTCTTCTACTTTTTATATTTCATTGATAAATAATAAATGCATTGACAAGAAAAGTATTCATTTTTCAAGCTCACGAATAGTCGTTCCGAAGTTTCGGGTCGTGGAAAAATCACTTCGTCAAGTTCTAACTTTTCGACTATAGACAAAAAATTTTTAAGAACGTCAATTGTTGACAAACATTAAACCAACGCGTTTATAACTAAAAATAATGAAGATTTATTATTTTACGTTAAATAATCGAATACAAAAATCATCGATTTACGAAAATCTGAGATTCGCTTTTCAGACGATGCATAAATGGAGATTCTAAATCCCTCTTCGAGTTCGCGGCATCGAACGATTGCGGCACGCATATATCGTCGGTGGTTGCAAATGGCGAACGCGCTTGTACAGTCCCAGTGATAAATTTCTCAATCACATGGATACAGTGTCCCAAAAGTTACTCGCCACATTCACAGGCCGAGATGAGATGTAAATTTCTCCGCGACGGTTAAGTTTTCGGGGAAAATCAAAGTTACTCGTTATTCTCCTTTCATCAGAAAATGAGGTGCAATGTTTATTTATCTTGAAATATCCAACGTCCCCGGGAAAAATGAGAATCTGTTCATCATTTTTTTTCTCGTACTCGTGGAACTGGTAAATTTTTAAAAATGTTCTCAAAGTTCACACTGGGGCAAATTATAACCTCAATATTTTTTTCAGCGTCAAATCTTCTTCGAATACGATAAAAACATTCAATTATATACCATTTTTTTCGTTTTTTTATAACGAAGAGAATGATGTACGATAAAGTTGCATTTGGCGACTATTTGACGATGAAATTTCTCAAAAACAAAAATCATTTTCACGAAAAACGTAAACTGAATGAAAATTCGAAAATTATGAAATTTTACGAAAACCAAGTGAAAATGTTGTTTGCACGAAGGGCTCAGAGATTGCAACGATCAATTTTTCATGGAATCTTTGGGGCAAAGATTTCGTTGATAAAAATGTAGTTTCGAATAAACTTTTCCTTCCAATATCGCGTACTTTCAAGTTTTTCAATTCCGATCACGAATGAGCAACTTTCTAGCGACGGCGAATATCTGCGAGTGACTCATGTACGTCGAGGAGAATTTTGTTCTCTTTCGTTTTATTTTGTTTTCTCATTATTTGACTGGAATTTTCTACTTGGAACTTGACGGCCACGGGAAAAGTTCAAGGTCGAGGAAACGGTACCGACGATATACTCACAACGAGCTTTATTCGCTGCAGACTCAACAACGGTCTACATATATTTGTGAGAGAATTGTGTATATAGAAATATATTTATATGTGGAACGTGTAAGTATAAAGAAAGAGAGGAGGTGAGCGAGAGAAGAAGAGTTCCTGGTCCGGCCAGGTGTCCGAGTTTCTCCGTAACCGTTGCGAACCAGCAACGAAGCAAATCCAGGCGAACAAGAACCTGTGCGCTGACTGTGCATGCCGGAGTAAGAGAAACAAAGAGAGAGAGAGAGAGAGAACGATAGAGAAAAAGAGACGGAGATTGAGTCTATAGGGAACGAGGTCAGCATCGGCAACTCTATATCCGACTCCTTCGCCTTTTCTCTGTGCCTTGAATTAATTTTCAATGTTTCATGCGTATGAGTTTATCCTCGCGGTGTTCTAGCCTCGTTTGCATTATTATTTTCACCAAAAATCATATTTTCGTGAACAAATCTGATTGACTATAAACAAAAACTTGTTCATTTTTTTTTCCGTTTGAAATGTCAATATAAAAAAAAATGTTTTTTTCTTCTTCAAGATTCCAATCACGATGTTTTTATCAAAAAGGTTCGAAAATTCGAAAATTCTTTAAACGAGAAGAAAAAAAGTTGATATTTACATTCGATTGACCAGTGAAAAGAGAGAAAAGTTAGAAAAACACACGAGGCAAGAGGATGAACGGATGAGAAAGAGAAGAAAAATAAAATATGTAAAAAGATTAAAGGGAAAAGCGAGATAGGAAAAAGAAACGCGCCACTTTGAGGAAGGAGGTCATTCGCGCAATATTCTCTCCGCTTGCGGATATCCTTCCTCCTTTCTTTCTACACAACTACGTGAACTACGATCATGTCTTCCCGCGTGTCTCGTGCTTTTTCTTTCTTTTATCGTTCTCTCCTTCTCTCTCTTTCTTTCTTTATTTTTCTGTGGATAGTCTGTGCATCGAATGCACGGAGACTGGGAAAATAAAAGAGAAAAACGTGAGCGTGTGTGTTTGTAGACACTTCACTTTCATTCCGAGTCCCTTATGTCCTCAAAATAAGAAGAAAAGTATTCTGGCTATCGCCCAAGGAGGATTTTATTTAATGTCATTTTTTTTATATATATATTTTTTTGTTTTCCTTGTATTAGGACAACAACCTGTTGCTCGTTCTTTTTCTCTGTGTTGTCGAAGCGAGTGTTTTCCTTTTTTTTTTACTTTTTATAAACGCGTTCGAAATTTATGAGAATTTGAAGAAAAAATGCGATGAAAATGTATATCAAAATGTCTGTTGAGGATTTTCGATAAAAATCGATCAATTAATTAATTCCCGGGACAAATAAATCCGAGGATCGTTACGATTTCGTACAAGTGGACTACGGCCCTGAATTTATTCTCCATCGCGATGTTTGTATGCATGTGTGGGTCTTTTCGTGTGTCGCCTCTTACAGCAGTCGTGTCAAGGCCATCCGGAGCTCGCGGTCGAAAAGAAATGAGAGTTTCTCAAGAAGACTCGCGGTTATGAGCTTCGAGAGCTTCGTTGGCTTCGACAATTCGAATAAAAAATCTATCGAGAACGAATGAGGGATGAAAGAATATTTGGAGCTCAAATTATTTTTTATTCTTGTGTTAAATTCAATTAAATTTCACGTTTTCAGTAAATTTGAGCGTTTTCGTAATTTTTTTTTCAAGTATTTACTTAAAAAATGATGCAACTTTTAAGAACGTCAAAAATTAAACTTTTGCGATGATTTATTCACTAATTCTATCCAAGTAAATAAATAGATTGTTAAATTGTTTTTCTTTTCATTGCTCGTGAGAAAAAATTCATTATATGAAAGTAAATAATAAAAAAAAATGAAAAATAAACAATGAACACGTTGAATTTTGGAGAAAAGAAAGGCGGCGAGTAGTGGAAAAAAATCTCGACAGCATAAATTCGGCAAGAATTTTTGGGGCATTCGCAAACGTCGATTTGGTCTGCGGTCGAATGTCAAGCCCGTCGCTCTTTAGACATGGAAGCATCGAAGCGCCTGCGAAAGAGTGAGTGAGTGAGAGAGAAAGAGAGAGAGAGAGAGAGAGATCCGTGGAATAATACACCCGCCGGGGTTGCAGCGTGCAACAAACACACGCGGGTGTGTGGTGTGCGACCAATCACGGTTCGAGAGACAGAGCTCCGAGAGTTGCGTGCCAGCACGTCGCGCCCGGCCGGCCGAGGGACGAAGCGACGAAGAAAGACCCGGAGGAGTTAAAGCAAAAAGAGAGAGAGAGAGAGAGAGATAGAGAAAGAGTTAGAATGCACGCGAGAACGAGAGGGAGAGAGAAAGAGGTAAAAAAAAAAAAGTAAATTGAAGAAAAAAAATAAGACAACTATGGAGAACGAGGGTTCGAGGGGTAAAAGAACGAGGTGAACGAAGAAGGGATAAAGAAACAATAAAGAAAAAAAAAGAAGCGACAAAACGAGACGAAACTCAAGCCATGCGCGAGAGAAAGAGAGAGAAAGAGAGAGAGAGAGAGAGTGCACAAAGGCGCGCTTGGCCCGTGTATTTTTGCACTCTCGCTCTCTGGCTTTGACCGCAGACTGTGTATTTGCTGGTGAGAGTGAGTGAGAGAGAGAGAGAGAGAGAGAGGGAGAGAGTACACGAGCGAAGAGTGGACGAGGAAAACGCGCGAGAGAGTCGGTTCGCGAATATTCAATCACCGTTCCAAACAGCCGCGTGTCGGTGGGTTCACGAAGTAAAACGTATACGAAAAATGAAAGATTGTGAAGAGTCAAAAAGCGAGATAATGAACGAGTAAAAAGCATAAAAGCGAGGAGCGAATGAAAATGTTTAATTAAAACATCATTTAAAAAGTGACGAAATTTGATAATTAGGAAGGATTTGGAGGTCGAAGATAATAGCCGATAAGGCGATTGATACGAGGCGCTGTGTGTGTGTTGCAAAATTCAACGTCCGGACGTAAAAAATCATACAAGGTCATAGAGTCGGCGAAAAAAAAAATAAAAAACAAAAAAATTGTCATAATATATGAAAACTTGAATTAGAAAAACAATAGTAATTCACGTTTTGAGACGGTGGGGAATTCTGATAGAATTGCATAATCGAATGAATGGATTATGTGAAAGAAGAAAAGGCATCGAAGTCAACGACATTGAGGTGATAACGTTTGAGCTCGATGAATAAGGGTGAGAGAGAAGGAAAGGTCGTCGACTCAATTTATAAGTTGCCGCGTTGAGAGAAATTCGCGAGCGATAAGGAAAGAGAAGAGAGAGAGAGAGAGAGAGAGAGAGAGAGGGAGTGAGAGGGAGGGAGAGAAAGAGAGGGAAAGAGAATTTGAGAACCACTGATCGAGCGTCGCCCGCAGTAGCCTGATTGCCGAACAATGCGCGTCCTAACGAGACGCGGGGTCGAAGACTGTCCTTTTATTGATTTCACGGGGCGCGGCGGGGGTCACGAAGAGGCTTCGACGTCGCGACGCCTCCCACTCGACCCACCGGATCTCCTCCTCCTCCTCCTCCTCCTCCTCCGCTTGCCCCTTTCTTCACCTCCCTCCCTCCCCCGCGGCCAGAGGACTCGCGTATCATTCATATCCGGAAAAAAGGCAATTTTCATATGTTCCCCTTCGTACATGCTCACATATTTCACCTCGTATATGTATCCGAGAGAGAGAGAGAGAGAGAAAAATTACGAAAGAAGGAGGTGGGTGTGGGAGGAGAGAAAATAAGCTGAACGCGAGTACAATTTCGAATAGTACGTGAAGAACTTTTTATTTCGACCGGTTCGTCGAGATTCTTTTCGAGCATTGAAGAATCGCGGTCACGTGGTCCGAGAGACGAGCCATTCACGCCGTGTCGAGAATCATTTTCTCGTGTATTTTTTCTTCCTTTTCTTTTCTTTTTTCATTCTCAGTTCAGAGAGAGAGAGAAAAAACACGACAAACGATTCCATGCTCCATTAAACTCGAGCAATTTTATAATAAATCATGCAAATAAATGCTTATTATAATTAGTACACAAAGTGATGATGAGTGAGAGAGCATTAAAATACTAATTTGAAGGAAAAAAGAACTAAAATAATTAAAAAAAAAAACAAAAACAAAAAAAACGTAAAATAAAGAAAAGTACTTTTGGGCAATGTTTCTAACCTCTTTCGACGCGAATGTGTTTTGCACGATCTCGCTGGGTGTTCGACAGGGGGCCCAGGTGGAGCGCACATCAGACCACAAGGTGGTAGTTTCACCGTTAAAAAAAATAATAATAATATAAAAAAAAAACAAAGAAACAATAGAATAAAAGACACAAACGACGAAAAGAACGACTGACAAAACGTTGAATCGTATGTCCCACCGGCGAGCTGGATTGAACGAAAAATAATAAGTAAATGAACGAAAAATACAAAAAGAAAAACAAACAATAACGTTAAAACGAGAAACGAGAACGAGTGTTCTCAAAACTGTCGGGTTTCGCGATGTTCGTAAGTACTGGCGCAAGGTGTATGATGAACGCTAATATTGCGATTAGTCGCGCGAAACCGCCACGAGAATTCAACTTGGTGAAAAGACGAACACAACCGCGACGGCGACGACGACGATGACGAGGACGAGGACGACGTTCTCGGCACGACGTCGAGAAACGCGAAATCGCCAGTCATTTCGCGTGTAAAACGACGCGAGAGAGTGTACCGCCGGATTATTTACGGCGAGGGTAGTACTACTGAATAGCCGAGGATCCCCGCGGATAAAGACGAACGACCGAGCGAGTGAGAGAGAGAGACAGAAAGGGAAAGGAAATAGAGAGAGGAGAGAGAAAGAGCAAAGGAGAACGCTTCTCGAGTTTCAACGAAATTCCCCGAAGCTCATCGTGGGCTCTTGCACGCACAACTTTGTTTTGAGACTAGTGGCGTTATCTTACATGAATTATAAATAATTACCGACGGTCGGTAAGTTACCGATCGTCGATATAACAAACGTTTTCCTCGTCAAAATGTTTTTGATGCTACATTCGGCAAAGTTGCAGTCGGTAAAAACAAATTGAGCAAATTTCGGTTGAGCAAGTGGCTGTCGGTAATTACAGGAGAAATCATTCGATCTCTTCCCTGTTTTTTTTTTTACCAACAGCACGTAACGGTCGGTAATCTAATGAATACCGACGGAGTTATGTTTTTTTTTCTTTTGCTTCAACGTTTCGTAAAACATGAGAAATTGCAATTTTTTCGACTAACCTGAAGCTCAGCTTGTGACACGTCTATCTCTCCTTTGTAGACGAACTCTATGATGAATTTCAGGTCGTTGAAACAGACGTCCTGAGGCATTATTATCGTCGGATGTTTGCAAGGATTTGATAACAAAAGCTTCTTGAAATACGAACTGCAAGCTGACAAAACGACCTGAAATTATAATTCAGAGAAAAATTATGTTTTTTTTTTATCCCAAATGTTCCTTCCACTCTAATCAGGAATTATTCAGAAAATCTTCTGAATAACTCCTCGGAGTGTAATTGAGGTTGTGAAAATAAAAATTTGTTATTTATTTTGCTAAAGTGGTAAATAATGAAAAAAACTGCACCGTCAACAGTTTGAGCCACGATTGGCTCGAATGGTTGACTTGTGTAACGTACAAACGAGGTCTGGAATATCCCCAGCAAAGTTATAGCCCAAATTTGAGCACTTGGACAAAAATATATGATTTTTTTCAACACGTTAATTTATTTTCCTTTCTCAATTATTGTTATAGAATTATTAGAAAGGCGAAAACAATTTCGATTAGTTACGATTAGTAACACGATAAAATTACGATTTTCTTTGAATTTACACATGAAAATGATTGTCAAATTCTGTCAAGTGTCAAAATTCATTACTTCGATCTTGGAAACAGTTGAAAGGTGCTCGGGTAGTCTGGACCCAATGTAGATTTTATGTTGATGCTGGGAAGTGTACGCTTCAAGGGTTTAACAATTTTTAGTATAATTTCATCGATGTGAAAAACGTTTGTTGTGACAGCTGTGATAATAACTCTTGATATTATTGTTATAAATATTATTGTGATTATTTGATCGAAAATAAATTTACGTTAGACTTTGATGATAAGCTCGAAAGCAATGACACATGTTTTATCGAAATTATTAGTTTATTTTTCTTCCCCTCAACATTTTTTTTTCATTCCAGAAATATGGTATTACGTGCACATTTATGGAAATTCTTATTAGTCAGGTATTCATAGCGAATTTTTTTCTCCTCACAGATGGCCCCTTTTTTTTTGAATTTATACATTTTTTTTTTTTTTCACAGTAGCTCGCTTTCGAGTGACTCGATGATTGAAAAGAGTAGAACGAAACTAGCCTACCTTGTGCGCCTTTAACGAAGCCTCGTTGCAGGCCAGGGTGACGTCGACGAAGGCCTCTGTTTGTAGCAGCTGATGAAAAACCGACGTCATATTTGACTGGTAGTTGTTCCAGCGCAGGCAGTAATGCTGCCCGGCCATCCCTCCGCTGAAATCATTGAAAATCCAAATATAAATATTTATAGAAAAAAAAAAAAAAATAACAAGATTTTCATAATTAAAGACGATAAATATTAAGTTTGTTTTTTTTTCTTCAAAATATCCCGCCAACGATTGGAAAACTTTGCGTTGATATTTTTACCTGTAATGAACTCCCCAATATCGTGGCATCGTTTTTCAAAACGAGTACAAGAAAAGAGCTCTTTGAAAAAAAGCGTCAAAAAATTCCACAACGTTAAACTGAAAAACGGTGTAAAATGGAAACGTCAAAAGCTGTCAAAAATCGATGAAATGTCAAATAACGTGAAAAGTTGAATCACTAGCACTTGGAGAGTAGAAAAACGAAAACAAATAGAGGAATTAATAAAAGGTGAAGAGCCATTATTCCGGCAAAAGAGAGAGAGAGAGAGAGAGAGAGAGAGGAAGAAAAAAAAACGATAATCGTGAAATTCCACTAACGCGATTTTCGTTTCTCTTCAATTTTCTCGTTTTCAATTTTGTGTGTAGATGTTCTCGAGGGGGATATTGAAAATTGGAAAAATGTAATGATCAATGAAGCGCGGATCCTGATACGCAACACATCGAGAGTGGAAGGCGCGGGGCGAGGGGGAGGAGAGGGGAGGGGGAAGTTGGAAAGAAATAAAAAATGGTTGTTTGGTATTTTGGAAAAGTTCGGGGCGTTGGTTTTGGTCGCGCACGGATATGTAATACAAGAGAGACGATATTCACCTGTTCTGTGAACCTGTGCTTTATCTGCGTCTATCTATTCGGGGCTCTTCATACCGAGCGCTATTCGTCTTATCTGTCCCCGTAGGCACACGGACTTTTATCAGCTGCTTAGACGCTCTCGCGCCCATCTTGTACGCGATAACGTGCTCGGATGCTCTAAGCTTTCTTTTCTCTCGTCGCACTCTTTCCTCTCCCGCGTACTGTACATTATTGTACACACACATTAGCGGCGCACACGCGTAAACGCCTTTAAAGGGGAAAAATATACATATAGAGACACGCATGTTCCTCATTTCTATCGTCCCGTCCTCTCCTTAATTAATCTCTTCGCATGCCTTTTTTTTCTCTCTTTCTTTCTTTTTTTCTCTTCTTCTCTCGACTTCTTACTCGCTCTTCGGTCTGTACTGTACACTGCACACGATTTCTCTTCGTGCCACGTAGCGAGAGAACCATTTTTCTCGTCTCAACCTACTTCCTCCTCCTTGCGCTTTGTATACTCGTCCCTCGCGATCCCTTCTCGCCACGCTCTCGTAGTTCTTCCTTATCGCACTCTTTTTCTTACGCTCTTATTTATCACCGAGTGCTTTTTATTTATACGTTTTTTTTTCCTTTTTCATTTTTTTTTTTTTTTTTTCATTCTTTTTCCCACTCCCCACTGACGTATCGAGTTTTGCTGATTTCTTGCTAACGTAACCTCGTTTTTTTTTTTTTTTTTCACTTCGGATAGTTGAGAAATTCTTCAAGGCCAACAATTACGTCTTCGAGTAAATAAACATTTTCGTTTAACCAAATGTCAATTTTAACGTAAATTTCACTCTTTCCAATGAGAATAAAATCGGAAATTACTGAATTATGCTGGGAATTCTGCGGAAAAATGTTCTCCTCGATTTTTCTCTACGTCCTTCCGGTCCTTAAATATCAATCAATCCCTAGCAGCCAATCAAGCGAATTCCTAACACCAACGGGAAGCTTGCGAAACGCATTTTCCTGCAAACTCATAGGCTCCAACGTAATCGCTTCGAACTCGCTCCGCCCACTTTTCTTATCGGACACACCGGATTGGCTGTCACTAATTAATTAATGTCACGGGCCGACGGTACGTCGGAGAGAAAAATGCGCAAGAACTTTTCTCTCCAGAATCCTCTAATCTTCAAGACTGTCCAGTTTCCAAATCAAATTTACACTTTTTAATTGAGTTATATACTTTTTTGTAAAAGTGCAGAAGAAAAAAAACGGGAAAACAACAATTCTCGAATATTGTTGCAATTCTTCGTCCGCTTGTTATTTTGATTTTTTGATTCTTTCGGAGAACGCCTCGCATACGATGACCACAGATGTATCAGGTGGGAAAGTAACGGTAAATTCGTCTCCTCTCTCTTGTTGCTCTCAAAAACGCCTGTCCCATCTGACCTACTGAAACGCGATTCGGTCACGCGTCTTTTTTTGTTATTTACTTTTTTTTTATATTTTAAATCAGTTCGTTTTTATAACTTTTATACTTTTTAACATTCTTTAGGGATTTAAAAGCGTTGCAGAACTTTTTTTTACCATTGGCTCGACCTGTGACTCGCCCTTGTGACGCGTTTATAGACAAATTTCTATAAATATTTAGTGACAGGAGGAACAACGAGAGAGCGCGGAGCGTTTTTAGCGATTTATCGAAATTGGGTTAACGCATACCTGCGGCTGGTCCCGCAAACGAGAAACACATTTACTGATAAAAATATGTGATAACGTCGCGGATTACAGGTGCGTGATGAAATATTTAAGAGAAGCGAAGAAACAATCTTTCGAAACGATAAATAAAACGATGGTGCATCAAAAACGAAACTTCCTCTCATTATTCAACACGAAATTCATCAATTTTATTCTTTCCCTTTCTTACTAAATCCAATTATTTATCTTTTTGTATATTTTTCCGATTTTTTTCGTCTTTCGAGCCGAACCAGGATGGAAACTTGAGATTAAATTGGTTTTACGAACGTTTGTGCGATTGTGAACTTTTTTTTCGTCTCTCGACGACACGCATTTAGGTTTCAACCGCGGGACGAAAAACGCGATTTTAATTTCCGGGATTTTTCGGTCCCTCCCTGGACGACGTTTTTTAATCCTTCGTTCCGTTACGCACACGATTTTTCGGTTAACGTCACACTGAGCAGTTTTCAATGTATTTACAGTCACGTTGAATTATAATAATTATCATGTGAATTTGAGGCTCAAAGTCAAATCCCAAAAAAAATTTGGATAAAATAGAATTTAACGAGAAAATCGTCGAAATAATTGATAAGTAGAGAAAATTTGAAGAAAACAAAAATAAAAAGAAATAAATGCGATGGCTGAACGATGTGAATGTTGAAATAATCTGGAGGGGCAAAAAAATCCAAGAAACGGAACATATTTTTCCGAGCCCGGAAGAAAGAAGGACCGTGAACGAAATAGAAGATGGAAGGAAATGGAAAGAGTATGAGAAAGGGATCGAGAAAAAAAATAAGGGGCTGGAAAAAAAAATCAAGGGGTGAACAAAAAAAAATCGAGGGATGGAAAAAGAATCGAATGTGCGGTTGTAACGCGAGCGTGCTCTCGTGGAGGAAAGAAAGAAAGAAAGAAAGAAAGTAGACGGTTCGTTTCTATTCGAAGTTTTGGTACGTCGTAAAAATCCCCTAACATGAGAAAAAATAATAATAATAAAAAAAAACACAAGAGATGGAACATGAAGACAAAGCGAGAGAGAGAGAGAGAGAGAGAGAGAGAGAGAGAGAGAGAGAGAGAGAAATAACAAAAGTTATAGTTCGACTGAAGGAAAAACCTCGAGGTTTTCCATTTTTCCCTTTTTTGCAGGTTATCCAGAAGTAACGAGAGGAGCAACATCGAGCAGCTAGCGAACCATCTTTTGCTACGAACCTAAAAACCCTCATTGCCAATTTTTTTTCTCTCTCCCTTTTCCTCATGACTTTTATCTCCTGCTTTTTTCCCATTTGAGCATTTTTTAATCTTATCAAATAAAGAATATGAAGATAGTGAATAAATTATTGCATTTTCGAGGGATCAATATTCCAGAATATTTTTTCATTATAGTCTCGATGTACATTCAACTGAACTGTTTTAAAAATGAAACTTCAAAGCTTCAAACTGTTCCAGTCTGTTTTCTTTTCTTTTTTTTTTACAATCTTCTAAATAAACTGACAGTTCGGTTTCAGTAATTTTCATAACATGCCTCGATTTACGTAATTCGAAAAACAGAATCTAAAAAAAAGGGTTATTTTTGAATTTTTCTATGTTTTTTTTCAAGTATAAGTATAAATGCGCAAACCCAAAACTCTCGAGACACATTTTTTTTCTTCTATATATATATATAAGTTTATATGTTCATATAAAACTAAAAAAAAAAATATATATATATATATATAAAAGTGTGCGTTGAGAAAAGATCCATTTCGTTCGTCTTGTCTTTTTCCCTTTTTTTTTCACTCCCACGTTCTCTCTATACTCAACGTCCCTTTTCCTTCCCTCCTTTCTTTTCTCGGCCCCTTCTTCGCCCATTCCGCTAACTTTTCCCTCGCAACCTTCTTTCATTCTTTTATCTCCCTCCCTCTTTTCCTTCTGGATTTCTTTTGCTTCGCAAGAGAGAGAGAGCAAGAAAATAACCAACGAACACTCTCTCATACACACACACACACATTTATAGATGGCAAGAGGGTGTATCCCTCTCGTCTGACGCTTCTTTCTCTCCCTTAGCTCCATTTACTTCGCCAGTTTCTCCGTTGCTGTACTCTCGTACATCCCCTGCCCTCTTCCACCTTCTTTCCTGCGAAGCGAACGGCAAAGTCGCTATTTTCTCGTGGCCCCCTTTTCTTTACGGTCTCCGGCTGCCTAAGCTCCCTCCTCGCATTCTCTTTCTATTTCTTTCTCTCTCTCTCTCTCTCTCTTCGAAGCTCGAGCGAGAGCGCTCTCCTTTTCTTTTTCCTCTCTATCCCCGTGACTCTCTTCGCCCCTTCTTCTTCTTCGTCCTCTTTTGCTGCGATGTTGTTTTTTTTTTATATATTTTATATATCTATACATATATATACTTTTTTTATATTATTTCTTTCTCGTTCTGTCTCTCTTTTTTCCTTTTCTCTCTCAGCTTCTCTTTTTCCCTTCCCTTCAGATCCCACTCGTTCTCTTTATCCTACCAATCGAAAAGTTCTCCTCCTTTGTCCTTCTTTCGCTCTTCCATTCCTTCCTTCTTCTTTCTTTCATCCGCTCCCGTCGTCTCTCGTTTTTTTTTTTTTTTTATTTCCTTTTTTCTTTTTTTCTCTCTTTCTCTCTTTATCTTCGTACTACCTCGTTTCATTGCCGAACAGAGCAAAAGGTTCGTTTCTTTTCCGTCCGGGTTTTCTAGATCCCCAGCGTTTTCTCCTGTACTTTCTTGCACTTTGAAACTTTCATGTTTGCTTCTCTCTCCCCTCTCTCTCTCTCTCGCGATCTTTTTTGACCTCTTTTTTTTTTATTTTCCTTCACCCGCCACACCCATTCGTACCACCCACTTTACTTCTATCTTTCATCCCGGCCTTTTACGTTTTTCCCTAACCTTATCGACCTTTTCCTCGCTCTTGTTTCTTTCTTTTACCCCTTCTCTGCCTCCATCTTTCTTTATTTCTCTCTCTCTCTCGCTCTCGAGCGTAACGTTCGAACCCCAGCTTTGAGAGAAAAAGATAAAGGGTAAGGGTTGAAATCGAGGGAGAGAGAGAGAGAGAGAAAGATAAAAAGAGATAAAGAGAGAGTATAGAAGAAAAATAAGGGGACGAGGGACGAAAGGGTGTACGCCAAGCTAGCGGAAACGACAGCATCGTCGTGTTCTCGCCATCTCGATTTCACTCTTCCCCGAGGCATAGGGTAAAGAAGAAGAAGAAGAAGGAGAAAAAAAAACCCTCCAGTTTTTCCGACAACAGTGAACGTTGATCGATTTTTCAACCAAGCAACAAAAAAGGGGCTGAAAAAAGGTGTGGGCAAGAAAAAAATCATTCCTAACGAAAGTTTTTGCAACAATTTCATCAAAATCCAATCATTCGTTCGTCGTATTTGATCAAAATGCTGATATTCCATTTTTTTGAATTCACAAACACGAGATTTTCGAGAAGAATTTAAAGTCGAGCTTTTCTCGTCGATTTTTTCTTGTACCAGCCAAGTTGGTAAATGTTTAAAAGTTCCAGGCGAAAAAATATTCACAAATACGACATTTTCCAGACGAATTTAAGGTCAAGCTTTATTTCACGATTTTCTTATCGATTTTTTCTTGTACCAGCCGCGTTGGTAAATGTTGAAGAGTTTCAGGAGAGAAAAAAAAGAAAAAAAAGAAAAAAAACGTATCTACTCGAAACTATTTCTCATGGTGCGTTAAACGCGGATCCCCGCAACGCCATTTCTTAGCAGTTCAGTACAGACGATGTACTTTCTACACATCGCAGCGTGACAACGATTCTATGATCAAGATGACTAGAGATAGACACACCAAGTGCTGGGTTAACCGTTCGCCTTTATTTTTCTCTCGACGACGTTTTATCCTTTTCTCTCTCTCTCTCTCTCTCTCTGTTTTTTCCGTATATTTCGCTCAGTCATCTTTTTCTTTTTCTTTTCCCCTACCTTCGTCCCCGCTGTATTTCCAACGAGCGAAACGTACTTTCGCGTCCGAGAGATCGTTCTGTTCCAACCACAAATTCTCTCGTACCATTTTCTTCATAACAAACGAAAAAATAGAAATAAAAAACGAAAATGAAGAGAAAATGACGAAAATCTAAAGAGAGAGAGAAAAATAAATAAGAGCGGAAACTATACGCCAATGATCAGCTCGAGATTAAGTGCACGGAAATGGAATTCTGTCCTCAATTGCTAAGGTCATTGCACTTGTCCATTAAAAATAATCGTTAATTATATTAGCCTCGACCAAAATGACTGACCGGCGTCCGTATTACCCCCACAGCTTCGATAATATTGATTTTTATTGAAACGAAAAAAAGTAAAACAAAAAAAAACATTCATTTAAAGAGTTGCATTGACCAAGTTAGATCATCGAGAGAGTCATAGACTCAAAGTGCGCGAGAGCAAGAAGGAAGTTTCTCGTTCATTTTCTCGTATACACGTTCTTGGACGAGAAAGCGATGAATCAAGAGAGTCTACGGCACCGTGGCAGAGAAGTCCTAATTTCCGTTGAGCGTGCGCGATCACAAACACACACGCACACACACAAATACACATTTATATGGACGTAAAAGATCTGAACGAGAGAACGAGAGAGAGAGAGAGAAAGAGAGAGAGAGAGAGAAAGAGAGAGAGAAAAGCATGATGGCTTTACCGTAAGGCATAACAGTACTGCATTCCAAATGCCCTTCGCGCGTTGATTCGTTTCTTTCAGTTTCTCGCGGATCGTCCTCGTCCGTGCCCTCTCTTCGTCCTTCATTTCTTCATTCTCTTTCTCTCTCTCTTTCTTTCTTTCTTTCTCTTTTGACGGTTTATCTCGTCATCTATTTACCATTTCATTCCTCGAACGTTCTCTTTCTCGGCTCGCTCTTGACTCCTTCTTCCTTCGTCCTCTTTTATTTCTTTACTTCTCTTTTGTGTATATATTTCAACTCAACCAGCAGCGTCGCACCTGCTCTTCTCTTTGCGCCAATAACGAACCAACGATCGCTTGGTTTATTATTTATTTAGTTCGTACTTAAACCTCGTAAGAATTTCAGCCCCGAAACATTTGACGTTGCGATTTATCGAATAAAAAAACAAAGAAAATTCAGAAAAGATCGAAAATGGAAAAAAGTAGAGGTTCGATAACGATTGAACTGTAAAATAGTTGATCCTGGGCAAATTTGTCTACGGCGTGACCTTCCGATCGCCCTTGAGCATGAATTTTCAAGAAATAATCCACAAAAAGTACTGTCAAAAATATTCATGACACTGGAAATTTTAAGTTTCGTCTCTCCAGTCGTATCCAAGCCCTTGATCGATTTCAAGGTCAAAAATGACGAAGCAAGAAGCTCGAATGACTTCCGAAGAGTGTAAATGCGAGTTAAACGATAGTTTCGGTTGTTTGACATATTAACAGTTCTTATTAATTGGTTCAAGAATGAAAGTAGTGTAAAAAGTAGATAAACTTGGTCTAATTTCCGTCAAGTTTTTACCGTAATAATGTAACGGTGCTCGAGTCACATGCCCTTTTGGTTGGTCGCCTTCGTCTCGCTCTTTCAACGATCGGACATCGTTCTGCCTTTTTTGCTGTTCCTTTTACTCTCTCTCTCTCTCTCTCCCTCCCTCCGTGTTATTTTTTTTCATTTTCTCTGCGCCGCTCTGTTTTTCTTTCCTTTCCCTTGGCACAGAACAAAGTTGTATGCGAGAAAAACGTTTCGTAAGTACATACGAAGAAGGGAGAAACAGAGCTACAACGAAAGAGTCTCGATTTGCTCTGGAAGCTGCTGGAGGGACGATGCACAAGAGGAAGAACGCGCGGAAACGTCAATTTTCGTTCTCGTTTCGTTCTCGTTTCGCGCGGTGGAAAAGCCACGAGGGGAAAAAAGCCGATATAGAACAACGTGGACGAAAAACACTCTCGCGAGAGAACAACCTCTCGTTCGATAAGAAACGACGAAGGAAAATCGCTTCGATTTATCCTCCATTCGATTCGCTCCTCCTCCTCCGACACTTCCTTATCCAACCGTCATTTTTTCCTTCTCCCCTTCTCGCATTATACTTGACGTTTTTTTTTCTTTCCTTTCCTTGTGGACACTCATTCTTCGAGCAGCATTCTTGTGTCGAGCGAAAAAGTGATTTTTCTCTTTGCAATATTTCAAATTTTCGAAAATTCGAGCTCAACAATTATCAGGCTCGATAAATGGATCAATTTTTTATAGTGAAAAGTCTTCAATGATTCTCTTCTCTCCGATAAATCGTTCATGAAACTTAAATTATTGAGTGATTGCCAATTCGGTGCGTAAATCAGAGAAAACAGAACGAAGGGATGAATTTCATCGATTCTTGCTCAGTCTGTCGAAAAAGGGCAAAACATTGTTCGTCGTTGAGCAAAATCTTTGCACTTTTACTAAATTTGACAAGAAATCATACCCTGCAGTGAAAAAAACTTGGTTGAAAAGTAAAAACCGACATTTAAGTTGCTTTTTCAATGAAAAAACGTCAAAATGTAACGAAAAAGAAATTTTATCCATTTTTATCATCCCTAGTCAATATTTTATGACATTTTCTTGCAATTTTATTCCAGGATGATACAAAATTTTATTAAAAAAAAAAAAAGAATAAAATTTTTCATACGCAGTAGCGAGGAGAAATAATAAAAAAATAAATCGTTGATTATTTGGAATACAAATACGCGGCGATACATAGACTCGTATTCTTTTCTACTCTGTTCCTTAGTTCCATTTTATTCGCAGATATATAGATATCTGTGGGTGCGTAGATAGTGAATAAGCAGCGGGGGCGAAGTTCCTCGCGTGCCTGTTACACGGAAGAGAGCTCGAAGGGTTCGAGAGAGCCACCCCTTCGTTCTAGTAAGCGCACACGAATTCACAAAAGGTTTGTATAAACGTATAGGAAACGTACACATAAAAAAAAAGGCGTATAAACACATATCTATGTATATATTTGTGTGAGGTGGAGTGGCACACACGGAAAAGTGGGATAACTCGAACTCGTTGAACACAGACACGTGGTACACGAACAAAGAATGAAGGGAGAGAGAGAGAGAGGGAGGGAGAGAGAGAGAGAGAGGGAGGGAGACATAGGCTTGGAAATATAATGTGTAGAGTGCGAGCTGGAGAGGTGACGTTCAAGGTCGCGCGTGGACGTATCGCCAAAGAGAACGAAATAGAGGTGGAGAAAAGCTTGCGATCATAATACACTCTTCCCTGACGCGAGTTTTTTTTTTCTTCTTTTTTTTTTATTCCATGTTTTCTTTCTTTCGACTCGCGGGCTCTGTTGATGAATGTTTTCTTTTCTATTTCTTTGTTTTCAACTCAACTAACTCTTTCCTAAAGCTGTCGTGTGTTGAACGGAGCTCAATTATAAATAATGATATTTTTCTCTCTCGAAAATAATCATTTCTCCGAATGTTTATTATTTTTGGACAGTTGAAAAATAAGAATTGATCGAGTTAAAAATTGTGATTATTTATAAGGTCATCGACTTGTGGAGAAAAAAAATGAAGGAAAAATAATCGATTGGCGAAACAGAGACACATTTGAGACGAAGGAGAAGAAGAAAGAAAAGAAAAAAGGGATAGAAAAGAGAGTGAGACTCTGAATAAGATCGATATCATAGCCCGAACAAGTTTTTCTCCGTCGACGTTTTCACGAACAAAAACAAAGGACGTAGCCAAGAGAGAGAGAGAGAGAGAGAGAGAATAGTTGGTAAAAAAAGAAAAAAATGGTTACGTGAGGCGAGAATGGTTCTGGTTGCTATGGAAAATGTGAAAAAAAAGAATATCCTTTGAGCGAAGAGACGAGGTGGCGCAAAGAAGAAGAAGAAGAAAAATGAGAGAAAGAAGACGAAGAAGGAGAGGGAGAAGAGAAGAAGAAGACGACGAAGAGACCGGACAGAGTGGCAGGAGGGTGGGGTTTGAATGAGAAGAAAGCCCGAGCAGAAAAATCGGTATGGGAGTGTCAGAGACGAGGAATAAAAGGAAAAAAGTGAGATAAAAAGAAGAGAGACGGGAGAGGGGAAGAGGAGGAGGAGGAGGAGGAGGAGAGAACAGGGGATTGAGAAAGAAGAAAGGGTGGAAGTGGGTGGAAAAAAGGGGGTTTGGGTGGGTAGATGGCGAAAGAAGCGGCAAAGAGCAAGAGGAGAGGCAGGAGACGCAGGAGGAGGAGGAGGAGAAGGAGGAGGATAAGAGACAGCAGGATGAAGATAGACAGAGTTCTCTTTGTGTCGGTGAGCGAGGCGAAGGGATGAAAGCGTAGGATGAAAAAGCCG
This sequence comes from Campoletis sonorensis, assembly GCA_013761285.1. NCBI lineage: Eukaryota > Metazoa > Arthropoda > Insecta > Hymenoptera > Ichneumonidae > Campoletis > Campoletis sonorensis. Next base: position 952,985 of record JACEOJ010000110.1, read on the forward strand.
GGGACAGATGGCCGTTACGGACAATGAGAAACTCGAGAGATAAGGGGAGAGTGCGAGAGTTCGGTTGAGAGATGAGGAGAGCAAGAGAGAGAGAGAGAGAGAGAGAAAGAATATATATTTTCTCTTCTTGTCCTCCCCTTGCCTCTCTTTTCCTTTCTATCCATATATGCGTCCATATAATTTTGCTTATACATATATATACAGGAAAAGAGATATATATGAGGAGTGAAGGAGCGAGGGTAGAAAACGTCGAGGGAGAATAGAACAGAAGAGAAAGGAACACGAGAGTGCGGATAGTGAAGGAGTGTCGGTTGGGAGATGGGGCGAGCGCGGACGGGTGGGAAGAGTTGGAGGGAGAGGAGAGGGAATGAGAAAGAAAGAAAGAGAGAGAGAGAGAGAGAGAGAGAAGGGTAAATGCGTTTGGAGATAGAGAAAAAGGGACGCGCCACGAATGAACGGTAATGAACGAAGGGGAGAGATCGAGTGGGGAAAGTGGAAAAAAACGAGCGCGGGCGCGGGAAGGGGGAGAAGAATATAGAGGAAACGGAAAGGCGATGACTCACAAAGAGAAGAGAGAATAAAAAGAGAAAGAGCGAGAGGGAGAATAGTTGGAGACGAACAATCGCTAAGCTCTATTAATGCGAAGCTCCCTGTGCCCCCCGAGTACAGTAGCTTGGACTATTTCTTTTTGTTTTGTTTTGTTTTTTTTTTTCTACTACGCACGATTATATGTTGCGAGATTTTACGAAAAAAAATTAGCGTAAGTGACGATTTGTTTTGAGAAAATATGTTTTCGAACACGTGAAACAAGAAAAAATGAAACGCTACAAGAAAATATTATTTTCGCGAGTTTAACCTTTCGTTTTTATTGCGATTTGAGCTGCACAGTTTACTGCAGATTCACAATGTTTTGTCAACACAAATGCGGTGATTATACGATGAACAATAGACTTAAGATGAATTGCTCGTTGCTTTACGAAAATAGATAAAAAGTAGAGAAAATATAATAAAATATTCTGGTCCGAGGGAATATATCGTCTGCAAAATCTTGAGAATATTTATATTCTCGAAAGAAAAATAGTGAGAATTTTTCATCGAGTTTCCAGCTCGCGAGAGATACGAGAACGGAAGAGAGAGTCGTACATCTCTCTCTCTCTCTCTTTCTCCTCACTGCCTCTCGCAGTACAGGATATGAAAGGTAGAAGGAGATGGTAAAGACGAATGGGAAGACGAGAAGAGTCGGGTGAAAGGTAAAGAAGGCAAAAAAAAGAGAACGAGGCAGACGAGAGAGAGAGAGAGAGAGAGAAGGACAGAGAGGAAAAGAAAGAGCAAGAAGGCAAGAGAAACTCTGCTTCGAACGAAAAAGAGAGAGAGCGAGAGAGAGAGACAGCCGCGAAGAATTCGAAGAAGGAGAAGTAGAAGAAGAAGAAGAATTGCGCAGTAGAAATGTGTTGAACCTGGTGGTACGTACGTGCGATTAAAAATGAAGAAGGCGTAAAGTAGTAGGTTGACGAAGTGTATTTTTTCAAAGTTACGCCCTTCCATGATAAAATGAGTTATAGAATCGTGTTCCGACAGAAGGAGGAACGAAGAGAAACGAAGAATAAGAAAAATAGGCGGAGAGAGAGAGAGAGAGAGAGAGAGAGAGAAGAACGATGTGCCTGGGCAAATTGAGAGAGCGAATAGGGAGCAAGAGACGATGGAAAACGAGGAGAAGGAGGAGGAGGAGGAGGAGGAGGAGGAGAAACAGGAAGATTACTATAGAGATAGAGAGAAGGAAGAGATAAAAGTACGGATGGAGGAAGAGGTGGGAGGAGGAGGAGAAGAGTGCAAAAGAAATGGGCAAAGCGTTGAGAGCTTCACGGTGTACATAGCTACCGTATATATACATACATCGTATGTACATAGTTCTTTAGTTTTCTTTTATATATAAATATATAGACGAAGGAAACTAAAGAAGTGCTATATGTACATATATAATATTTCTTTCTCTATCTCGACCTCAGCAACGAGGAGCGGTAGGAAATGGTAGGGAGAAAGAGAAGAGAGAGAGAGAGAGAGAGAGAGTTTCTCCTGTACGGTTGCAAGAGGGGGCAAAGTACCAAAGAAGGTGACGGGCTTATACACGAGAATGAAGCACGCAGCGAAGGTGGGGAGAAACGAGCGAGAGTGTATAAAGCGAAAAAGGGAAGAGAAACGAGAAAAATATGTGTATACAGAGTATGCTGGAGTAGTGTGTGTATTATTGTGAAGAAGAAATGAACGAGGAAGATGGACGAAGAAGAGAGAGAGAAAGAGAGAGAGAGAGATGAAGGAAAGAACGAAGTGTATATAGAAATTCACAAAGCCCAGACATCCGAAGGATGGAGAAAGATAATAGAAAGAGAGAGAGAGATAGAAATAAAAAGCTGGCAAAGAGGACGAGAGAAGGAGGAGAAGAAGAGAAAGAGACACGTAGAGAACGAAGATTGGAGGAGAGAAGTGAAGAATAATAATAAAAAGAAAAAAAGAGAATATGGTAAGAAAAGAAATGAAACGTATGTGTACGTATTACGCGTATATATATATATAAAGACAAGAAACGTCGTACGATATACAACGAGAGTAGATACTGCAGTAAAGCACAAGTATAGAGCATCCGAGAGGGCGAAAGAAAAGAGCTTGGGCATCTCTTCCATGCTCCGGTGCTCATTTCTTTCTTTCTTTCTTTCGTTCTTTCTTTCTTTCCTTCTCTCTTTCTTTCGGTCCTTTATTTCTCTGGCGTATACACGACGTACACACACATACTTAGGCAGAAGGGAAATCGAGGCGGAAAAAAGAATATGCCTATATAGGCTGGTTTTACGAAGCGAGCGCACGAACGATGGAACGAAGAACGTTGCCCCATGTACGAGGAGGGAAAGAGAAGAGAACCGAAATGAGGACAAAGAGAAAATGACAAAGAATCGGGCGAGAAGAGGGGCAGGCAAGCAGCAACAGCACCACGAGAACCCATTCGATTGGATTGGAAAGGCGAACGCCTGCGGATCGTATACTCTAGTAGTATCAGCCACGAGGGAAACCAACACATCTTTTCTCTCTCCCTCTCTCTCTCTCTCTCTTTCTTGCTCTTTTTCCTTTTGTGTAACTAAACGCTTGTGATTTTCTACGCGACAAAGTTCCATATTTCTTCAAGATTGAGCCGAAAAAAAAATTATCGTTCGAAATTATTAATAAAAAAAAGAAGGGTAGAAACACTAATTGACAGAAAATAAGACGAACGTACGCCTCAGAACTGTTCGAAAATTTGTTACTTCGAGTTTAATTAAAAGTTTTTTATTATTTGAATAATTGTCGTTCGAAAAAACATGAGAAAGAAGAAAACTATCAATTCATCTTTTGTTTCGCCTCCTGTTTCCATTCATCCTTCCACACCTTCGACTATTCTTCTCTTTTTTTTTCTTCTTTCTTCTTCGTGTTGTTTTAGCACGAATGCACCTCCGGTTAGTTCCTTCGTTATACAAACGAATAATCATAATGATTATTTTGCCGCACGTATAGAAACGTGGGTGAACGGGAAAATGTTGTTCGTGTTCCTTTCTCTCTGTCTCTCGAGATCTCTCTCTCCCCTTTTGTCGATCTTACACACCGTCTTTCGTGTTTTTGCTCCAAGCCTTTCTAGGTCGTTCTCGATCCCGCTCTATCCTGTCAAGTTCAGGACACTGTGTTCGTGTGTTCGTGTGTTTCGAGTGTTTCGAGAGAACGCGCCGCGACTTTGGATATCATTTCTTCTAAATCGGCAAACAGTACATCGCGATATTTCGATAAAAACAAAAAATTATTCAATCCTTCTCCAATTCAATTAATTCATGCGAAAAAACTAAGTTTAACCAAAAATTTAGATCAATTTTAAAGAAAAGTGCGAAATGCAAGTTTGATCGATGATTCGCTAAAGAAAATAAGGAGACGATTTAATAAATTCGAGAGTAAATAGAAAAAGAAACGCATTGAATTTTGCTTATGGAGGTTTAATGAGAAACGAAAGAGAGAGAGAGAGAGAGAGAGAAGTATAAAAGGAGAGAAAAGAGAGGAGGAGATGGAAGAATGTGTTCGTTTCTCTGGCGTTGCAACACGGCGAGAAAACGCGAGATGTCGAGGATGAAGGGCGGTGAAGGGGAGTAGCAAGAGGGAGGGAGGGAGGGAGGGAGGGGAAAGGATATATACGAGAGAGGCCCGCACCGGGGCAAACGGCGCAAAAGCAAGGCCGACACGAGTCAGAAGAGAAGGAACAGTAAAATTGTGGAGAATGTGTATACATAGGCATATAAATATATATATAAATATATTGAGAGACGTGTGTGTTGGTTGTGTATGAGCGAAAAAGTAGCGAACGGCAAGGCAGCAACATCATCGCGGGGCATCGGGCTCTCTGGCCTAGATTCGAGCCAGAAGACCTGCTTTCTAGGCAGCATTTCTCTTTATCACCGCGAACGGACCATACATTTTCATCCTGTGGCGTTTTCATCTTTTCTATATGCGCGACTTCGTCGTACAGATCGTGCTAAAAAACATTCAACATCTTTATAAAGAATGTCTCACGCGCGCTTTTTATTCTCAGGCTAAATAGATCGCGGAATTCTGAAGAGAAAATTCCTTTGCCATTTTTATCTCCGATCCATTGTTCGCGAGATATTTCATTTATTAGCGACAGCCAATCCGCTGCCGTGCGGAGTGTGCGTCGCGGAGTGGGGAGAGCGGGCCCCGCCCACTTCTTCGGATCCGCGCGGCGGATTGGACGCTTCTAATTCGTTGATTATCTCGAGATCCAGGGATCGTAGAGAAAAATGGCTGAGGACTTTGTTCTTCGGAATTCCTCGATCTAACTTTTGGCAAAGTTTCCCGACGAATTTTCATTCACAAATGTCACAGCGGCATCGCAATGAGCTTGAAAGTCATTTTTTTCTCTCTCTTCTTTTTCACCGGTTTTTTTTCTCGTATTTCCCGAAATATCCGCTACCAACAGTCACTCATAAGAAACAACATTTAGCTACAATCTCACCGCGGTGCACGGAGATCGAGAAAAATCTAAAAATAAATAAGACTTTTCGAAGGTCGGGGTCAAGGTCGCACAATGTAAAAGGGTCCATTCGTCGATAGACAACGGATAACCAAGAAAATAAAATCTTTCTCTCTTTTTTTTTCTTCCATTTTTGTTTCACATTGTTTTATAAAATAGAGAAATATCTAGAACTTTTTTCTTCTCGGTTTTTTTTTTTCGTCTTTTTTGATACGAATTTTCGTCATCAATATTTACGTATTTGGATTAATACACTTGCTGCACACATTTTCACCGTTAAACTTTCCATTAGCTTTCGAGTACGTGTGCTTCTTTTTCTCTCTCTTTCTTTCAGAAAGTGTGTGCGTGCGCGTGTGTGTGTTTGAGGCTCGCGCGAGCACTCAGGGGCCTTGTTAAACTCGTTCTCTCCGGTTCCGCTTTAACGGTACTACAACTCCCTCGACTTCGAGTATCACTATATTTATATGTGCATATGTATTAAGTGGACTAGTGTTCTACATATATTTACAAATTTATCAATATACGAAAAAAAACATTTTTTTTCAATTTTTTCAATTTTTTCAAATAAATCGATTGAAAAAATACGATGTACAAAAAAAACAATAAATAATGTGATCGAATTGGTTCACTGGTTTCAGAATCGTTTTTTTTTCTTATAAAATGATTAATTTAAAAAAAAATACAAGGAAATTTGTTTTTTCTCTTCGAAAAGCTGTTAACTTGACTTTTTTTTTTTTTTGCGGAAATACTGGAGTTGGGGGAAAGAAGATTCCGAAAATGGTGGATAAAAAAGTATTTTTTGACTACGAGGTCGAAGTGACGCAATTTTTTTGGTAAAAAACCTAATTTTCAATTTTTTCGATATTTTTCTGGTTTCTTAGAGTTTTTTTTCATGAATTCCAATCAAATGCAACTTTATCGTATACCATTCTCTTCGCTATGAGAAGACGAAGAGAATGGTGTTTTTTTGAAAATGAAAATTTTATTTTATTTTATATTAAAAAAAAAAAAAAATGATAAAAAAAGTGACAGTTTGACATTTTTTCGCACTTCCGGTTCAGTGTTTATTAACGAATAATAAAAATATTTAGAGACACTGAGAGAAATTCTAAATTATTTCATTTACGTTCAAAGACGATTTTTTTTTTACATTTTTCACGAAAAATGTGAAAATATTCATAATAAATATGTATATTTATATGTACTTTTGAGTGTGTGTATGTTTATGGTATGATGAGATTGACGATGCGGCCATGGACCTCATCGCGAAGGCGGTCGCGGCGTGTGGCTCATTCACGATTAAGTATTGGATGAAATCATGCACGTGACCTACCGTAATTCTCGCGGTACGTCTCACGTCTCTTTCTATCTCTCTCTCTCTCTCTCTCTCTCTCTTTTAACGTGACGTATATACATTTACGAATACATCGAGGCTTGCAATACGCGTGTATGAAGCTTCGTGACTACAAACCAGTGCGTTTGAAACATAAACGCGGGAATCGAGAAAGCATTTACACGAACATATACGAAAAAACGAAGAAACACGGGCACACACGACCGACCTCGATCCAGGCTCGTCTTTACTGCCTTCCGAATAAATATTATTTGTGTAAAAAAAAAAAAGAAAAAAAAACAATCAACCGCGATATTTTGAGGAGCGAAGTATCGGGAAAAAAAAACAGGAGCCATTTTCGAATGAATTATCTGAGATTTTATGATTGATTAATATTTTTCTTCACATTTTTTATTAATTTCGTCGAGGACGGGAAAACTTTCTACGCTATTCGCGAACGAAACGTATTTTTGACACTGATACACGAGAATCACCTCATCGATATTCCCGCGTTCAGCCACCTCGCGTTTCTCTCATCGAACCAAAACACAACATTCAGCACGTTGCCTGTCAAACTCTCTAAGCAGGCCCTCGCTCTCCCGAGTCTTTCGGCTTCTCTTTACGAATGAGATTTCGCGAGACGCGTTTTTTTTTTTACTGGGAGTGAAAAAAACGAAAAATTGACGAATTTGCACTAGTTATTGATTTTAATAACGAATTGAGGGTGAAAATAAAAATATCTCTTACCTTACCATGACCTGACCCGCGAGTGACTTGATATTTGAGATTCCAGGACGTCACTGACGTCCACGATTTAGCACAATTAATAGTCTTCTTTCGAAAATACAAATAATTCACGATCGAATCGTCGAATTTGACGATTTACTTTTTCTACACACCAAATCCGAACACTGAAAATCCGAGAAAAAAAAAACAAAATCTCCATACACGATTGCACGATTGTCTGTTTATATTTGACGAGATAATCGAGAACGAGGTTCTCGTTCACTAATATTATTTTTTCACAACACACCGATTCAACCAAGTTTCGTATTGTTTTATTTTTTTCGCGCCAAACACTGCACTGTCAGTTTGGGTAAGATGCGCGAAAGGTAACACGAAATTCTTACGCGATCGTTGTCGATAAATGCCGCTCGTGACGTACGAGAGAATTTGGATTTGTTTGCGATCCGATAAATGAGGTTTTATGTCGTATTTGGTTCGATGATATTTGTATTTTGACACAAGTGACACACGAGCACACCGCGCGTGTGGGGCTCAACCCCGTGATGGCGGCTAACAACAGTAGAGGAGGCGCTGACTACGCTCTGTGTCGTCGTCCCATCAACGTGAGAGAGCTTCGAGACTTTGCGGCTCATGAGCGCGAGGATTTCTCTGTTGGCGCGGCGGCAGCGGCAGCGGTAACGGCGGCAGCGGCAACGGCGGTGGCGGCGGCGGCGGCGTTTGCCCGTATGTGTCTTTCGAAAGGAGGAGGGAGGGGGGCACCGTAGCGTTTGCGGACGGTGGCGCAAAGCGATTAAGCGATTTTGTTGTGGACTACGATTCTTCCTTGAAGCTCTCTCTCCCTCTCTCTTTCCTTCTCTCTCTTTATCTCTGTCTCTGTCTCACTCTCCGTCCCTCCCTGACGACTTTCCACTTCTCTCGCGAACGCTTCCCTTTCGCCTCTTTCGTCGGCTGCGCTACGCGGTGAACGACCAAGCAAACGGAAACTGGCCATTTTCCCCCGCCATTTCATCCAATTCTCTAACGTATAGGCGTCTCCATCTCTCGAGCAGAATTCGGAGGTACTGGCGCTTCCTGCTACGAGAGCGATGCGATCACATCTCAGGGCCGTATTTCATGAGAAATCTTTATCAACGACCATAGAATAAAATACATTTTTTCGAAATTTTCCTTGTTTTTTAAGAAATCGTAGTTCAGGGGCTTTGGACATTTTTTTTCACGCTATAACATCAAATAATTTCGATCAACACGCTTCACATCGTTCTCCTGGGACACTGGAAAAAAGATGATCAAACGGGGCCCCCAGTCGACTATAGACGCCCCTGGACCAAACTGCTTCAGCCTCTATCCCCACTCCGCCGCTTCGAGCTGCGCACTGACGCGTTTAACGTCCACTGCGCCGCGTCTCCCCACACAAGAGACACGGTTTCCGTTCATCCCGGTGCAAGCTGGCCACAGGCTCGACGATCGTTAACGCGTAGCATTACGGCCATTGTGTAAAAAGAACCCACGACGCTCGGATAGTGCACGCCGAGGACCGGACCAGCCGGACGCGTAGTTTTTCCTTTAAGAATTTTCCTCTTGTGATATTTAGACTGTGCCAAGGTAGGTGAGTACCGAAATTAACAGTTTTACGCAACAACTATTTATGTAGGATTTCGAACTTTTTTTGTTTAACGTTAAAATGATTACGAAAATCGGGCTATGGTGTGTAGGAAGTGGCTGTAAAGTTTGTGTTGAAAATTGAGGTCGTAATGAGGTCCGCGAAGCGCCGCGTCCCTCCCCCCTCCCCCCGCGCCGCCATTTTCGTGATACAGTGAGGCTTTTCCACAATAGTGCATGTTTTTTTTCAATGTTAACGCAAACACAACAATTTGTTTGAAACTTACCGACGACTTGATTTCGTCACGCGGAAGCACCCGGTCTCGATTAATTCTCTTTCTTCATTTGTTGGCTTCGAGCTTTTTCGACATGTCGCCCGCCATTTTGTTTCTCAACGTGCTCGGAACGTCGGCCATTCTCTACGTGTCCTCCGGCTTGTGAGATAAAGCACGTAACAACAAATTCCAATTCACACTTTCTCTTCCTAAAAAAAAATCTAGTCGAAAATTACGTCAAAACATTCGTATATATATGTTTTTTTTTTTGTTTCTCGTACGCACGTGCGTCGATCAGGACTTTGATTTATTTCAAGTTTAGTTTCCTTTTCGACAGGTTGTAGGAAACAATAATTTCTTCAATGAGGCCGATTATTATTTTCGTGTTATGTCATTTTCGCGTTTCGAACGTCTTATTTATTTTTTTTTTCAACTTTTCACGTTTGTTTTCCCTCTTTGTTTGATCCCGTAATTCGATGTTCTCTTTGTTTTTTATCTGAAAATTCTCCTTGTTATTAACATTGTAACAAATTTATCTAAAGTGACTCGATGCAGATATTTTCGAGCCCACCACCCGGCAACCCGTAGCGTCGTTTTTTCCCCTTTCTCAATGTTTTTAATCTTAAAAAAAAAATGTCGTCTTCTCGGACAAAAGAGATCGAGCGATGAATAGAAAAATCGAAGTTATTATTCGGACATACAAAGCTTACGCTGGTTCACAGTTCCTGTTAGCGCTCAGTGGGTTTTTTCAACAGTTTTTTTTTTTTTTTCATCATTTTTTATTTCCCCCCTCACGTTGGCCTCTTTTCCGGGGAGATTCGACGCTGCTCGCGCGCTCTCTAACGGCAAGCTTCGGGCGTTGCTCGCTCACGCGCAACGCAGCAGCGCGGCATCGCGCCATTGTCGAAGTGGGCAGCGCTCGAGGCGCACACGCCGTGTGGCAACCGAGACCGTTTTTTTCCCCCTCATCACAAGACGCCAACGGTTATTTAGTGTTTTATTTTTTAACCAAGTAAATATCTCGTTACAACAAATATTATCCTTGAGTTTTGCGCCGATTCCTCGAAAGCTGTGATATATTAACATTCGACTTTTTGTACTGCACCGTATTAGGTGAGTGTCACGATGAATAATTGCAAAAATTTTACAAACAAATTTTTGCATGCACGTTGCCCTTTATTCGTTTCGTCGTGTTTCATCCCTTTTTTCTCCGTCGTTTCAATTCGCAAATTTCCAACTCGATTCGTTTAATCAAATCCGCGATTGGAATGAATAATGAAAAGAAAATGTGGTTTTTCCCGGTGAAAGTGGACGTTTGAGATTCTTCGTTTCTAGTCCGGACGACATTTTCATTGGAGACAAAAAGTTTATTTATTTCCTGTACGTTTTCTCCCTCTCTTTCGATCTTTCAATTCTTTTCAATCCATTCATTTTCTCCGGCCGTTGCCTCATTCGCGATTAGAAATTTTCGTCGCAATTTTTCGCCATCTTGTCCGGGCGGGACTCGCTCGTCCGCCATGTTGAGTGCCCCCGATGTCGCGGTTTCCAGTCGCGTTCATGTTGCGACCGGTTAAGAGCAGCTCGCGCGACGCTCGGTAGAGGCTTAAGGGGCGGAGGGGGGAGAAAAAAAGAGAGAAACAAACAACAGGCATCTGTCGAGTTCTCTCGTCTCTCTCGGGTGGGGCAACGAGCTACCGAGACTAAAACCCAATGGACAAAAGAGAGCGGTTAGACTAGACGCGGGAGGAGGGCGAATAAGAACCTCTAAAGAAAATCGTCGTCGTTTTTTTTTTTTTTTCTTCCTTCGGATCCGATTGAACGCTTGAAATTCCGAGCCTTCGAAACACGATCGCAACTTGACGTAATTTTGCCTCCGATCATGTTATACTATCGTTTGATTATGCAATTCGATTAAATTCGTCATTTCTACCAAGTTTTATCGTTTATCCAACTTTTAACCCCCTTCTCCGCGATTTTTCTAACGCCGGTCTCTTTAACCACCAACCCCACCCCCTTCGCCCAACCGTGATCAATCTTTGCGCGTTTGCGCGTCTTCTCATCGTTCAATCGATCATTTCCTATATCATACTTTGCTCTATATTGCTAAATACCATTTTTTTCATCCCTCTCTCCCTCTCTCTCCCTCTTTCTCTCGTTATTTCGTGTTCGTATAGAATTTTCTAATTAAAATTCAAGTTTTTCACTTATAAACTACAACTTGACGATAATATATTGATTTTTATCGAATACAATGAATAGGCAATAAAATGCAAATATTTTTCCGCAAGCTCGATTGATTCCCCACGAAAAAATCAATTGAAATGGTCGCTATTCGACAAAATTTTCAAAGTCGCGTGAATCAAATCGAATTTTTCAAAATAATCGAACAAAACATTGAATTAGAATATATCGAGATCAAAGCTGATAAAAATAATGATAAAAATGTCAATATTGTTTTTATCTCGTAATTTTATCGATAAATTTGCTTTCGGTGTATAAATATCCAACCGGTGCATAGAAAACACGAAGTTTTATGATTTCCATTGAATAGTGAATAATAATGATGATAAAAAACGGGCCTTTGCGAATTTGGTAGCCGCCCCTGCAACGTCCCGCCGAGTTTCTTCTCGATTGAGTGCGCAACGAACTTGCGCAGAAACCTCTTCTCTATGTACTTTCTATCTATCTCGCTTTCTCTCTCTCTCTCTTCACCTCTCTCTCGGGAGGTCCTCACCGAGTAACCATTTTCGTTTGGGTGTGCGCATGCGCGGTGCTTGCGCGTCGTCCTCCCGCATCACATCCCCACCGCGTTATTACCAAGAGACGACGACGACGCCAGAGAGGCCTCGAGATTTTGTACCGTTAGGACACGCACAAAGGAAAAAGGCCAGACGACCTCCGACGCGGTTTGCATCATACAGCCATTTTGGAAGCTTCGCCCTGTTCTCGACAAGCTTTTTTCACTTTATAAACAATCAAACGAGACAACTAAACAAAAAACGTTCGAGAGATCATAATTATTACGAAACAATCGCGCGTTATCCTTCGTCATTAATTACCAAAGCTTTAATTCGTTCGATTTTATAACCGAAACGAAAAGCACGATAAAATCGCGTTTTTTCGTATAAAAAAATTCGTCCAATACGCCCACACACCATCGCCCAGATGTACAAATTAATAAAACGACGAAGCAGACGAAGATAATATCTAATTAACGCGTGTCTCAAACGACATCCAATACGATTTCGTTTGTTTTCTTCTTCTTCTTCTCTCTCTCTCTTTCTTCTTCGTTCATCATTGACGTCGATCGTTTTTTTTTCTCTCTCTCCTTCTATTACGAATAAACAACAGAAACGAGGGAACGAATAAAAGATGGAGGACGACCAGCAGTTCTGCCTAAGGTGGAACAATCATCAGAGCACGCTCATACAAAACTTCGACACACTCCTCGAGAGCGGCACGTTGGTCGACTGCACCCTGGCAGCGGAGGGGAAGTACCTAAAGGCCCACAAAGTGGTCCTCTCCGCGTGCAGTCCGTACTTTGAGGTAAGCACGCACTTTTTTTTATTCTCTACTCATCCTTCTTCCGCCTCCTTTCGCCCCAAACTTCATTTTTTTACATTTTTCCTCCTTACTCGTCATCCCGAATCCTTTTTTTCATCATTTTATCCTTAAATTTCGAAAAAATTGAAAATTTCCCCATAATCGAGAGTAAATTACGAAACACTGCATATTTTTATCGTATTTTTCCAACCGTTGACGTTAGTCTGAAAAAATTGACAAAATAGTAATAAAAATAGACAAATTCACATTTTGGTTAATGTTTTTAATACAAATTTTTCTACACAACGATCGTTTCGTATAATTTGATCGAGTGAAAAGTTATAACGATGATGAAATATTGTAGCGAGGGGGAAGGGTTAAAAGTGTGGGATTTCTCTTTCCCTCTTTGTTGAACAAAGTTCGCCTTTCCTTTTTGGTACAGGCGTTCGTCTTGTAGTTTGGGTAAGAGTTAGATCAATACTGAATAGAGAGCAAGAGAGGCAGCAGCGCTAGAGTTGACGCTTAAACAAGATGGCAGTCGACGAGAGTCGTTCGGTTGGCCGAACGAGAGAGGGGAGTGTTGCGAACAGAATGAGACTTCCCCCTGATCAATACAGGGAAAGCAAGATGGCCGATTTCCAGGGCATGAGTGCCCTGGGATTTTCGCCTGTAAAGACGAGGGCGTATGGGGCAAAGAGAGAAGAGCGACTGAGGGAGGGAGGGGGGGGGGGGGGGGTTGCTCTCATTTCCACTCCTCGAAGCTTCGTCCTATTCGCCAATATATCTTTACACATGAGTGCGATTGAAATTTTCATTGTTCAATGCGACACAAAACATCATTTCATTTGACCAACTTGAATTTCCTTCCTCTTTAAACGTCAAATGGCCAATTGTCACTGTCAACTTTTATGGTTAAAGTTTTTTTCAAGTGAAAATCGAAGAAACAGGATTTTCTTTGCATCAACAACGTTTGCATGTACAAAATATGAATTTTCCGGGAATTTATTATTATTCTGTTCGTTTATTTATTATTTTGACATTTATTACAATCGCCAACGTCTAATAGAAGTTGGCCCTCAATTGCTTTCTTTCTTTCGCTCGTTGGTAGAACAAATTCGAGCAATTATCCTACTGACTGGTCCAATATTTACTGACTCTTCAGTGCGGAAACGGCTCGATACAAAAAATAAATGAAAAAAATGCATTAATCGTAAATAAATGATGAACGATTCGAAAAATTCGACTCGATTTATTTAATGCCTTGGTTTTCGTCAAAATATCTGTACAAATGAATGCAACTGAAATTCTCATTGTTCCATGCCACACAAAACATCAGTTCTTGACGATTCCGTAAATTTCATTGAACTTGAATTTCCTTTCTTTTCACTCGCTTGAATTCACTCACTGTCAACATTTCCACGACAATGACGAACGATACTGAGAAACAAAAAACAATTCTGTTACGCAACGAAGCAAAACTGTCGAGATTAAATTCACTGGAAGGACCAACCATTTTATTCGGGATCTGTTTCCATCTGTTTTTGAAAATCTTCCATCGAAGAATTTTCATGGAAAAGACTTCCGTCACAGACGTCCGTCACTCGGACATTTCCGTTTACGGATTTCCAACAATTTCGAACAATTAGCAACGATAATTTAATCGAGTCTTTTCTTCCGTCATTTAATCTAAAAATTCAAGATTTTCGTTCATTTTTCCTTCCCACAAAGTTTCACAATCAGTTTTTTTCTGTAGATTTCGTAATTTACTCTCCGACTCGTCAAAAATTCTCCCAATTATGGTGTTTAATGTTTTTCTTTTACTCTAAAACATTTTCTAACGGACTTTTGTCCAATTTGTTTGTTTTTTTGTTGTATAAACAGGGCCTCCTCAGCGAACACTATGACAAGCACCCTGTCTTTATATTAAAGGACGTTAAGTTTAAAGAACTGAAAGCCATGATGGACTACATGTACAGGGGAGAAGTAAATATCTCCCAAGACCAATTGGCAGCACTCCTAAAAGCCGCCGAGTCATTGCAAATAAAAGGTCTCTCGGAGAGTAAAACGGGCGGCAATAACGGCAGCAAAACAGACTCATCGAGGCAACAACAAAAAGTCGTATCACAACCTACGGCACCGTCGTTGGACATTCCACACGCGTCTTCCGGTCTCACTATAGAAAAGAACAATAAAGTTCCTAGGCAGAGTATGGCACAGAGCTCCGTTGGTGATTTACCTGAAGACTCTGCAAGTCCCCAGCTACCTAAGGGGCTCTCCTCCAGGTTAGAACAATTTTCAATATCAAATAATCGTCGAAAAAAGATAAAAAAACAATCGAAACCCTTGACTTTTGTCATTTGCTTCGAAAAAATTGAAAAAATTGCTGCAAATTATTCTCAATATCAAAAAATAGTCAAAAAACAATCTAAATCCTTGACTTTTGTCATTTGCTTCGAAAAATTATTTATTTGAAAAGAAAACTGTCAAAAAAAGGAAAAGAATTGTCAGAAATTTCAACTTTTATCGTTTCCTAGAAAAAAATTGAAAAATTTGCTGCTCATATTCGATTTTTTGACTTTCGAGACTAGATTTGACTTAAAAAAATGAATTATTTCGAATATTTCGAGTTTTTCTGTGTTTTTTTCGTACTTTCAATATCGTGAATTAAACGTTTATCGTTGATTTAACGAAACAGGGAAGGCTCGCAAAGTCCGACATCAAGAAAAAGAAAAAGGTTCAGGAGAAGAAGCGTCGGCGATGACAATTCAATCGAAAATCATGATGCGTCTAATTCGAGTGATATGCCACAACAAACGAGCGTACCTTTATTCGGTATAACTCCAATTGCTGATGAAAAGTCTCACACCGATCAAACCGATCCTCTCGGCAGATCGGCGCTTATGCAACAGCTGACCAAACCCGCCGAAGAAACGTTACAAGTGAGTTGATCGTTTAAAATAAATTAATTACGATAAATCATAGAAAATGAGAAAAAAGAAGATTTTTATTCTCTTCTAAGCAGCAAAAAATCGACAATCATTTTAATTCGTGCGTGTGCACAAAACTTTGTTTTTTTCTTCTCGAAAATGTAGTTACCACTCGAAAAACCTGAGCCTACCGAAAGCTTGATCGAGCCAAAGTCCGAGTACCTGGAGGATAAAGAGGAGAGCGTCGAAGACTTGACGTTCGACGATGACATGAACGACCTCAATGAAATGGAACAAGACAACAACAGAGCCGGCCCGTCCCACGATCCCTCGCAGCATCCCGGTAAGGAAAAAACTTTTCCATTCTCTTCTTTTTCATTATTTTCTAAAAAACTCTTTTTTTTTTCATTGCAAACAATCGAGTCGCGTTTTTTCGCTGATGAAATTCATTTTGGGTCATGCAAACATCGTCAGTTGCGAAAAATTCATAATGAAACAATGAGGAGAAAAAATATTAACAACTCTTGAGCATTTATGACAAAAAAACACAATTGCCATCGCTCTCCCCCCCCAAAATGTAGGGTCATTATTTTGAAAAACAAAAAAACGAAAAAAACAAGGCCTCCAAACGATTTTTTAGATCGAAATCTCCCCCCCTTGCACTCCTTTTTGTTTTTCGTTCTAAAGACGGGTCGCGCATTCTTTTGGCCGACACTAGAGCTTGGGTTTCCTCGTTGCAGGTGGGGGGGTGGCGATTTCGCGGTATCGCGGTACGAGATCCGGCAATACGATTGCCGCTGGTACCGCCGTTGGCGGTGGTGGTGATGCACGATGGGCATCTCATTTCCTCGATTATAATAAAAAAACAACGTCTAACACGAGACGTCCACGTCCGGACGTCGATGTAGGCGCGTTGCTCAAATCTTTGGCCAACAAACAGGGACGCAAATATAGCTTAGACTCGGTTAAAATGTCACTGGAAGCGATTTTACAACAGGGCGTTAGTACCACCCACGCTTCTGAGATGTACGGTATCAATCGATCGACCCTACAATTTTATTTGAAAAAATTAAACGTCGTCAGACGTCGATGGAGACAACCGGCGACCCTCGTTCCTCACAGACAATCTTGAGTCATCTTCTCCACCAAAATGTCACAATAAAAAACACACAAGACTCGTTTGCGTTATTATGAAAAATTAGAGAAAAAACAGTGAAACCCTGAACAATAATCCGAAGAAAAAGCAAGAGTTACACTTTTTTTTTTGTATTTCGAGCGAGACGATATTTAATTTTGTGAAAAAATGGGTTATTTTGACAACGAAATGTATATTTTGTTTCATTTCTTATTTTTATATCAACAAGTTTCGATAATTGTTGGGAAATTATGTTTTTTCCTGCATTTCTACGATGCGAAACGTTTGAATTATTTTGAAACGTTGTTTCTCACTTTGTAATGAAAAATGCCCGAGAAATTAGTGCTACGAGAAAAACTGTATGAAATAGGCTGTGTCAAAAAAAAAAAAAAATTAGTTGAGAACAATTTTGTAGGGAATGAGAGAAAAAAAAAGTCTTGGAAAAGAGGCCAAGACCGTGGTAGAGAATTTCGCGTGTTACTCGAAACGTTTCTTAGATCGTATAAAAATCCTGTTGATAAGTTTTTTTTTGCTCTTCAACACGAGAATCTTGAAGTGAAAACAGAAGAAAGACGATTTTCTTCGCATCAACGACGTTTGCATACCCAAAATATGAATTTTCTTGTAATTTATTATTATTCTGTTCGTTTATTTATTATTTTGACATTCGTTACAATCGCCAACGTCTAATAGAAGTTGGCCCTCAATTGCTTTCGATCTTTCGCTCGTTGGTAGAACAAATTCGAGCAATTATCCTACTGACTGGTCCAATATTTACTGACTCTTCAGTGCGGAAACGGCTCGATACAAAAAATAAATGAAAAAAATACATTAATCGTGAATAAATGATGGACGATTCGAAAAATCCGACTCGATTTATTTCATGCCTTGGTTTTCGTCGCTTTTTATCTAAATAAATTTATCAAAAAATCATTCTTTTTGACATATTTACTCATACGAACACGATTTTGTTGTCTGTTCTGCTGTTTTATCAACGGAATTCACGACTATCAGGTCTCGCAGCGTGGCACGTTACCGGAGACCGAAGTAACGCGGGTGGCGGGGTCGGTTCTGGCACGGGCGCACCAGGAGCTACGGACGAGGTGTTTCTAGCGGCTCAGGAGGCCGCTCAGGCCCATCGCGACTCCCAAGGTAGGCTCATCCTCGTCAATTATCAATCGCCTATGGCCACCGTAACAATAGGCACTCGCGAAATTTGTTTAATTCATTTTTTTTTACTCTAAAATCGCTCACTGCCTTCTCGACGTCTTTGTTAAATCTTTGCTTCGAGAACGAACGAATGAGAATTTGAAAAATGTGACAAACAAAATCGTGAGACGTTCGGGAATGGTGAATAAAAAAAAAGTGGGAAAATTTGTCGCGATCAAATTTTATCGCGTTGTTTCGCGCCTTCGTTCAAATGAGTGCAAAAAATTCCAAATTTTTTTTTCTAATGCAAACAAAATTTAATGGAACAAAAGTTTTTCAAAGTCGAAAAAAACGCTCATTTGACACGAGGCGATCTCGTTGCTCCGTTTTTTAAATGTTTGACTTTTCAAAATTCTTGCAAATTGGTCCGGGTCGTATCGATCATTGAAACTTTTGACCTTGGATTCTCAAGTGCCAATTGCGCAGGCGGGCCTAGGCCTCTATATTGCGAATAAACAATTAAATCTTAAACGTCGGACAAGCAGCGTGGCGCAAAATTGAGACTATGTCAGATCTCTCGGTACGTTCAAGAGTAACACGGTCTCTGAAAGAATAGAAAAATAGAAGAAAAAAAAAAACGCACACACAAACACACACGAAAAGTAAAGAAATAGAAAAAAACAACGAAAAACAACGATGAAGCTTATGGCGTAGAAAATTTTTTCCCGTTTTCTACATGCGTCGATACTTTTTTTTTCTGCCTCTTATCTTTGACATGTATATTTAAAAAAAAGACATATTTTTTTCTCACCCTTGAGGAGACAACGCGATGCGAGCGTAGGCGGAAATAATTAGTGAAAAAAGAAAAAAACACTCATTTTTGTCCCTTTTCTCGCGATTTGACACTTCTTCTCAAATATTTTGGTCTCTGCCACTTTTATTTTCGTTTTTTTTGTTTTTTTCGTTCGTTACAAGTCTCGCAACGCGTATTCTCTGCCTCTCTCTCCTTCGTGAGGAAATCCCGCGGCACGAAAGATCATCGGAAGCACCGGAAAGAAAAAACAAAGCGTTTTTTTTCTCACTCAATCGTAGAAAAAGACAGGACACGAAATATCGACAGGATTTCTAAAGCAATTGCGCAAGTGAATCTCGAGGAATTAGGGTCAAACGCGCGCAATGCCTCGGGCGATTTGAAACTTCCAATTTTTTTTATCCTCTCGTCTGACTCACCGAACTCGCGATTTAGACTTTGACCGTACGCGGGAATCGGCTCTGAATCGAAGAAAAGCGTGAACAGGGAAAATAACTCCAAGTTAAGAGTGTTTTGGAGATTTCTTCGGACTTTTCGAGCGACGATTACACACCAACACTCACAACCGTGAAAATATACGCGTTTCGTCATATTACCGCGTGCCTGGAATTCCGTTGAAACGTTCCCACGGAAAAAATGGAATAAAAATAACTCGTTGGCCTTGAGCCTCGTGCAGAATCTTCGCGACAAAATAATTCCCGTTTATCGCGAACTAGACACTCGATCGAATGAATATAAATCAAACCCTCGCGATACGATCGAACTTCTGGAAATTCAACGCTACTTTTCGAGCTGAAAAGTATTTTTTTGGAGCAGGAAAAAAGACAAAGAACAACGAGGAATGGAATTTTCGGGATAGACGAAAAAGTAGAATTTATACGAAGAGAGAAATAATAAAAAAAGACAGAAAGAAATCAACATTCGATAAGAGAAAATCTGCCGCGCCGGTGACCCAGATTCTAAAGCCAACGAACGACGACGTGGCATCGAGCTCCAGAGGCCGATGAACTCTCTTCTCCCTCCTCCTCGTTTTACGCGATACGTTTACTCGATTGCGCAATTTGTTATCATTTCTCTTTCTCTCTCTCTCTCTCTCTCTCGCTCTCTCGATAATCCAACTTTTTTACAAGCTCCATTATTATGCCGCGAAAATACGAGAAAAAGATTGCCATATTTTCGCTCCAATGACGTCCACCGTTTTCATTAAAACAGCTGCTCCATTTCACCTGCCGTTTTCTTCGACGAATTCAGCTGCTCGTAATCAGCAGGTGTGCTGCTTTAACTCTCGTGTATCTTCGTCCATGCGCTCAACAAGTGAAAACTTTTTCTGCAAAATCTCGCGAAACAACGATAATTTCGAACTCTCGCGGTTTTTTTCATTAAAAAATACATATATTTAGAGAAAACAAATATTTAGCCGATCGTTGGTAGAAAACGATCCAACGTGGGAATTAGAAAAGGTAATTCGGAGAGAGAGGAGACGACCTCTCCGTCAATGCCAGCCGGAAATGCGATCGAAACATTCAATTCGTCAAATTTCATAAACTTACGTTGATTTACACATCAATTTTCGTCGATTGACAGATTTCATCGAAATATGAGAGAAAGTTTTGCAATAATTCATTTTTTTTTATTAATATCGATCATCGATGGACTCTCACTCCTGTCAAATCATCTTCACTGTTTTTTACACTATTTTTCTTGCCAGGTTTAATCGAAACTTGTTTTTTTTTTTTTTTTCAATATTTTTATTCCTCGAAGACTCTCATCGGGTCGGAGATTTCTCTCGAGACATTCCAACGCCGATATTAATCGCGCTAAATTCTCATCGTACTTTCCAATCATATCCGTGAATTAACACGCGCGAACGCTTTCATAAGACTCGAGATCCCTTCGCGAATTCTCGTCGATCTCACGATCGCTAAAAGTTTCACGAAAACACGCGTAAATCTCTGCAAATTTTTGATCAATCAAAGTAACAAGACGAATAAATAAAATGAAAAATGAAGACGTGTGCTCGCTCGCATTGATGGCGCAGGTCGTTTCGTTATCACCATCAGAGACTCGATGTTACCTTGAATCGAGTTTTGTTAAATAAAAATTTGAAGTATATTTTTTTTCGTGACGATTTTCTAACGACCAAATCCATTTGGAGATGTTTTTGAATATTTGATCAAAATTGTGATCATCTTTACACCAAATCTAAAAGGAATAAGCAGCAGGAAACATTTTCACGATTGTGTAGAAAAAAATTGCGCCACGTTGCGGGCCGCGAGTAGTTTGGCAAAAAAAAACCAAAGAATTTTGATTTTACGTGATTTTTTTTTAACATTCTATGTGAGGAAAGCTCCTGGACGAAAAAGGCTGATTTTTTCGGTAACAACGCGAAAAAAAAGTCCGCCTCGTTCGAACCACGAGCTTTACCTCCTCCCTGAATTGTCGCGTACAGAGTTTTAAAAAAGTCTTATAAGAAAAATCAAGCCCCCAGACCCCAAATCCACCCTCGTAGTCGTGTTCGTGTTATTTTTCTATGTTGGTAGTCGATACATTTTCATTTGGATATATACGCACACTTATTTCATTACATACGTGTGTGTATATGTTTAAGTAGTAAAAAAAAAGAAAAAAAAAACAATAAAAAAAGAACAAAAAGGAGGATACTCTTGAAAATAATCGTGGATCAAAAATGTCACGATGAATCACACGCAATGCAACAAATATCCGTTCACACAAAACGTCAAATTCTCAATAAAAATGATCTGTCATTCCACTGCAAAAAAACACGTGGACCAATGATTTTACGAACGAAAAGTCGTCAACCCTCGACTATTCTAATTTGCACGAAGGGAACAAGGGGGTTGTGTACCTTAAGAAAATACATTTTCTCTCGATTTTCCATCTCTCTTCTTCGACCGTGCTTGCAATTCTCTGCTTCACATATTTCATATTATCGATTTTAAAAAAATGAGAATAAAAAAAATCGTAATATCATTGACTCCACGTTCTCGATAAATCGATGATTCACGAATCAGGTGAAAAAAAAGTATAATTCACGTTATTTGATTCTCTCGAAAGGAGAGAAAAAAGGAGAATCATTGTGTGAACGAGATATTGAGAGAATATTTATCCATTACGTTGTGCCGTTTGATTTGATTTTTTTTTTTAATTCTTAATTCAATACCTATTTTTTTTTTTTAATACGTATTTCGTCTTGCATGTCACGCTTCCTTCGGTAGTGTTATTACAATCTTAACTCATAGAGGCACGCGCGTCTCGCAAGGGGGCACGTTACAAAATGCATATATAAACATATATATTCATATATTTATATATAATCGCGTGTTACGAAACACGCAGGGGTTTTACAAAAAGTATGCAAACGGTGGTGGGTTGGCTATTTAAACGAAGGCAAGTACAAAAAATCGAAAAAAAAAAGAAAAACACACACAACCAAAAATTCGTGTAAATCCATCCGAATTTTATCCCACTTTCGATCCCCGGTTATCAACCGTTTTCATTCAAATGCGTACACGCGCGTGCCCTCGTAAACGAAAACGAAAAAAAAAAAGAAAAAAAACAGAAAAAAAAACAAATCGACAAATATATGTATATGTCTGCTGCGTATATTTGTATACGAAAAATCCATTTAATCGTAGGTTTGTACGTATACGAAAATATATACACAAACACACATGTATATTTACGGTTTTACTTACTTTTTTGTTTTTTTTTTATAAATATATTTTCTTCTTACATTTTTTTTTCTTTTTCGCTAACCCATGTGTACATAACTCGCTTCTTTGTTCGTAACGCATATACATCAAAAATGTTTGATTAACCCAATCACAAATATATTTTATATCTATATATATATATGTCATATATTATATATATAAATATATTACAAAAACTTGATATTATTCCATACGAGTTTGTATACATATGTCTCTTGATATGTATATGTTACTATTTATTCGAGAAAGGACAGAAAAAAAAACAAACAAAAAATAAGAAAAGAAAAAAAAACGAAATGGAAAGAAAAAAAAGAAAAATGAATTTTTTCATATATACAGTAATTTACACTCCTCGTAAATCATGAATACATCGAAAATTATGTCACGAAATACAACTTCGACGTTACGATGTAATGTTTTTGATTAAAAAATTTTTTTTATTTTTTTATTTTGTTTCTCACGAGATCTCAATACGATTTCTTCGATGTTGTATAATTCTACGTGATTTTTTTTTTTTTTGTTTTTTTTTGTTGTTTCTGCTTTTTTTTTCTCGTTCATACTTTAGCGATAGAGTTTATAATTCATAATTATTGTAAACCGACGAACTATATTGATTCTATGTAATTCTTCGTGTTTCGTCGAATTTCATCATATTATCTCAATCATGATTATGTTCTCTCTCTCGCTCGCATTGTTTACATGTTTTTATATGCGTGTGTGTGTGTTTTGTGCCACATACACATACGGGTGTTTTTTTTATTCTCAAAAGTGTTTAGAAAGCAACGAAGATGTGAAGAAGAAAAATGTGTGATGATTTATTGACGGTCGAAACACACCGGGCGAATCGATGACGCGAGAAAGTTTCGTTCGACACGGACGAGCCATTTCTCGTTCGGGTTGAATATTTCTCGCGAATATTTCCTTTCGCGGTTGATCGACCGGGAAGAAAGAAGAGAGAAGAACGAAGAACGAAAAAGAAGCCAAACCATGAGGTTGTTCAGCTCTGCTCGTCTTTTTTTTTTTTTGCAAGCTGGACGATTTTAGTGCTTCGATTACTTTTTCGTTTCGTTTGCTCGACTTTAAGCGCGCGATCGTAATTTGCAGTTTGCTTGTTATCGCAATCGCGCTGCTGATGAGCACAGTTTTTTTTTCTATCTTCGAGATCAACAATCGACGACGACGACGACGAAATTCAACGATCAACGGATGGTCACATTTTATGGTAAAAAAGGTAAAAAAAGGTAAAAAGGTACTTGAAGGTAAAAAAAAGGTAAAAAGGTACTTCGAGGTAAAAAAAGGTAAAAAGGTAAAAAGGTAACAAGGTAAAAATTTGAAATTACGTGCCAACAGGCTCGCTCACATTGAAATTCTCATGTAAATCGTTGTCATTTATTTTGTCCAATGTTTTGTTGTTTTTATATTCAATTGTTTATGTACAATGACTTTGTAGCCAACAATTTACAAATTTAGATCGACTGACGTTGGCTCTCGGGGTTGACGCTCTTTTGGTAAGAAGGCGATTTCACCATCGAGTCACGTCTTTGGCGAAATTCTTCATTTGTAAATTGTTGAACTTCCGGTTGTACTTTTCCTGTTTCATGTGTCAACTGTCATCGTTGACAGCTGGGGGTGCGAGTGTGTGAATTTCTTGAAACGAATGGTTGTCTTTTTTCTCTTGTTTCACTTCGCGTGATCAGAGAATGTGCGAACTTTGCAAATGTCATGTTGTAATTGTACTCTTGAATTTATACCTTTTTTCACCTGAAATTTATTCAACGATCTAGCCTTTCGATGCGTCAGCATTTGTGTTTTTTTTTCTGCCGATTTCTCTTTTCAGCGGTTTTGCGCGATTTTCGCCAACCCCTGAGTATTGTCAATTGTTTTTTTTTTTTGTGTCTTTCTCAACAGGCTCGAACTTCGGAGATTCTACGAAACGAACTTGTGAATATTGCTTTTTACCATGATTTTATTTACAGGATTTTTTTTTCATCAAATTTTATTGTTTCCTTCTCAATCGAAGATTTCGATTGAAAATTATTTATTCACGTGTTTGTCTCTCTCTCTTGTCAGCGGATTTTGGTTGGCAATTCTTTCTTTTTTGCTCTCCCAAAATATGTCCGTTGACAAAATTAAATTCAGTGCGTGACCATCAACGACGAATCGGCACTCGTCGTCTCGGTGAAGTCGCCACTTTTTTGCGCATTTCGCCGAGACACGAATAACCGAAAGAAGAATAAGAAGATTAAGAAGAAGATGCAACTTTGGCCCAACGAATCGTTCGAAAGCTCAGACTTTTTCTGGCTTTCGAACACTTCGGTTCGAAGAAGACGACTCGCGAAACATCGATCAGCTGTTTTGGTAACGTATTGGTAACGGTTTTTCAAATGGTAAAAAAAAGACAAAATTATTTGTTTTTCAAAATTTGACAGACGACGAATTTTTGTACCTCGATTTCCCCTTTTCCTGCAATTTTGATGACATTTCAAACTTTTTCCTCGTGCGCTTTTTCTTTTCAGGTGATTTGTGTAATTTATTATTTTTGTTGTGTGCCGAATTTTTGAGTTTTCCAGAAACGATCGATTTTTCACGATTCCGTTGAATGCACAACTTTACATTCGAGGTTTTTTGGTTGAAATTTCGTGTATTTCTAGAAAATCCAAAAAAACGTATATCCCTAATGATCGGTTCAATAATTGATTATTCATTAATCGATTATTAATCGACGATCATTAACTTTGTTTCGTGAAACTAATTTTTTCTTTATCTTCCAGACACGAATCGTTATGTTTTTCAATATTTTGTCAACGTTTATTTTCACATGTGATGAAAACTCCATTTTTTTTACAGGAAACGACCAACAAAATCTCTCTGTTTTCGATTTTTTGTTGAAATTCGATTTCTTCACAGATTCGTTGAATCTCTGCTTTTTATTCGAGAATCTTTGAAATTTCGTGTAACACAGAAGATCGAAAAACTTGAGGATTTGAAAAATGTTTACAGGCAACATTTCGAAAATTCTTCAATATTATCAAATGTAATGACAATCATAATTTTTTCAGTATTCAAAAGTGACAGTGCACGACGATGAACACAATTTTCTTTTTTTATTTATTTTTTTTATTTATAAATCGAGTCTGTGTTCAAAAGAAGAAACGAAGACTGGTGTTTACAAAAAAAAAAAAATGGTAAAGGTACAAAAAGGTATAAAACGAGTTGTAAGTAAAAAAAGAAGAAAAAAAAACGTAAGTATTTAATCTTGTGCGTTGTATCGGCGCGCAGGGTGCACTTAAATTATTTTTATTGAAATAAAATAATTCGTCGTGTTTGAAAATTGTAAATTTTTTGATTTTTTCAATCCATTAAATTGATCAAAAGATTGTCGAGTTGTTTTCGATTTTACAAAACAATTCGGCGTCTTGATAATTGAAAATTCAGAATTAATGTAAATCTTTGAACAAATTGATTTTTTGTGACTGTTTTCAAACCGACGATATTTCATATATTTCATAGAAATATTCATGTCAATTTTGGTATTTCCCTATTTAAGTAAAACTTGAAAATTGTGGACAAAAATGAACTCTACGTCCCTACCATCCCGAGTCCTTATGATTTATTTTTTGTGTCTCTTGTACGAAATTGATTATTTACAGTTATCTCAGCTCGTTAATCAACATCGTCGTTTTTTTTTAAATTCTCGATCGAGTGTGAATGTGCCGATTAGCAGGGAAAATTGTAGACAGGCAGGTAGACTGAAAAAAAAAGTTATAAAAAGAATTTTGTTAAATCGATCGGTCGTTTTTTTCGTCGAATTCTCAAACGTCGGAATCCCAAGGCGCCTGGGATTTCTTCGCAATCTTGAGATCGACGTCAAATCGGCCACGATTAACAATTTTTTGTTTTATTCACGTTGACAGTTCAGCGGCTTCTTTTTTTTTGAAAATATCTGGTTGCGGGACTCGCACGGATGTTTGAAAAAAAAGAGCAACGTTCATTATAAATTTGAAAAAAATCGGAATTAATAGCTTCCTTGGAAAGAATGTGAGAAATGTCTGAATGGCTCGTCAATGAAATTCTTTCATTCGCACTCGAAAATCTCGTATTTCGGTTTCCTTCTCAACGAGCAACGACACCAACTGCTCGGAAAAACGTCAACTCTCAAGATTTCTCATCAACGTTCCAACATCGCGAGGATCTCATCGTAAAAACTGGAAAAAAAAAAAATCGCACGATTTTTCGTCTAGAAAACGTCGATTGTTTCTTAACATCAAGAAGTTGCTCTGCGTCACGATTACAAGTATGAATTTATTTTTCTAATACCACTGTTTTTTTTTTATTGTATAATTTTTCATCCGTTTTATTGTATCGTTTTGTAAATTATTATTTTTTTACATTGTACGTGACGCAGAGAAAAGTCTGTTTTGAGTAGAGTCCAATATTTAAAATTCTAGAAAAAAAAAACAGTCTTCAACTGAAAATTGATATAATTTGATTAAAATTCGATTAAAATTTGATTAATTAAAGTTTTGAGCTAATGTTTGTTTTTCGCTCGCACTTTTCGTACAAGTATAAGACTTTGCGCAAAGTGTTTGCAATTTGATACCAACATTACTCGATATTTCGATCAATTTTCTCAAACTACGATTGCAAACGAATTTTTTTTTGTTATTTTTTTTTTTTTTTTCATTGTTTATATTGTCATTATTCGTGTCGCCGAAAATTCATGTAAGTTTGCAAAGTTTTCATCTTTATTTTTGTTTTATTTAATTTATTTTCACTAAACGTCAATGTCAAAATGCAAGTTTTGTAACAATTTCGAAATATTTGAAACTTGCACACACGAAATATGTCTTTTTTTTATTGTCGAATAAACAAAAATTGTTCAAATATAACAAAAACGATAAACTTAACACGGCATGTTGTTCATGTGTTTTTTTTTTATTCTGCTCCCGTTTCATCGATTGCGACGTAAACAAAATTGACGTGAAAAATCGAATAAAATTTTGAGACACATTTTTTTCAATACTTTTTTTTTGTCAATTAAAATCAAGCAATTTTTATTATTATTGTCAATTACGAAATTACTGGGTAGCAAAATCCATTTTGTTGCCAAATTCAATCAATAACTGCTCAAAAATAATAAAGAGTAAAAATCGAGTTAAAAAAAAGGTTCGTGTAAATCGCGACTTAATTTTTCCAGCTTTATTGAATGTTTTTTTATCGAGAAATAGAAACTCAATAAGGATACGATCGAATTAAAAAAAAATATGTACAGCTCACTGACGTCATCGTAACTTCGATTGAAAAAAAAAGGAATCTTCACGATCGAGTTCCCCGTCCGCCCGAACAAGGTCATTGCGTTTCCACCCTTGCATCCAAAATGATCGACACGTGCACGGACCAAAAGTTCGTGGTTCGCGAGCAGCGTCGAATAAACGATTTTTTTAGTTTCATTGCTTCGTAAAATCGTAAAATCTGAAAAAAATAAGAATCAATGTTGTCGCTTCCGAAAAATGGGAAATCGACCTAAAATTCTTTTATTTTACGCTGCTCTCGACGATTCTTTCATTGATATTCACTATTTGGAGTCATTTTGGTCTCTCGTCGTGGAAACGTCATTCAACGAGAGGTTCAACGTCTTCGTCGTCGCCTGCTTTCTCATGTCCTTGATTTTTCGTAACAATAAAACGATTGAAAAATAAATGAACAAAAAATATGAAGAAAAAGCAAACAATAACGCACACGTGTTTGATTCATTCAATGCCAAATCCTTTCCCGCTTTCAGGAAGCAGCTTTACTAGCACGGACGTTTTGAGCAGATTTGATAATTGACCCGAAGAGAAGCGTCAAAATTAGTTCGATTTAAAAAAAAAAAAAAAAATGATAAAAATCAATATTTTTTGATAAAATGAATAATTTTCCATGAAATAAAATTCCTTTCTCTTCGTACAATTCACGAATCTTTCTATCGTCTTTTTTTTTTTTTTACTAACTCCGAAACGAGGGCTTCTCGAGACTTTTACATTAGCCGGGATCGAGCAGATCGCGAGCTGAGAGAGACAAAAAAAAAACGAATGAAAAATTACCTCAAAATTCAATAATGAAAACGTTAGAGTCGAGATTTCATTGAAACGGCGGTTGAAATATAAAATCGTCGATCCCTGCTGATGGCAATCGTCGTCGACGGTGCGTCAAGGGTGTCTGTCATGTTCTTTGTAACTGCTTATAACTTTTTTTTGTTTCCATTTCGAGGTAGCACGAAAACGTTAATATTAAATATAAACTATATATTTTCGCCTGGATTATTATTCATTTATTTTCTCACAATAAGAGGGAGTACTTTCGGGCTTTTTTGGCAACAACAACAATAATAATAATAATTCCATACGAATTTGTCGAACCAAAAGAGAAAAAAAATTGAAAAAAATTGAAAAACTACATGAATAACGACACATGTGGGACTAAAATTGTTAAATTTACTAAAAAAAATCATGAATCTGCGGTTTTAGTCAAAAATAATGATAATGCCTTTCGTAATAATCGTGAAAGTACTTCCTGGCCATTCGAAGTATCGAGTATACCTCCTTTTGTGCCTGTTTCTGTTTGAGTCACGAATCAAAATTCCGAGTAATATTTAGAAAAGCAAAAAAAAAATATAAAAAACGAAAAATTAAGAAAAAAAACGAAAAAAAAACCTAAATAAACAGGATAATTTTTGATTTAATCATTAGTATATTGTCGCGTTGGTCGCGGGGGTGATTTTTTGCGGCGTGGATGCTTGCAGCTGGTGATTGGTACGGGACAAGTGTTGAGGGGAACAAGACGAGCGGTACGACCGGAAGTAACCTCCTCGGACTTGATCGCCGAGTCGCTATTCCAACTTCTCATCTCATGGCCGATTATCGTCGACTTTCCTGTCCAAGCTGCGGCCGAAGTTACAAATATCGCGGTGGTTTGCTAAGACACATTGCCGAATGTTTCACCGACGATGACGATGTGATGCTCGATGCAGGAGGATCGGCAAATACCAATAGACCGATCACCGTCAAGGACATCCGAGTTCTTTATAAATTTTGGAATAAAAATTAGACCAAAACATATTTGCCAAAAATAATAATAATAATTGAATAATAAATATCGATTATATTCCAAAATATTCAATTCTTTTAATAAATGCGTGATTCCAGCTTCTAATAAACGCGCAAACGCGAATATTGACAAAAAAAACCCAGATGTTCGATTTTTTTTATCTCCATCCAAAGTTTTCGAATGACAAAAGCTTTTTTTTCAACTTTTCACCTAAAATGGCTGAACAAAAAGCTCCGATTGATAAAAATTTCGTAATTACTTCGTGAGAGTTCATTTTTTTCTGAATTTCTGATTAGTTCTCGTTAATTTCATTTTCCGGAAATGAACAAAATCGTGCAAAATTCCAATATTAAAAAAATATTCATCTAATTGTTCCGAGGGCTTTTGCATTGGCACGAAATTCCAAAGAAATCGTAATCGATGCTCGATTTTCCACGCTTTATCAATTTATACACATTTTATTATTTCGTCTGTGTAAATAAAAATAATGAGAACGAGAGCGATGATGCATCAATGACAGAACGATTGAATTTGAATAATTAACAATTGGGATATTTTACTTTTCACGTCCTTTGATGAATGAGTGAATGGATTAATCACAAAAAGTCACTTTTAAAAAAACACGTCGAGGGATTGTTTGCGACATTTATCGTTAAATATTGGCAAAATGTGTATTTTGGGTTGTGATAATGTTTAAGGAGGTATGTTCATCTAAACGTTGGGTTCGTTACGAAGTATCACGTGTAAAAAGCAACAAGGAGAAAAAAAACACAAAAAAAAAAGAAATTTTCGATACAGACAATATCACAATAATATTAATATTAATATTAATAATAATAATAATAATTTTTGGGGCAGCATGTAAATAACCGCCTGAAAAATGAGGGATTTCGCACAATTACAATTTCTCGAGACTCTAAAATAAAATGATGCAGAAAAAAAAAATATTCTAATCAAAAAACATTTTTTTTTTGATTTTTCAAGCTGACGTCTCGAGATGAAAATTCGTGCGAGGTCAATTGCGCGATTTAGCAAATTTGTCTTCACGCTTTCGAGCTTCAATTTAAAAAAAAAGAAAAAATCGCAGAAATAAGCAGAAATAAATCGATCCAAAGAGAATAATAAACGAAAATCGAAAAAAACGCTGGTACCTTTTTTCAGAGTCGAAAAATCCCTTGCAATCGCGCTTTTTGTCAAATGGAACGTGGATTAAACGTCTTCTTTTTTTTTCATATAATTTTTTCCTTCAAATCGATTTTTTTTGGTGCCCTCGGTTCAAGGGCCTTTCTTCGGAGGTCAAAACACCCCGAGGGCCACACGTGTGTAAAGATTTTCCTCCCTGTATGTTCGCAGCTAGTCCAGCTTTGGATTGCCCCACTTCGTCGGGTGGTTTGAGATTTCGTTGTGTCATGTGTGGACGTGGATACAGATCACGATCTTCGTTGACACGCCACTCGAGATACGAGTGCGGGGGGCTTGGCTCACGTTACACCTTCACCTGCACTCTCTGCGGCAAATATTTCTGTCGTCCGGATCATCTTAAGCAGCATATTCTCAACATACACGGCGCAACTCGACAATCTGCGTCTAAATTCGATTCCACGTTGCCAATTAAAAAAGAATCTCTCGATTGAATCGCTCGCTCCCTCAATTTTCACTCGGAGATGGAAAAAAGTATTTATTCGTTCAATTTCTCGAGCTAGTGACGAGAAATTACGTAAAAACGAAAAAAAAAAACAGAATTTTTCTTGCAATTAGTCGATTTGTCAAAAATTTACGTTTTTCTTTATTAATTCGTATCGTTTATTCGATTTTTTAATTTTTTTGGAATCGACTCGATGCAAAATTTAATAAACTACATGAAATACTGTCGGGAATTGAAAAAAAATTAGGAATTTTTTTTTTTTTGCTATCGAAGTTAGTCAATTTGTTATAAATAATTATTAATATTGTCAATTATTCTTTGTTCCATCTCTGTGGAAGGGTTTCCTAACGATCGATATACCGAAACATAAGAAATAAATGTGGCGATCGTAACAATCGACGAATTGTACTGCCAAAAAGAAAAAGAGAAAGAAAAAAAGAGGAAAATCGATGCCAATACCAAAGGACAATAATTCCTATAAATTTTATTATAAAATACGTACATTATATATTTCATAAAATTTATAAGCTGTTGAGAGCAAGAAATAATGGAAATATTAAATATTTTATTCGATCTACGATCATTGTTAAAGTTGTATTTTTCGGGTTTATGATAAATACACAAAAAAATATATATATATTGTTTATCAAAGATATATCAACATTTGTATAGTTTGTATAAATTTTATATCGTCTTGATACGAAAATAAAAAAAAAACAATATTGTTAAAAATTATTGAATAAAAAAAATGAGTTGAAAAAATATTGTTAAAAACCTTTAAAAAAAAATAGTTTCCTTCACCCCAAATCCACGATGTTTACCGAAAATAAATTCGTCGCGATCCACGCTCGACTTTTCTCATTTGCACTTTTTTTTTGACACATTTTCGAATTTTTTTTTCTCTCATCTCGATTTTTATCTCCCTTTTAAAAATGCTACGAAATTTCGATGAAACTGTTCGTTTTCTCGATTCGAATTGACAGTCCACGTCAGTTGATCAAAATCATCTGTCAAGATGCTCAAGAATTTAATTCTCACAGCCTCTCGTTCGCAGCATCCGACTGACAAGATATTTTTTTTCTTATCTCGTTTCAGGCATTTCCCACGACAAGTATCGTATGTCAATCGGTGGTCATCGTTGTATGGATTGTGGCAAGGTTTACAAAAATTGGTCCTCATTGTGTAGACACGCGAAATACGGATGCGGAAAGCTCAAATGCGTTTGTCCTTATTGCGGTAAATTTTACGCACGAATGGATATTCTCGCTGAACACATGACGAGGATGCATACGACCACGTTTTCTTGAACAACTCTTCCATCGAATTTTCCTTCCGTTTTATCATCACCATCGTTTTTACGATTTCACTGACGTTCGATTATTTGCTATTTTATTATTTAAAGACCCGACAGAGTCTTTGCGCCGAGTATTCAAATTATTACGTTTTTTTTTAATGTTCTTTTTTAAGAATTACAAAAAAATCATTCAGATATTTAAGTCTTAATTAATATTATTTAATTATTCTTCGCCTTTTACTTGCACGTGAATACTACATTTTTATTCAAGTTGCACGAATTTAATTGTATTAATAAAACATATTTTTGAAAAAATATTTAAAAAATCATCGTATAATCAATACGAAGAGCTAAATTTCCAGCTTTCGTCAATTCATTCGACGAGTAAGTAAAACACAAAACCTGTGGAAAACAATGGAACTTGGAACTTGACGCCGTTGCGGAATTCGTGGCGAAAAAGAATTCTTTTCGTACGATAAATTTTTGGTAAGACAGACGAGAAAGAAAAAAAAATCATAACAAATAGAAAAAGCATGATTTCGTACTTTGCGTCACAAAAAAAAATATTTTGATGGCTACGAGCAAAAAATCCGAGTAACAAAACAAGCTTTAATGTGTTTTTGTAAATTTCGCTGTTTCCTGATCAAAAGAACGATAAAAACAACAAAATGTTAACGATAAATGGTAAAAACCGATGTTTCAGAATTCGCAATGTCTCAGGCTGTGATCGGAGGCCCGGACGATTCGCGACGTCGTTACACTTGTCGATATTGCTTGAAAACTTTCATGCAAATGGGTCACCTTCGCAGCCACGTTGGAACATCGTGTTATTGGAATCCACAATCGAAATGTCATCGATTACCGAAGACTCGTCCTCACGCCTGTTCACAATGCGGCTCCAGTTACACCAAACGTTCTCATCTTATTTATCACATACGTCACGAGTGCGGAAGAACTCTCAAGTGCTTTCGTTGCGATAAAACATTTTTGCACGGTAGCAGTTTGAGAAGACATCAATTAAGATGTCCCGCTGTATCGACCTAATGGAAAACTCTTCATTACAAAGTTTTCATTAATAAAATATCTTTACTATAAATACGTCACGAAAAAGAGGACAAAAATGTCAAAAATTTCATCCAAATGACATTTTTCGATATTTTCAATATTTTTTAATATTTAAACACCAGGTTTTTGCCAAAAAAAAATACAATTCGTTCGACCCCAATCCTTCGAAACCAGCCCAAAAAAAATTAGCATTAAACAAATTATAATTCATTAATTTCTATTTTTTTTTTTTTTATTCTCCCGATCTTTCGTTGTATCGACGTCAAGGAAAACTCGGAATTACAAAGTTTTCACTAATAAAATATTTCTGTTACAAATACGTCACGAAAGGGAGGACAAAAATGTGCAAAATTGCATCCAAATGACATTTTTCGTTATTTCCAACATTTTTCAATATTTAAACACCAGGATTTTGTTTAAAAAAATAGAATTCGTTAGACCCCAGTCCTTCAAAAGCAACCCAAAAAAGTTAGCGTTCTAAAATCTGTAATTCATTAATTATTATCTATTTTTTTTAAATTCTCCCCTCAAAATAGTCTCTGCCTCCCGAAGCTTTTTGCTCTTCTCACTTTTTTTTTCGTGGTTACAGGTTCGAGGATCATGGTGGACCGTTCTACCGGAATAATCACATACTTTGCCGAAAACTCGGTGAATCCACTAGAAAATAACATCAGGCCGAGACGCACATTCGCTTGTGGCAACTGCGACGTTAGTTTTGGGAACAAAGCCTCGCTCACTTATCACATGAGACACAATTGTGGAAAAATCAGAAAATGCGTTTATTGCGGCAGCACGTACAAGAGACTGCAGGACATGAAACTACACTTTCGACGTCAACACGAAACTCTTCCCTTCCAAGTTACCATGTATTCCAGCAATTCTGGGCGTCACAGTGATTTAAACTACATGGAATAATCTCTCGAATTTCCAACGAAATATTTATTTCATTTGCAGTTTCTTATCACAATTAATCGTATATTTATGAAGAGAAGAATTTTTTTTTTCAAATTCTGTTGGATTTGTGTATCGTTTTTAATTTATAGCTCGATCAATTTATTTCTATTCAATCGTATATTTTGAAAAACATTCTCCGAATGCAACGAGAGTGTTAACGAGCGAATTTTTCATTCCCACATCTCGCTTATTTATTCTGCTCGAGTTTTTAGACTAGAAAACGAACCGATATGCAAAAAACTCAAGATTTTGTGACGTTGGTATTTCAAGCATAAAACTTAATAAATTGGTGAACAAATTTGACACGTTTTGGTGTCTAGACTTATTTTTTTTCAGATTTCTGACAATAAAGCACGAAAAGAGGTAACTAATTCCATTTTTTGAAATTTTTTCGTCAACGCGTTGACATTTTTGAATGAGAGTGAGAAATCGAATGACATTTGGGTCCACGAGCCCGTTGATTTTTTGACATTGAATTGCAGCGTTTAATTGGAACAACTTTTGGAAGCAGAGAAAATCTCTACACGTTTTTTTTGTGTGTTCCAGGCACGAGACAAATAATGAATCGTCGCTATCCGGGGATTCCTGTCAACGAAACGACCAGCGGACGAATATATCCGCAGCCGCGATTTTTAAATTCGAGATACGAGACTAATCGAGCAACGAGGAGGCAAATGACGAGAGTGCGGACTGACTATCATCAGCATCCGAATTCTGGAATGTCTGTTTATCCATCGACCTCGCAGTATTCAGGAGCAAGGATTCAACTGCAAGACTCTTCCTCGGTTGGCCTCAAGTTTCATTGTCCTCGTTGCGGTCGTGGCTACAAAAGAATTTCGGACATGAAAACTCATTGTCACTTTCAATGTGGCCAGGAGCCTCGTTACCAGTGTCCATACTGCGCGAAAAAAGCTAAATTTTCGTCCAATATGTACGTCCACGTTCGAAAAGTGCACAAGGACGAAAAGCTGCTCATCATCGATTTGAACAAACCATTTCGACAGAGCGTCGTGTCTAATAATAAGAACAAAAAATAAAGCGTGGAGCCCACTAAATTGTGAGAAAAAAATAAATTTGACGGTTTGGTTAAGAATTTGAAAAAAAAAAAATAAACAAACAGGATTTTCGTAGCTCCATGAAAAATTTAGTGACACTTTTATATTTTGTGTCATCGACTACTCCTGCGACTTGACTTTTAGCCACTAACCGAATAATTCTCGGCGAAAATAAAAATCCAGGAAAAATAAAGCCCCAAATCTCTAGCGAAAAACTTTGCTTCACTAATTTTTGATAATTTTATGAGAAAAAAAATCATAAAAAAACAAACCAAACGAATAAAGAGGTTCCCGTAGAAAAAACTGATGAATTTGTTTGATTTTTTCAGACTTCGAGCTCGACTCGTTTGACAGGAGTCCAAGGAGCTCCGATGAGAAACCAAAAATCTCACTTGCCAGAGGATTTCCATGCACCGAGTGTTCGAGCGTCTTCAAACAGAGGAAAAGTCTGGTTTATCACACGAAATTCCAGTGCGGAAAGCCACCGAGATTCAAATGTCCTTATTGCACGAGGGGCGCTAAATCTTCGTCGAATATGTATGCTCACGTGAGAAAATTGCACAAGAGCGAAGAGTTTTTTATAATCGATTTGTTCAATAAAACAATGAAGAGAAATGGCGCTCCTGATGTAAAAGCGAGGAAGCGAAACAGAAAGTTGAAGCAAAAGTAGAAAAAGGGAGAAATTCGAGGGAGAAAAGTGGAAAATAAAGTTAATAAACAATGGATTTATTTGTAGCTCTAGTTGTACGATTAATATTGTGCAAAATCGATATCTTAAATGGACTAATTTGACTTAATATTTGTCGTTAATAAAATGATCCTCGAGTAACTCGAACGCAAGAAAATGTTCGGAAAAATGTAGTAAAACCCCCAAATCTCCGGCTAGAAAACCTGCCTGACTAACGTGTGACGATTTTTCCAAAAATCAATAAAAAACGATCGAGATTTATCGACAGAACGAACTGACGAAATCGTTTAATTTTTCAGGATACGATTTTTACCCGATGAACCAGACCAAAAGGAGCTTCGATTTGAAATCGAGGAGTCCACTCACCAGGAGATTCCCATGTGCCAACTGTTCCAGCGTTTTCAAACAGAGAAGAAGTCTCGTTACTCACGTCAGATACGAATGCGGCCAACCACCGAGGTTCAAATGTCCTTACTGCGACATGGTCTCGAAGAAGACTTCGAACGTCACGAAACACATAAGAAGAAAACACGACGGACAAGTTCCTTACATTCAGAATATTTACAATCCAAATTACGTGGCAGCATAAAAACAAAAAAAAAACACATTTTTTTCGTATTTTTCTTCGAGGACAATTATACAAATATTATTTCGAAATAATTGTAATATCTTCTTAACTTTGAGAATAAAAACAAGCAGGATCGATTGTTACGACATTAAATCGCAGTTTGTACGAGGGAAAACTTTTAAGTTTGCTAATCTGTCAAAAAAAAAAAAAAAAAACATCGAATAACAATAAAAGGATTATTTTTTCTCCATTTTTGGATAAAAAGTAGCGAGCAATTTTAGATTTTGAAATATTTCACCATCTCACCGTTTCATACTCTCGGTTTTCAATAGTTTTCACGCCTAATTACCAACCACTCGAATATTTTTCAATCCGACGATGACGCAGCTTCCGAAGGACAAGGCAAACTCGTTATTTGATGTTTTTTCATTCGCAGATAACATGGCGTTCGCCAGACTACACGAAACACGCCGAAGTAACAAGATATATCCATGTCCAAGCTGCAAAAGCTCGTACAGCCGTAAACCCGATCTTACGAAACATCGGATGTACGAATGCGGACAATCACCGAGGTTCAAGTGTCCTTATTGCGATTTACGCTCGAAGAAGACCTCCAACGTCAACAAACACATTCGGAGAAAACACAAGGGCTGTCCCGTTTACCCTATGGACATTTTTGCATTGCCCCCTTAAGCGGTGTAGTTTTTATTCCAATAAACGAACGAAAGCAGCAAAAAAAAAAGAAAAAAAATTGATAATAGAAAAAAAAATGAAAAATACATCGATTAATATATTCAAATTTTTTGTACAACAATAAATCGCGTTGTTGTGGACCATTTTACCGTTCGACTCAAGACTAACATTTAATGGAAACAAAAAAAAAAAAAAATTGAGGAAAAAACTCTACACGACGAAATTTTATAGCCACACTGAAAAATTATCTTTATTCAAAGTGCTCTCTGTATTTTTTTGTTTCTCAGATATGTTCGGGGAGCTTTTAATGATGAAGCAGTATCGTCAACGCGAACGAAAATATCCATGTCCAGGATGCAACAGCGTGTACAATCTTAAGGGCACTCTTACAAGACATCAGATGTACGAATGTGGCCAACTGCCAAGATTCAAATGTCCCTACTGTCACTATCGGGCTAAACAGAAATCGAACACGCGATCGCACATTAGAAGTCGACATCCGGACCAATCGATCTGCGTTATCGATGTTGCGCTCGGATCTTACGAGGAATTCAGCAGAGTAGAATATAAAAATATCAAAATCGATTGAATGATCGATGTCGACGAGTTTCCCTGGAGAATTTAAAAGCGATATAGTTTTGAAAAGAAAACGAATAAATGAAACTTTCGAGCTCGATGTCGAGGAAACGCACGGACCAAATTCTACCGTCGGAACAAGGCCAGAGTTACTATTTTTTTGGTTTTTTTATTTCTTATTTCTTTTATTATTTATTAGTCCATAGAAATGATTTTTTTACTCCCTTTTTTTTCTCATATTTGCTCGAATCATTGTGGCCAAGAAATGCGAATGCCAAATATATCAATTCGGTCTCGTCATTATTATATTTTATGAGATCCCCGTCCATATTGAAATCCACGAATTCTAATGTAATTAAAGTACAATAAAGAATAGAGTGTGTAGAAAAATTATCTGTCATTTAACGCATTATTATTAATCGTCAATTTTTTTACTGAGGAATAATTAACGTTTTTTTTTTCTGAAACACGAGTAACTCGAACGCTTCATCGGCCACCGATTGACTCGTGTTTTAAATAATAATATGCACGTTGTGACAATTTTTACGAATTAAGAGGAATGTTAAGAAAAAAAAAAGCAAAATCCATTTTCACGATTTTTGGTCCAAAGAAAAATGTTTAACACTCGCATCGATCGGACAATCTTAACTTCATTTATTTTCTCTTTCTCTGTTCTTTTTGTTTTCAGATTCAATCTCAGGAACAGAATTTTTTTACAAATGTTCATCGAATCTAGAAGGAAATTTTTATCCCCATAATAATCCGAGTGAATTCACCACCGACGACAATATTCGCTACAGCTGCCTCAGTTGTCCCAGCACTTTTAACAGAATCAAGAATTTGAATTATCACATGAGACACGAATGCGGCAATTATCCCAGATACGGTTGTCCTTACTGCATTTATCGGGCTAAACAATTGTCCAACGCTCGAACTCACATTCGACGAAAGCATCCTGGACTTCGTGTCTTTACGTTGGATCTCAAGAAATGACAGGACACGACTTTATCGAGGAGTTTCTTATCATCGATGTATTCAACATGATATTTTTCAATAAAAATTCAATGGCACTGCATCATTGATTTTTTCTTCGTCTTGGAATTATCAAGAAAGTATTAAAACTCGAATAAAATTAATTAAAAATTCATGGCAATTATGCAGTTTCAGGGCTTTTCCGAAAAACGATCCAAACATTTTGTTTTTCCTCGGAAACTTGTTGGCCTCGTTGTAAAAAATGATATTCCACGGGGGAGACTAACATTTCCCATAAATTCCCATGAACTATGGTTTTTTCGAAAATACTCGAGGAAATCTCGAATATTTCGACACTTGAAAAACTCGAAAACACCATAATTTATGGGAATTTATAGAAAATGTCAGTTTCAAGGGGAAAAAAAAATTTCTCATCGTTTTTGGGAAAAGTTCGCAAACTGCATAATTACCGAATTCATTGTTTCATAAATATGTGAATTGTTTTTCTAGGAAATTTTAATTTTGTCACTGGTTAGTTTAGAACTTAGGAATTTTGATAAAAAGTTGCACGTGCAATATTAACTCTAAAAAATTGAATAACGAGCTCCCTTCGTGGCTGCTGAACAAATGAACGATTTCGAAATATATTAATTATGCGGATTATTTGTTTTTTGTGTGATTGCAGCTCAATTAATGGGCTACGAAGGTCCTGCTCATTCTCGGATCGAACGGACTGGCCAACGGAAAAAAATAATGAAACGCTTGAGTGATCCAAGCGCTTCGAGATTTCCTTGCAACAACTGCGACAGTGTTTTTAGCCGAAAACACAATCTTCGATATCACGTGAAATTCGAGTGTGGACAACTGCCCAGATTCAATTGTCCTTATTGTTTTCATCGAACGAAACATGCTTCGAACGTTCGTGCTCATGTGCGACGCATACATCCGGGTCGTCTCGTTTATGCCGTCGACATTTGCCAACAGAATGTTCAATAATTCTGTTTTTTTCTCCTTCTCTCGTCAAGAAAATAAATTTCATTCAAATGTTTCGCTTACAGTTTCCAATGAGTCATTTTATTTTTGTCACCATTCACAGAAATTTTTAACTCCCAAAACTAATTTATTTATCCATTTTTTTCGAGTTTGTCAACGAAAAAGACGATTTTTTCGAAAATTCGCAATAATCAACTCGATTTTTATTTATTTTTATTCAGTCTCAACAAATTTTGACTCCTTCTCACCGTCTCGATCGAATCTGCTTTTTTTCAGGCTACATTTACACCAATCTGACGTTTGATCCAGTCGTCGGAGTTCCTTCGATGGAGCCAAGAGTGAGGATTCGTAAATTTGGACGTTACAATGAATCAGGAAGAAAACGTTTTCAGTGTCCTTATTGTCCAAGCATTTTCGTTTGGAAATGTACCCTTAAAAGGCATATTCGTAACGAGTGTGGAATTGCGCCAAAATTCAAGTGTCCTTACTGTCCGTACAGGGGAAAATGGAAAGCAAATGTGTCGAGGCACATTACGAGGATTCATAAGAACGAGAGAAATTACGTTTTGACAGTAGATTAAAAAAAAAAGGTTTTTCATATTATTTTCCTTTCAAACTCGTTATTATTGTGCATTAAAATAAAAATAAAAATATTGACAGCACCGATTCCCTTCGTTCGTAAACATTTTTTTTTCAAACGAATTTTTAATCTCTTTTTTATAAGATTCATCGAATGATTTCCTTCGAATACTTACTCGATTGTGTGTTTGATCATTTTAGATCTCGGCCAAGCCACAGCCTGGAGCGGAAACATCAGGAAACACGGATCATCGAAATACGAAGAGTCTCCAGACGCTATTTATCCATGTCCGAACCGAGACTGCACGAGGGCTTTCAGTACCGAGAGAAATTTGAACAAACATCTTCGTTATTACTGCGGAGTGAAACCGCGCTTCATGTGCCCTTACTGCAAATATCGTTGCAAGGTCAAGGCCGATGTAGCCAAACACGTTCGTCGAAGGCACGGCGGTTTGGAAGTCTTGGTTCTCGAAGCGAAAACTTGAAATCCGCTAAAAACTACGACAGCTGTACGGCATTAATGAGTAAATTTCTCCAGAAAAAATCAAACATCGACTTTAATTTTTCGTAGTCTTTCAGATGAAAAAGCAACCCACGATCGCAAGAGTTTTCGTTCAATAAGTTTTTTCTAAATTATTGACCGAATTCTCGAATAAAATTGTCAAAAAAAATTCGGTCGAATTTTTTGACACTTCATTTTTCTACTATTTCAGATGACATTTGAAGAGTTAAATGTTTTACTTTTTCTGTTTTGTGGATTTTGTTGTAACGTCGCTTTTGTAAAGGGAATTCATGAAAATTCGTTTAGCCTCATCGATGAGACGATCGATCGTAGAAGTGTCAAAAAGAAGAAAAACGTCTTTATCTTTGTCTTGGAATCTTGGAAGTTCGTGGGCATGCTCAACCACGAGTTGAACCATTTTTTATTATTCATGCAGCTTTAATTCTTTTGTTTTTTTTATCCCAATGATTTTTTATTTTTCAGATATCACACCGTACCAGACGGAGAATGGATTAAGATATTTTTGCACGAACGACGGTTGCTCGAGGAACTTCAGTTGTAAGTGGAATCTCACGAGTCATCTGAAATACGAATGTGGTCTCGGGCCTCGTTTCAAGTGTCCCTATTGCGAATATTGCTGCAAAATCAAGTCCAACGGAATGAGACACGTTAGAAGCAAACATAAAAATCAAACGGCTTACGTGGTCGATCTGTGCGAAGAATATTCTTGAAGGAAAAGTCGAATAAATATTCACGATATTTAATGACAAAGTAGACCTTTTTTCGTTTTTTTATGGTTCCTTCGAAATTGACTCGACTGTCAAAAGAAAATAGAAAAAAAGACACCATATTATTGTATATTTATCAGTAAATAAACATGACGATCGAAAATTATGAGAACAGCTTTTATGACAGGCACATTTTTATTGATTTTTCTCCTGGTAACTAATTTTCACGTCTGTTTTTTTCAGCCTTTCTTCAACGATCAGTGCAATGGCCAAAAAAATGGATTATTGTGTCTTCGTTCGACGACCATTGAGAAGATTCGACGTAATTAATGTTAAGGAGGCCTGGGGATGAGGACACTACGATTTTCTCGAAGTTTCGATAGAATGAAGTCAATGAAAACCAGGCTGTGGCTCGAGTTGAACGAGACATTATTTCTAATTTACCTCGAAATTTAAGTTTCAGCTAATCCGCGTCTGGCTTTAACTTAAAACGAAAAAAAATCAAAGGGCGTTGCAAAGAGGCTGGGAAGTCGGTGTATTTTATAACGTCCATAAAAAAAAAAAAAAAAAAAAAAAAAAAAAAAAAAAAATGGTTTCGAAGGTTGAGGCCTTTCGAATCAAGAAAATTTTCCCTTAACCAGAAGTTCCCATCGCATGAAAAATCCCGGCACAGTAACAAAGAGCAAAGGGCGAAAAAAAAAAGACAGAGAAATTCCATCGTTCCGGAAATTGATACATAATATCAAAAGTAAAAAAAAAAAAAGATTTTTTTTTTTTTTTTTAAGTATCCAAGTTGCGTTCAAAGTCATGATTCTGATCGATGAATAATTTGTTGTATGTTTTCCAGGTTCGAAGGTCGGCTATATTCCCCACTACGTAGACTTCTGCCGAAGAAAATTCTTTAAGAGGCGCGACGTTCAGTATAACTCGAGCACCGGAAAGTTCCATTGTCCAACGTGCAATAACGGTTACGGAAGGCGAGACACGATGCTGGCGCATTATCGTTACGAGTGTGGAAAAGCGCCCCGTTACAAATGTCCCTATTGTCCGATGTGCAGTAAAAAAACGTCAAACATTTATCAACACGTGAGAACAGTACATCCGAACGAGCCGGTCACCCTTGTCAGATTATATTAATTATAATAATAACAATAATAATAACAATGAAATCAAAAACCACGAATGACATTTCATTTTTTTTGTTTTTTTTTTTATTTTTTTTTCTTCAGCTCTCTGTAAACTCGATTGTTCGTAGATAAGACATTTTTTTTTTTATATTTCCACCAATATTTCTCTTCTCTTTGAGCACTTTCCCCCCCCCCCGTCGGCAATTGAATAAAAAAAAAAACAAAGAAAAAGAAAGAGAAAAGAAAAAATCGTCCGTTTGAAAACGTTGGCTTGGTTTTTATATTTTTTTTTTTGCAGACTTGTGATCCTATTTAAACTCCGGTTTCGACTTCAATCGTCCATCACTCACTCACTCACTATAAATCGTTTTTTTTTGCTTTTCATTGCTTACAGAACTTTGGCAATATTCACAATCGCGACAACTTCGAACAAAGATCAGTCACAACGAGAAATCTGAACGTCACAATCTACCGAGCGCTACTACGAAATTTAGGTGCCCAAAGTGCGACAAGGTCTTCTCACAGAATTACTCGATGTATCGTCACTATAGATACGAATGCGACACCATGCCACGTTATCAGTGTCCCTATTGCTCTCACATTAGCAAATGGACTCACGCGATCTACAATCACGTAAGAAAAATACATCCCGGCAGCCAAGTCACTGTTAACAGGCTGTATTGAACAAATATTATATTTATTTATGATAATCTATCGTTTAAGCTTCCAACCAGTGCGGTGAGGTCATTTAATTGTTTTTTTTTTTTTTTTTTTTTCATTTTTTTTCATCCCTGTATACGCTTTCGCAATTGCAATAAAGAAGAAGTACCAATGGGCCTGGTATATTCTGAACAAAATGTCCATCTCGATGGTTTTGGTGTTACCATTATTTTCGTTGTTCTGTGTAAAGATAACTTTTGTTTTTCATTTTTCTTTATTTATTTTTTTTCATCCACAGGCGATAATCGATCGTTTAACATTCTTTCGAAAGTGTTTTGAGAAAGCATCGCAAATGCTTTCAAAACACACACAAAATCAATGATAAATCATTGTTCAATGATGAATATTTGCACGTCATTTTATTTAGGATTTAAAATGAAAACTATTCATTGCAGGTTCTACGAGATTAAAACTGT
The DNA here is from genome assembly GCA_013761285.1 of Campoletis sonorensis. Lineage (NCBI taxonomy): Eukaryota > Metazoa > Arthropoda > Insecta > Hymenoptera > Ichneumonidae > Campoletis > Campoletis sonorensis. Next base: position 996,955 of record JACEOJ010000110.1, read on the forward strand.
ATTAATCGTTTATTTTTAATACGTTGTTTTTTCCTTTCAATTTTTTTATACATTTTTTTTTTAATCGCATGTCGTGCTTTGTGTTTATGTTCATTACACTCGTATCGATTCGCATTCCATATGCATTTATATGTTTACTGCGTTTTGTGGCAAAAAGGTTCGGAGAAATCAAACGATTCGGATGTTTTTTTTTCTTTTGTTAAATTTCTATCGTCGAAGCAAAGGAAATCTCTGAAAAAATGAACAAAAGTGATACCGCACCAACTAAATCGTCATCGACGTTTCCTCAATGTTTTTTGTTTTTTTTTCTTGACCACCGATTCGAGGATATTTGGCAATTATTGTCTCCATTCGTCTAACTATTTTTGTACATTTTTTCCAGGTGGATACTCGACCAACGCGGACGGATGGTTTCCCTGTCCGAGATGCACCCACAGCTTTCTCTCCAAGGACGGACTCTTACGACACTTCCGGTCTCACTGTAACGTTCACGAAACACGTTTTCGTTGTACCTACTGCGACTACGGCTCCAAGTACAGCTCAAACGTCTACAAACACGTCAGAAGGGTACACAAGCAGATGCCTTGTTTCAAACCGGATAGAATTTATCTCCATTAGGATTATTCGTGGTATGAATTCTATTAAATAAGTGGAAAGAGATGACATTTTCAAGCATCAACTATTTCAACTGTATCAACACGGAAGATTGCGAAGATATTCACTGAAGATATTCACTGAAGATAAACGAACAAGGGCGTGGTTCCAACTGTATATAAAAAATCTCATATTTGTTTTCGTTCCTTATTGTCAATAAAACAAAATTGTACAATATAATCTACGAATCAACATGAATGATCTCATCGAGAATAGTCAGATTTTTTTTTTCAATATAATTGTAAATAAATCCAGAAAAAAGTCGAAAGTTACCCTGTGGCTGTGAGACGAATCAAGAAAAAAACTAGCTTTTGTCCAATCTCGCTTATATAAATATTTATATACATATTTTTTTATCACTCTCGATACACTTTGATGTAAAAAAAAAAGAATTTGGCAATGTTTCATACGCACACGAACGTCTATCGTCATAATCAACAGAATTTTAATTACAGTGGTTGATTATTAAGTGTTCCAAGATATCCGCGTTGCCTGTTTAGCCTTTTATTCAATCGAGTCATCATCATCATCCTGAAGATACCATTAAGTCACCTCTCAAGAAAGCAACACTCCAAGATCTCTTGTTCTTCGACGTTCTTGCACATTTGACAGAATGAAAATCGAAAATGATGCAAGCGAAGCGATTGTCTTTTCTCTTGTGTTTTTTTTCGTTCCAAAAAAACAGTGATAATAAAAAACTCAGAGAAAAAGAACGCGCTCGCAACTCTTCACCAAATAAATAACCAGAACGTCTTCGAATTTTCAGCTCTCTCGACACCCGCGAAACAACAACCTGAACAACAACTTCTCCTATCCTCCGAGAGATCGAAGAAACAATTCTTCTGTCCACGATGCACCAGTGGATTCACCATGGAATCCAATATGATGACTCACTATCGTCATCTTTGCGGACGAGAGCCAAGATTCGGATGCCCATATTGCGACAAGAGGGACAAGAAAGCTTACAACATTTACAGACACGTCGCCCGATGGCATCCAGGTCTCAAGAATTACACCCTCAAACTTCACTGAGTTGCATGTAAGATGTGCTCGAACCTAACAATAAACTTCGTCGCTCGGGTTTCCTCATTTTTTTCAATGTCTTCTCGTGGGCATTATAAACGATTGGTTTTTTTTTTCTTTAACAAAGTTTGACGATGATTAAAAAGACGAGAAAAAAGCCACTGAACGAGAAGAGATAAAATTGACGATGAGCTTGTGCAAAAATTGACAAACTCATTTGACATTTTGTGGATTCGTTGAGTGCGAGAGAACCAGCTACAATTTTCGAAATTGAATATTTTTCACAGGGTTTGACCAATGAAATAAAATCGTAATTATTTTCTTAGTCAAAAGACCCCGAAAAATATTGATTTTAAAAATTAGAGATGAGGCTCCGCGACGATTTTTATTTGTCTCTTTGTATTTGTTGTTCGATTACGGATGCACGCCCAGGAATTGGCGTGGAAAATGTCATCATTTGGATCGTCGGCGTGGTCCTCGATGAATAATCGTATTTTCGTACGAAAATTAAATGAGATTTTGTGGCTGGTTGGATGATGAGTTGGAATTAATGAAAATGACGTTCGATTTTATTTTGCAGATTTGAGGAGTTATCATGATAATTCGATAGGAAAAATAACGAGGAGAGGAGGCAATGGCGTTACGGGAGAGATTCTTGGCACGAGATACTCGTGTCCGAGGTGTTGCAGCTCGTTCAGCAAACGCGCCAATATGTTGTCGCACTACAGACACGAGTGTGGCCAAGAGCCGAGATTTCAGTGTCCTTACTGTGGCAAGAAGGATCGTAAGTCGTCGAACACGTACAGGCACATACGAAAGTATCACATCGGCTGCCGGCTCCACGTCTTCAAGCTCCAGTGATCACCTTAACGAGCCACGAGTATAAAAATTGTACTGTGGTATGCGTGTGTGTTGCATGTATGTGAGTATGTTTGAACGAATTAGTTGAATAAAGTGACGGAAATGTTTTCGATAATGATTTTCGATCTCCATTAGTTCAGCGACGACAAAAATAATTAAAAAATAAGTAATAATAATAAAAAACAACCCGGGAAAGAGAAGATAATCAACAATAAGAAGAAAAAAAAAGTTTATTGGATTGCCAGCATCGCATCTTCTCTTGGCTCTCTCTCCTCCCCGCTCTCTCGAAACGAAACGTCATTTGATCTCTTCGTCGAAATTTTCGAGCTGCTTCTGTCACTTCTCAAATTTACAAACATGACGAAAAACAAACTTTTTTTCTCACCGTTATATCTCAGGGTTAAAGACTTTTTATATTTTATTTCTTTCTTTTTCTTTTACCAATTCGTTCTTTTTTCTTTTTGAAACTTTGTTTTTTCTTCCTCTCTCTCTCTTTCTCTCATTTATTTTCTCTCGATTTTAATTCTCTTAGATTCGTCCCCCCGTTCATTCTTTTAATATTCTTCAATGTCTTCGCATCCGATATTAACGAAACTAACGAGACATATAATTCTTTCTAATCTCGTTGCGTTTCCTGCCCTCAGGTATTGGCCTTCCATACGTTATGGAATTAATGCGAGCCCACATGGATTACTCCGGTAACGAAGTCAAACGAGAGGACGATCCTTTTTGGCAAACTGACAGGATGGCCTACCACTGTCCACGATGCAACGCCGGTTACACTTACAAGAAGACACTCAAGACTCACATGAAATACGATTGCGGCAAGGAGCCCAGATTCAAGTGTCCTTACTGCAACAAGAGAGACAAATGCTCTTCGAATATTTACAAACACGTTAGAATGAGACACGACGGACTTCCGGTCATTGTGCACAGAAACTATTAGAAAAAAAAGAAGTCTTCGTGGAAGCGATTCCTTTTCGAAATATCTCGGTGTCTCTCCACTCGAGGAACGCTCTATTTTTCCCCTCCCGATGGATAAATCATGTCCTAAAAAAAAAAGAAAACACCCACGATCTTCGTTTTTCGATAAAAAAATGATTTTAATAAAGATGAGATAACGTGACGTCATAGTTTTAGTATTTCTGTGGTATGCGTTTGTGCATACTTGTGTGTTTAGTAGTTGTCTTCAAGATTTTTCGTTTTCGTTTTTTGTTTTTTTCATTTTTATTGGTATGCAAAAATCTGGTAATTTATCATAAGTTACGTCGAGCCTGCCGGAGATGAATGTTAATCGAAAAAGCAGACGAAAAAGCAGAATTTACGGATTTGCATTCTTCTTATCGTATTTATTGTAATCGTTTATTGCTTTTTTTTGTCACGTCTTTTTTAGTCGCTTCTCTGACGATCGTATCTTCATCTCCGACTCGTTGGAACGAACTGTTTTTTTTTCGGTCTACTTGTTACGAAAGTTTGAATATTCTTTTACAATCGAATTGAACGGGGATTTATTAACATCTTTATAATTACTTTCAGCTGTTAATTCGTCCGAATGGTCGGCCGACGTCATTACGAACTACATCTGCCCAAAATGCCACGCTGGCTTTCGAAGAATGTGGGACCTCATTCGACACAGATGCGGACAAACTCCGAGATACGCTTGTCCCTATTGTCACAAGAAAGACAATTCATCTTCCAACGTTTATAGGCACATTAGAAGATGGCATCCTAAATTACCCGTTGGCGTTAACAAAATGTTTTAAACAGCTTATCACTGTATACAATAAAATTTTCAATGCCCCTCGCACATTTTTCAATCTTTCATCGATCGACGATTTCGACCTCAAACTATTTCCATTGAAACACAATATTATCATTTATTCCTAAATTTCGAGCAAAAAAATTGTCAATTATTTGAAATAAATCCATTCGGAGATGCCAATTGGTCAGAAAGCCTTTAAAAATCACGTTTTTTTTGTGTTTGAGGAAGTTTAGGAACAAAAAAGAAAGATTAACAGAGCTTATCGTTGAAAAGTCAAGGATTCATCAGTCTTCTTTGTTTTTTTTTGTCTTTTGTTTATCGTTCTAAGTTTTTCGTTTGTTTTATTGATAATTGTCATAATTATTGACACACATTGATTGCATTGTTTCAGAAATGTGGTACGAAGAAACCTACGAGGAGAATCGTCACTACAGAGAAAACTCTAGGGGAGCGGAAATTGGATGTGGAAATGGATCGTTGAATTACGGATGTCCGCATTGTAATTACCGTGCCAGCTGGTCATCCAATATTTATAGACACATAAGAAGAAGACATCGAGGAATGCAGGAAAAAGTTGTGAAAATAATGGATAAAAATATGATTTTAGCGTGAATAAAAAATCGTCTTTGCAAATCGATCGATTTTCTCTTTCAGTTTTTATCATCTTAACGTTCATTGTTATTTTTTGATCGTTCTTTACAAATTTTAATTCAGGCTTTTGTATATTATTTGATGACGTTGTTGTTTATCAATTTTCTCACAAATCCTTGTGGTCCATTGTTTTAGGAACGCGAGGACAAATGTTCTACGCAACAGGGCCAAATCTGTGGGATTCGTTTTCATCGAACTATGACGATCAACGTGACGATACGAAAAAATTTGAGTGCGTCAGTTGCTCCCGGCGTTACAGCCAGAAGAAGGGTCTCGTTCAACACATGAGATACTACTGTGGAAAACCACCTGGTTTTGCCTGCCCTTATTGCGATTATCGATCATACAGCTCTTCCAATACTTACACACATGTCAGAAAAACTCATCCTGGCTACAAACTCAACGTCGTCAGGCTCTTCAAGAGCCAAATTATTGAATAGGTCTCACAATTCGCGTTTTGACAGCAAAATGTTAAATATTTTATCGGTTCATCATTCCTCAACGATCGGATAAAGAATCGTGAATCGTTAATAAGAAAATTAAATTCGAGTACACAACAATCCATGTTTTTTCGAGTTGAAAAAAGTGATAAATTCATTTCATTTTTTCTTGTTACGCCAAAAAGATACATTTATCCAAGTTCGTGAAAAAATTACGTCCACATTTATATTTTTTAATAAACCTATTTACTTATGTTTTGTGAATATACGAATTTTTAACTTTGGGGTGAACCAAGTCCAAGTGAAAGCAAGAAACTCGTATTTCAAAAATTTGTTTTTGACAGGAGACTCTAAATAACATGGTAATATTTGTATTTCCCATTATTACAATTTCTTTTTTTCACTCTTCGTAAAATTCGTTTTGAAAATGAAATTATTATCGTTTTAATAATTTACAGTTGGGGATACAATATTTTTTGTCATTGTCTAGTAATCGTCGAGGAATTTTCGTTAACTGACATTAATGAAAACCGATGATCCTTGTTACAGATCGTCGGCGAATTTATCGTCATCGTCGAGCCAAATGGGGGAGGAAGGATCCTTTCGTCGGAAAGTACATTGACCACGGATGCGGTCCGAAACAGTACGAATGTCTGCAGTGTTCTCGTCGTTGTACACACAAAAAAGGAATAATCGAACACATACGTTACGTTTGTGGAAAACCACCGAGTTTCGGGTGTCCTTATTGCCCGCATCGGGCTTATAACTCGTCGAATATGTATGCTCACGTCAAATCAATTCACAAGGGTCGTCAGCCAGCGGCGATTCGTCTCGTCGAGCCGGGAGCCATGAAATAAACTGTTTTTCAAAGGCACTCTCAATATTTTTACTTCCAATTTACAATTTTAATATTATTTAATGAAAAAGGCATCGAACTTTGACCTCCGCCTGAGAAAAATCGGGGTGGACAGCTATAAAAAAATAGAAAAACAGAAACACACTCGAGAATCATTTTTTCTCCCCACAATTTATCATTCTCATGCCAAAAATCGTTTATCTTGTTTGTTTTAATTATTTTTTCTTCCATTAATTGAGCAAACGAATTGATGGGTTCGTTTTGTTGCAGGTGGTCGTTACAAGGACTACCCGGACGCCCATGGAAATTATATTCGTTTTAAACGAGATCATGGAGCATACGAGTGTCTCAGGTGCCATCGTCGTTACTCTAGGAAGGCTCGTATCATTGAACATCTCCGATACGTCTGTGGTCAACAGAGAAATTTTGCATGTCCATATTGCAATTATCGTAATTTCCTCGGTTACGAAGTTGCTCGTCATATCAGAAGACAGCATTCGAGAAAACCGGTCGAAGTCTTGTGTTGCAAACCAGCTTGAACATATTCTCGACGATATTTATCGCTCTTTTTAAATTCATGAATTTTTCAATCATTGTTTCACGTTTTTCAAACGACGCAGCACCGCCGGTAGCTCGAGATGTTTTTTTAATCTTTATTTTTATATTTTCTTTATCTACTCACGTTTTAATTTACATAATGCGCACCTAAACAATTTTCTATCGTTTTTCCAATCGTTTTTGCTACGTTGCAAGAATTTCCTCGCTAATTTGTTGTTCCCAGTGACAAGACGAAGTTTCAGTGAAAGTGTACTTTTTTCCCATCGATAAATATATTTAGCATTTTTATTCATATTTTTATTTGTGTCCGAATCAAAAGTTAGTGCGAATCGAAGTTTTTTGAGGAAATGTCACAACGTTGTAAAATCCTATACGTAACGTTTTTACCATTTTTTCGTCTTCATCCGTTATTATTTTTTCAACTTCATTAGGATATTCCATGTTTATAAATCTTATTGAAATTTATAATGCAACGATGTTTTATGGTGTGTTACGATCATGATTCAAATTTCTCGATGATTATCGATCGGGATAATTTGATTGATTGAGAAAATATTGCAAATATCATCCGTATCCCGAATATGTAAATATTTATATAAAGAAATATAAAAGTTTTGTTAAAACCGATTGACTTTTTGCAGATTTATAACTGTCGAAACTTCCTGGAGTAAAAAAAACGAATAATTTGACATTTAACGACAAGACGCTTTTCGTGAAATATTTTTAACAAAGAAATTTATAATTCTTGTGTATTTTTTAGCACAAAAATGATGGACTAATCGACCATGTGCTTGCAGTTTTTTTATCGTTCGAAACGTCTCTTGTAAACGGTTTTGCTGAATTCCTCGATTCTTAACTAACATTCGATCTAATTGTTTTAGGTTTTGGCGATTTTTGGACGTACGGGCCAGAGACAAGCTTTACCGGGAGTCGTTTGTATCGATGTCTTCCAAGCCGGACTAAAAGGTTTCAGTGTCTCAAATGTCTTCATCGGTTCTCGAGGAAATCAAATGCCATTTATCATGGTCGACACTATTGCGGACAACCACCTCGTTTCAAGTGCCCTTACTGTTTGTACCAATCGCTTTACAGACATCACGTCACCAGACACGTCACACACATGCATCCTGAACGTTAATCAGAAAACTTGCAGTATTTTAGCCATTTTTTCAAAGCCAACAACCACGTGTATCATTTTTTTCAATTATTTTTAATTCTTTCACAAAATACGAATAAAGAATCAAATTTTTTATCAGTAAATACATTTACGTGCATTCTTTTATTATTTTTATATTTTACATTGCACGAAAAAACAAAAAAAAAAACCAAGGCCTGGAATTTCATGGAGAATTTGTTTCTGCAGAATTATTTATTACTTTTTTCTTCAATTCAATGTGAACGGACCACGAATGTCGAGGCCTAAATTTTTCCATTCAAGTGATTCCTGATTGGGAAAAGTTTTTTTGATCGTCATCATGTTTTCTCAGTTTTTACGTCTCACTAAATTAATCAATTGTTGTTTCAGACGAATGCGCAACTTTCCTCGACAGCGACGAAGAAGACCCGATGGTTGATCGATACATTGAACTCGATTGTGTAGACTACAGAAGAGGTTCCTTCTTGATGGACTATCTTAAAAAAATATCACAAAAGTTGCCGGCCTAGACTAGTAAGATTCCGTCGTCCCTACTGCAATTACGTTTGTCGTAATGTTCGCGATAAAGAGCAATCGATTTGCACTGATGCAAATTAAAATGACATTTCATTTGTCATGACAATATTGACTCAAAGTTCATTTTTATTATTTCAAGATTTCTTCAGTGTCGTAATCTTCTTTTATTTTTAAGATTCAATGAGGTCTTAGTTTTTTAACGCACATTTAATCAGAACGGGTTATCCCCAGAATATTAAAAAAATTAAAGAAATCTGAAAAAACCCAAAGAAACTGAAAAAAACTCAAACAACCGCCACAAGCACAATTATTATGATTAAATTATATAATAATTATCATCGTCCGATCGAAACGCCCATTATTGAGTTAAGTATTAAGTTCTTTTTTTTTTGTTTTTTTCTTAATTTTCATCATTTTCTTCAGAATGTAGTTGATAAGGAAAATTAGTGACTAATTATTTGGCAAACATATTGGTTCGAAAACCTAAATTCGAAAAATTTTATGACCACCGAAAAGCGAAGATATTTTCAGACGAAAATCATGTAACATTGATCTCAGGAGACTTGGGCTTTTTCCAATGTTTTCTTCCAAACGATTATCCATTTTTTTAAATTCCGTTAATCGATTATAATCTTTAGAAATAACGAAAGCAATGATTATTTAGTTTAGATTTAAATCGTCGAAATTGTCACTAAAACATATCGAGGCACGCAATGGGAGACAATAATTAATATCATCCAGCGATAAAAAAAAAAAACAACAACATTTTGAATTGTTCCATCAAACATGATCTGCTTCTATGTTTACTTTCTACTATGATTTACTATTTTTTTAAACTACTATGTTTAACGTTCGTAGCTTTTATTTTCGACTTAATAAAATTTGATTCATTTGCTGAATGTATTGCGACAAATTGCATGATTCATTTGACCACAATGTTCGCAGTGATGAGAGCGAGTAATTAAATAATAGTTTAAGCATAGTTTAACGATGAGTTTTTCTCTTGCAAGTGAGGAAAAACTTGATATTGAAATAATTTGATCTTTGTCCTTAGCTCGGCGTCGTTGATGATGTTTTCAGTGTTCCACGTTTTGAGGAGCTGATAGGATTGAATAAAATAATCTCTCGTCCAGGCAATAATCGGTTCTCACGAGAAAAAGAAAGAATAAAAAAAGAGAAAAATAGAGAACGGCTGATCGTAAATGTTTAGAAATTAGTGTAAGGCAATGAAGATGATGAAAAAAAAATTCATCGGCTCTGTTGCAGGTGAACGTATCGAGATATTTCACGTACCCGCGAGCGGAAGAGGCTCGATAGCTGGGATGTATCGATCGCACGAGAATAGCCGCAAGAAATTCGAGTGTTTGGGTTGCACGCGGCGTTTTACACAGAAGACAACGATAGTGGATCACGTGAGATATTATTGCGGCAAACCACCGGGCTACGCTTGCTCTTATTGTCATTTTCGAGCAATGTATTCCTCGAGTGTATACACGCATATGAGAAAATCACATTGGGGCTGTGAACCCAAAGTAATAAGGCTGTTTGAGAAGGAAAGAGTTTAATAGACTGATTATCATCATTCCATAAACAAAAAATTATATAATTATTGTTGATACATTGTGTACACTTTATCCACCGTTTATTTGACTTTCGAGCCCACTCGTTTCCACCACAAAAGACCCAAAGAATCCTCCTCAAATCCCAACTTCTCATCGAGGATCTCAAATGCGGAGTCGTTTCTTTTTCTTCACTTATTTATATCACTCGACTGACTTTTTTTTCGCAATTTTTCTTGTTACAGATCCCCTTGACCTGAAGTTTCTCGTGCCCGTCGATGGACTCAATCAATCCGCCGAGGGAATGTACTTTCTTCATCCAGATGGTCGCAAAAGATACGAATGCCTCGGTTGCTGTCGACGGTTCAGCCAAAGGACCACCATTGTCGATCATGTTCGTTACTTTTGCGGACGTGCTCCCGGATACGCTTGCCCTTATTGCGATCAATTAGCCACCTGCTCTTCCAATATTTACAAACACGTCAGACGACTTCATCCCCAAAAGGAAGCCAGAGCTGTTCGACTCTTTGTCAAATAATTATTACAATATTTCTCCCTTTTTTTTGACCGTTAAGGTGATCTGTCTGTTTCCTCAGTGAGGCTTGATTTTTTCGAATAAAATGAAATTTACACTTTGTTCTCTCTTCGCCAGAGAACAACGTGTAACTTTTATTTTTCTCAAAGTGTCAAGGATCACCTTTAGATCACCTTAACCGCATTTACCATTTTTCACCATTCATCCACTTGTGAATTGACTGGAAATCTTTTTTCTTATTCAATCACACTGCTCCTCACACTTACTAGTCAAATTTTATTCATCCGACGTTAATTAACTACGTTTCTGTTTATGTACCGTGTCCCCCCCCCCCGAACAACTGCCAATTTACAAGCTATTTTTTTAAGTCCTTTGAGATTCAGAATAATCATCTGACTTTTATGATTTTTACGTCACAGAAAAACACTCGCATCCGACCAATAAACCTCTTTATCGTGTAATCAACTTTTCTTTACTTTCATTTCTTTTTTAATCGTTCAAAAAATGTTGACACTTAGAGTTTCGTCAGACAATGAAATTCATTGTGAAAAATAAACTATGTTTTTCTACCATACAAACAAAAAGGAGAGTTTCTATAATCAACACCATTTTTTTTTACCTCCTTCAATTCGACTTCGAATGACAAAGAAAAAACGTCTTTTGCCCCGTCGCAACATTATTTTTGTGGATTTTTTTACTCATTAGTATCGATCGTTGTTGTTTCAGATCCAATTTACCAGAAGCAGTTCTCCAAGTATTTTGCAAACGTCACTTTCGAACGAGACACAAATTTTTATCATGGATATGGACCCAAAAAATTCGAGGGTCCCAAGTGCTTTCGACGATTCGAACAAAAGAAAATGTGCGTTCGTCACATTCGCAGTCACAAACAAAAAGTTTATCGAAATTTCTTCGAAACGTTTTAACGCCAACTTCTAGCGAATGAATTTATTATTCTTCGTCACACGTATGCAACGATAATTTTGTTTTATTGTCAATAATTTATCAAGTTTATGCATCTGCCTGTAGTTTCGTTTATCCATTGTTTTTCGTCGCGAAAAGACCTTGTCATTCTGTGTTTGTTAATCGTCGAGTTTCCCGACACTCGCTCATGTCAATATCGAATGTTGTTGTTTCAGATGCAATCGACAACAAGTACTACGCTTCGGACATTGACAATATTGACATCGACTCTTCCTCCGGATCAAATACTTTTCAACAACCTGGCAATAAAAGATTTCAATGCACCAAGTGCTTGCATCGGTTTACTCAAAAAATCACTTGCGTTCGACACATGCGTTACATTTGCGGCAAACCACCCGGTTATGGCTGCCCTTATTGCAACCACGTTGCCACTTGCTCTTCCAATATGTACAGACACGTTAGGATGAGGCACAAGGGTCACGAGGTCAAAGTCATTAAATTCTTTCCCGATTAAATTTCAGCCTGAACATTTGGACCATTGTTTTTTTTTACATTCAGGGCTTGTCACGCGGTGACAACGACGTTCAACGGATTGTGCTTGATCGAAATACGTCGAAGAGCATCGAGGTAACTGGTAGTTCCGAAAAATGTCTCATTCCAATGGAAACACAGAAAGAATGCGAAACTTTAGGTACCGAACTTTAGGTTCGTCGATTATCGACACCATTTTCGCAGTTTTTCTGAAAATTGTAAAAAAATGTGCTCACTGCTCACTTGCTCATTTTTCCAATGAGAAAATTCGAGAAGTCGACAGAATGATTTTCCCAAAATTTATGGACCCAGGAACAAATAACATGTTAATTGATTATTCTTAACAAAAATGTGAGCTTCCAACTCCGAACAACCCTACAAATCAACATCCTGCGAAACTGTAGTGGACAGTACAAGATTTTCGATGTAAAATGTGATAAAAGTTACCGGAAAAAAAAAGAAATTTATTTATAAAAATGTACCCTTCATTAAAGTGTTCTTCCTTCTTCCTTCCTCCTTCGTCCTTTTGTGTATTGAATTTTGTATTACTTGTGTTGATTGTCAATTAAATTAAGACCAACAAATAAGTCCCAAGCACAATCTGTTGTTTCAATAATTTGGTTGTTGTTGTGGTTTTTTTTTTTTTTTAATTTTTTTTTTAAATACTAACAAAGCATTTTTGGAATTTCAGGCAATCGAAATATGGTGCAGAGAAAAAGTCGAAGATCGACGGTAAAGCACTACTATTGTCCACGATGCAATCGTGGCTTCACCCTCAAAAGGAATCTCAATCGTCACTTGACTTACGACTGTGGAATGGCACCTCGATACAAATGTCCTTATTGTGATAAACTCTCGAAATTTACTCAATGTATTTATGCTCATGTATCGAAGCATCACGCTGGTTTCAAACGTCTCGTTCATCGTCTTTATTGAAATAAAAATACTGACCCGGTTGGTTTGTTTTTTTAAATATTATTAAATTTTTCCTTTTGTTTTTAACGTTTCAAATGTCCGAGGAGCTAAATATGTTTGAGTGAAAATAGTGTAGTGAAAAAAAAAAAGGAAAAAAAAGCTTCTTTTTACTCACAATGTCGTCGTGTTGACATTTAAACGTCATTAAATCATCAAAATTGCTAATCAAACATTTTTTTTCTCTCTTATTTTTTCAGCCAATCATCGTAGAGGTTTCGCATATCGTCACCATAAGAAATACTTTTGTCTGCGATGCGGACGAAGTTACGTGAATGGAAAAGATCTGAAGAGACATGAGAAATACGAGTGCGGAAGAACACCCAGATTCCAATGTCCGTATTGCGATCACAGAGCAAAATATCGATCGACGATTTACAGCCACGTTAGATCTCGACATCCCCAAATGGACGTAGCGACTTTGGACCTCGACTCGATACAGCCACCTGATTACGCGTTGACCAATTAAATTAGTCGTTTATCTCGAGACTCGCGTGGGATCGAAATTTAGGAAAACGTCTATTCATCAGCCTCGGTACCATCCATCAAAATACATTTTACAGCATAATTTTTTTTTCACCTGTCACGCGACACTTTGTTTTTTTCATTAAATCTCAAAATCTTCAGTGCACCACGTTCTTCGTTCATCCGATTGTTTTTTGTCTTGCACCTCTCGAATATTTTGTGTCCAAATTAATGACCGTCAATGAAAAACCTTTTTTTTTTACTCCATTCAAACTCATGCCTACTGTTTTGTGATTTCAGAAATGTCCGATAATATGTGGTTCAACGGAATGACGAATATCGTGACTGGAAAGAGAAGCCGCGAATGGGGCACCACACCTCATACCGGACGAGGAAATTTCACCTGCAACAATTGTGGCAAAACTTACAAATGGTATCGCGGACTCCACAGACATTTGGTGTACGAGTGCGGCAAACAACCACGTTTCAGTTGTCCTTATTGCTGTTACATTAAGAAACACAGATCACAGGTTTATTCCCACATCAAATCTCATCATCCCTCCAACGCTATTTATGCGCTGGACACTCAACAATCGACGTGATTTTTAAATGTCTCACCGTACGAGTAATTGTAGAATAAAAAAACCAATCAATTTTATTCGTCCCGTCGAGTAGTCTCAAAAACATGCTGTACTTTTGTTTTCACTTTTCTTTTTTTTACTCCATTTTACATTTTTATCTTTGTCTTTTTAATTGTTAACAGGATTTTCGGCTACAAATTCAAGTTCGAAATCAACGGCGAAAAGTCGATCGTTGGTCGACCAAGTTTTTGAAGGAATTCAGATTTTTTTATACAAAAATGTTTTAATCGACGTTTTTTCATTTTTTAGTTGAATTTTTTACTCCAACAGTTTCCACGGTGGACACGTTTTTCTCAGCTTTTCATATCGACAAAGAAGATATTTACGTGTTTAAAATAACTCATGTTGAATGTTTTACAATAAATTATGGATAAGGGCCCAAGTCTGCTAAAAACTTTAAAATCTGTTCTACGATGACGTTTACAGTGACTTTTTTTAAATCACTGTCAAACCTGTCATTGCACCTGGGAACGTGGAACAACGGGCTACATTTTTCGACGAACAATTCTCCATCGAACCGAAAGGTTTTTGTGTCCGAAAAAAAAACTACTTTTGACTAACGACAAAGGGGCAGCCTTGGTGAATGGTCGTGTCATCTGCTAATGAATTTTTCAAAACTCTCTCCAATAGATGACAAGATTTGTGTTAATAAAATAAATATCGAAAAATAACGAGGAGCTTTAGTTCGCCAAGGCTTAAGACTAGTGAAAATAAAAAAATCATATTAATAGTGTTGCTCAATTTTTGCAGTGTTTATCGATGCTGGATCAACGAGTTGCTTGGGTCTTCATTATTCTGGGAAGAGAAGATCAGTCCGTCGAAAAGCAGGGAGGTCTCAGGAGCAAGGAAAATTTGATTGCAACAATTGTGGAAAGTCGTACAAATGGTACTGCGCGTTGGATCGTCATTTGAAGTACGAATGTGGCAAAGAGCCTCGTTTCAAGTGTCCATATTGTGCTTACGCTGGAAAGCACAGATCTCACGTTTACAGACACATTAACAACCTGCACGCAAATTACGAGGTTTACGCTTTGGACACGCTGCGACAAACTTGATATTTCATTATTCCTCGATAAATTGTTTGAATAAACGTAATAATTGTAATTCATTAGTTTTATTCCTCTTTCGATGTCGAATCTTTTCACAAGCGTTTCTATTCTTTTTGCATTATCGTTCTTCACTCGACTATTTTTTTTTGCCTATGTATTTTTTTTTCTACGCAGATACTTGTTCGTATCTAGTTTCAATCGTAATTCCATGATCCACTCTCGGACACAATAATAATGCTGAAAATAATGAAAGGACAACCTTCTGTTTTGCAGATCACCTCGATGGCACTTTGGACTCTTCTGGCCTCGCGAACACAGCAAGGAAAACTCGCTGCCGAGCTGCAACCTGGAAATCCAACGCACCAGGAAAATACGATTGTCCTAATTGTGGCAATTCCTACAAATGGTATCGCGCACTCCACAGACACATCGAGTACGAATGTGGCAAACCACCTCGTTTCAATTGTCCTTACTGCAATTACGCTGGAAAGCACAGATCTCACGTTTATTCACACATCAGGGCACTTCACGGATCCTGCGAAATTTACGCCGTTGACGCTGAACAGGCTCCCGACACTCCGTATTCCATCGTCAAAGCAGAATTGTAATTTTCATCTATTTTTTTATCCTACGAATTATCGAACTTTTCGATTCCGAACAATCAGCGAAGAAACGGTGAACAGGGTTAATTCATTTCTTTTGTTTTTTTATGTTTTTTTCAGAAAAGAATGATGATCAAGCGAACGCGTTGGTCGAGAGGACCGTTGTAAGCTAGGAATTTCCAAATATTGACCTCGTGGATAACTCGTTTGTCTATAAAATGGACAACGAGTGCTCCTGAAGTCTCGACGGTTTGGGGAATGCTTGTCCGACAAGAATCGTGCAGAACCGTTTGTTTTTCGATTGGCAAATAAACTAAAAATTCATTATTACGATTGTTGAAATTATTGTTCCTCCGCTGTTTTATTCTTTTTAACTTTTTTCAAATTTCGATGTTGTAGCGTGTAGGATTATTCGTCGCAATCTTGATTCGTTGGTGAGGAAAAAGACAAACATAATTAGCGAGATCAACCCTTTTGCTTGCTTGGCTCTCCTGTGGCTTAGAAAAATGTCTGAAAGGTTTGGAAATGTGCAACGAAGAACGTGGACTCGGAAAAAGTGCTGAAGACGACTTTGCTCGAGGCTTCAAGTTTTCTTTAATCAATGAAATCAAAAAAATGTATTGATACCTTTTTTTGATTGATTTTTGTTTTTTTTCGCACGAAAATCCAATTTTACTCTTTTTCCACGCTCTGATTTCTGTCTCTCGAAAAATCGGTGAGGTCCCGATGAATTAATTCATTAATTTAAATATATAATTGCAATAAATAGTGAATTAGCATATTTAGGAGAAGATTTTCGATATAAAATTGATCCTTTTCATAAAACGAGTTGTGGTGAAAAAAAAATTGAAAAAAACAAAAACAATTTATAATAACGAATATAAATTTTGTATTTTTTCAGCTTCCGAAGGTACATCGTGGGTGAATGTTGTAGGACGTTTGATACCAATAAAGAGACATCGAATTCGCGGTATGGACGTATCGAAACAACGAGGGAAATTCGATTGTTGCAATTGCGGAAAGACTTACACGTATTATCGTTCGCTTCGCAGTCATTTACTTTGGGAATGTGGAAAAGAGCCACGTTTCAGCTGCCCTTATTGTAATTTTATAACGAAAAAAAGATATCAGGTGTATTCGCATATAAAGAGAATTCATCCGGACCAAGCGGTTTACGCCTTGGACAAACAGCGACAAGACTCATGAATAAACAATTAACGACAAGTTATCTTTCAACATTTGTCCATCAATGAATGTCATATCCCGCGATTATAATGATTTTCATCATTCGTTTTTTTTTGACAGTTGGTTTTTTGGTTACGGTTGTCCCTTTTTTTATTGATTATTTTATCCACCAAATCCCATCTCGATATTATTATTTCAACATCTCGAAATCTCACCAGATTGTCCTAAAGAAAAAACATTATTTTGATTACAGTGTTTTTCGATGAGCCCTGGGAGAAGAAACTGCCGTGCCTCGTGCCAGTGATGAAGAAACAACGCAAAACAACAACTCGCAGAAAAAAACGAGCCTCTAATCAACGAGGAAAGTTTATATGTCCGAATTGTGGCAAACGATATCGTTACCAACGTGGATTGTGGAGTCACTTGTCGTACGAATGCGGCACAGCTCCGCGCTTCAGTTGTCCCCATTGCAACAATTATAACAACAAAAAACAACGATCCCAAGTTTATGCACACATCAGGAGAGACCATGGCAATCGACCAGTTTACGCTTTGGATGCCCAGCCGCAAGAATAATTATCCTCGCTCTCATTTTTCTACTCTTATGCTTTGCGCGTCAATTTATTTCTTTTCACTTGCAAATTCTTTCAAATTTGCAAGACAGAATTACTCGGTAGCCGAAAGAATTAAGAATTTCGTGGAAAAACGCACAGATTTAAAGACAAGAAAAAATTAGATTATAAAATTATTGCATTTATTCGTTAAAAAAAACACGAAAATATACATATTGAATTTGAAAAAAAAAACAACAACAAATGTGCAAGCTTATGCTCACATTCGGACGCATCAGATGTCAATGTAAATCCGTCTATTCCATGCATATGCTTGATCGAAAAATTAATCATGTTTGATGAATCCGTTGAATTCTCTTCAATAAACGATACTATAATTTTTATATAAACCCGAATCGCTAGATTATTTTGTCACAAATAATGTTATCAGGATTTTATAATTGTTGGTGATGAAAATATTGGGAGGCAGGCGTCGACGGATAAAGGTCTTTTTTTCAAGGCTTTTCAAGTGTCAGAATATTTTGATATTTTAACTTTCAATGACACAGACCGGTGCGTGTTTTTTGTTTGTTTTTAAACCGTTTTATCATCATGTAACAGTCCAGCGTGTAATAAAGTTGTGCATTGAGATTGAAGAGTATTTTTTAAGATGTTACAAGAGTGAATTCCTATTTTTCAGAATGTAACACATCCGGATGGAGAAATGATAATGAGAGGTCGATGCCAATGAAAAGAATACGATATCGCAATCCATCCAACAAGTTTGACGGACCCGGACAGTTCGACTGCCACGATTGTGGCAAAACGTACACATGGCTCCGCGGACTTCAGAGACACTTGAAGTACGAATGCGGCAAAGCGCCGCGGTTCACTTGTCCTTATTGCGATTATATGGCGAAGCACAGATTTTACGTATATTCGCACATCAAGGGCAATCATTCGACCAGTGCGATTTACGCTTTGGACACGCAACAAGAAAAATGAAATACTTTTTTTTATTGACATTTATTCCACGATGTTAAACCCAATAAATTATCATAAAAACGCCCGAATAATCAAGAGCTTTTATTCGACAACAATCGATTTGATTATTGATCCATTTTTTTTTCTTTATTGTTGCTTCAATGTTGCAGTATTTATATTTATAATAATTTTGTGTGTTGCAGGTATCAGATGCGTCAAAAAGGAGCATCTCATTGATCGCTCTTCTCCTCGTGGAAGTTTAGAACGAGCGGCGAAAACACGCAGCGGAAAATACGACTGTCCGAAAACAAGCAGCGGAAAATACGACTGTCCGAATTGTGGGAAATCGTACAAATGGTTTCGAGGACTCAACCGACACAGGAAATACGAGTGTGGCAAAAAAGCAAGATTCCATTGTCCCTATTGCAATCACGTCTCTAAATTGAGACCCAATGTTTATTCCCATATCAAGAAAACTCATCCGTTTCACGCCATCTACGCTCTTGATGAACAATAAGACATTTTCTTGTTGGATTATATTAATTATTCAATAAAAATACACTTTCGTTGATCAACAGAATATATTTTATCCTCATATTTAGGATTTTTCAATTGTTAAGCCACGATCAATGTTGATGCTTTTCATTTCGATTTTCTTTTAATATATACATTTTTTTTTTTCAATTTTTTTACCCTTACGGGCGAACCAGAGTTTTTATTTCATTTGTATTTCTCTTTTTTTCCGAAGCGTTGTTGTTTCCCATTGAGTGTTTGAAAATTGCATCAAAATTTACAAAAAAACAAGATCTTCGTGATGGACACATCTTTTTTTACTTCACAATGCACTCTTCGATCACGTATGATTGTTTAGTTGAATAAACGATTGAAAATAATCGAAAATCATTGATTTTTTGGGATAAAAAGTCATAAAAATACATCGAATGATAATTTTTTGTTTCAGGTTTTGATAACGACGCCTTCGAGAGATCGGACGATGGGGTCGAACACATTATTCCAATTGAATGGGAAAGCTTTAGGAGTCTACCGACTTATTACAATAAGTCGGAAAATTATGTATTTCCTGCGCCTCACAGAGTCAAAGGAAAATACGATTGTCCAACTTGTGGAAAATCTTATCAGTGGTATCGATCTTTACATCGACATTTACAATACGAGTGCGGTAAAGAACCGCGATTTACGTGTCCCTATTGCAATTATTTGGCTAAACAAAAACCTCACGTTTATTCTCACATCAAGAACCATCATCCCTCGCTAGAAGTTTACGCCCTTGACAAAAAGAGACAAATGTGAAAAAAAGTGTTTCTTCACTGAACGAAATGATTTTACATAGATACGTATTTGTGTGGCTGTGTCGTTTTAAGAAATAAATACAAAGAATTTACGACTTGGCTGATTGAGGGAAAGGAGAGAAGCAAAAAAACGTCATTCCTGTTTTTTTTTTTAAATCATTTTTTTCTAATTGTATTTCTGCTTCATTTCTGTACCTCAAACGAAATATTAATTCTTGGGGAACAGAAAATAACGCGGTGCTCGTCGAGTTAGGTCCAAAATTTTATCATTTAATCCATTTATTTATTTTTTCATGCCTTTACCCTTTCTCTTCGTTACCATTTATTATGAAAAATCTATTTTAAGTTACAGCTTACAAAAAAAGAAAATATTATCGATTTTTATTTTCATGCGTTCGGTGATGGCTTGCCCCAATTCCTTCTTTTCCCTCCTACGACGTTTGTTTTATTCGAAGCCTCTTGTGCTTGCTGGAGCCTTGGGTTTCAACTTTAAATAAGTGTCCAAATGTCATGAAACTGTTTTTACTCATTAAATTGAAACTTGTCCGCAGGCTGGCTTCCGGTTCTCTATCCTCATCGCTCACAAAGGAACCACGCGAAAGATATTGAGCTCAGATACGCGTGTCCTCATTGTGGATTTCGGAACAAACGGAAAGACCATCTTTACAGACACATTAGAAGCAAACATCCCGGAGAAGCAGTTTGCTACATAGATTTGGCCACGCTACCAAATTACGATCAATTCGTTTGAAGAAGAAAACGAAAAATCCTTATTTTTTTCATTAAAAACTATAATTAAAACGTTCCTCGTTCGATCGGTTTTTTAAATTGATTTTTTTCTACAAATTTTCTAGAAATACTATTTTCAGCATTCAATTTATACTCGTTATCGTTTGGACGAATTATTATCATCAGATTATTCAGCACAACAGATTTTCTAAAGCATTAAAAAAAAACAAAATCAAACAATCAATGATTTACGTTCATCGCAATTATATTTTTCACCACGACTACTGCATGATCAAATGTATGCGTGTGCGCGTGCTTGTGTGTCTGACATGAAGAAGAAAAAAAAACTATCGATTATCCATTGATTATTGGTAATTATTAGAATTTTCGTGAATTTTTTCAATTTTTTTTTTTTTTTAATCATTTATGAGCCCAATGAAGGGCGAATAAAAATTTTCATCGACGTGGAATTATAATAACCCCGAGGACAAAAATGCACGATGGGACTCGACTAATCTCTATATTTTTCTTTTTCGTTCGTTTCAGAAGCACTTGGAAAAGGATGGATTTGTGTACGTCGTGTACCCAGAGAGAGAAATTCTTACAGTGATCAACATCGGCATCCCTGCCCAAAATGTTTCCGAAGTTATAAACATCGGAGTCACATGATACGTCATTACAGATACGAATGCGACACGCCTCAAAGATTCGAATGTCCTTACTGCAAACACCATCTACGCCAGAGAACACATGTTTGGACTCACATTAGAACCTTTCATCCGAATCAAGAATTGTATTGTATCGATATTGCAACGAACACGAGGCTCACGCGACAAGATCACAGGATCGAGTGAAACTTTCTTTTCGTCTCGCAAACGAGCTCAGGGGGCCTTTCTTGTTTTGTTTTTTCGAACTGAAAACTATTGCTCGAACCCTAGGCACGAAAAAGAATTTTTTTTGTTCCTTGTTTGTTTATTTTAGAGATTTAATTGTTGAAAAAATTGAAATATGAGCTCGAAGTCTTTTCAATGTGCCAAGATTCTTTCTTCCTTTCGACCACGAAAATCAGGCGGTACCAAAAGTTTGACAACAAAGCGATTTTCAGCTCAAATGTATTTTGTAAATTTATTGATTTGTATCATTTAATTGTTGTGTCAAGATACCTCGACGTTTTATTGTTGGCGCGGATACGTTTTGAGGATTATTGCGTTTTTTTCTTCACTGTAAAATATTGATCGATAAATATTTTTCAACAAAAGTATTTTAACGTGTTTGTTATATTTAGAGGTTTAGAAAATCCTTGGATAATGATTTCCATAATGTTTTTTCTTTGAAAATTTATTTTTATGCATCTGATCCATTTAAAATCTGTCTTTGATCGCCTTTCAGAATTCAACGCTGGCAGAACAATCGACAGAGGCGAGAGATCAGTTCGGACGTACAACACATCGAAAAAAACGTACGAGTGTCCGAGGTGCCACAGGCGATACAGTTGGGAAAAATCGATGTTGAAACACTTGAGATATCAGTGTCATCAGCAAAAACGCTTCGAGTGTATACATTGTTCAAGAAAGTATCATCAGAGGGATCAAATTGTCCATCATCTTCAATCCCGCCATATTGAGGAGGAGCAAATATATCGCGACGATCGTCTCCATTCTTTTATCACGTTAATGTGAAGCAAAAAATTCGGTAGAGTATAAAGAAATGAAAAAAAAGAACAAAGAATAAAAATTATATCTGAACGAATTCGACCGAACGTATTTTTTTCTCACTTTTGTTGTGAGCAACTATTTTACTATATTTTTATTTTGCAACTGAAAAATGAAACCAATTGTGTCGCTTGTGAATTTTTTTCAAAATTGTGTGACGTGTCCAGCCAATAATTTTGGTATCGTGTAAAAATCATATTGTAGCTAAAAAAAATTATTGAAGAAAAACCGTCTAATCTGTAGTGTTACTTTTTTTTCTTAAATTGCATCGTTTTCAGTCTTTTTTATAAATATTTTTTTGTTTCTAGGACTGTCAATGTAAAATAAATGGCAAAAATTCTTCGAGTAACGAAATAACGTTAAAATTTCAGATTACTATGGAGCGCGGATGGACATGAACCAATTTATTCAAACGACGGAATATAGTTTCGAAGAAGAATATGGATTAAGAAGAAATTTATTTCAAGAAACTGATTTACTGATGAGACAACCCGGCGACGAATCCTCCAACTTGCCATCGTCGTTTGATCTCTCGGGAACAACGAACAAACCATTTCCTTGTCCCAGGTGCAAACGTTCCTTTACCGTCAAAGGAAACATGACGAGACATCTGAAATACGAATGTGGCCAGGAACCGAGGTTTCAATGCCCTTATTGCTATTTTCGAAGCAAACAGACTTCGAACGTAATGTCACACGTGAGAAGTCGACACATTGGTGAAAAAGTTCACGTCGTTCATCTCGACGTTACGAATTCGTAAAAACGAAAAAAGACACCAAATTTTAAGCGATTTTAATTTTACAGTTTTTTTTTTTACATTTTCTCATCATTCTTTCTTTTTTTTTGAAAGATGAGCATTTTTGTTTGGACTCTACGCGTCACGAGTGTGTAATTCGCGAAAAACGAAAAAAAAACAAAAAACTGTAAATAAATTCCCTTCTTAATTCACTACGAATTTCATAAATTTTTTCTCATGTTTTCTCTTGTTCCGGACTATCGTTTATTCTGAGTGACTTGCAGGTTTACCAGAAAGATGAAAAATGACCGTGTTACATAAACACTAACGCTCGGACTATTTCATTTTTTCAGATCTTTTCAACATGGATTTTTATGTGAACCTGGAGGAGCCATTGGGCGGCAAAGTGAGTTACGATTCTTCAGGAACACTTCAAGAAAACGCTCGTTGGTACTGTCCAAGGTGTTTCCATAGCTTCAGTCGTAAGGACAATCGTAATCGTCATTATAACTTCGAGTGCGGACAGGAGCCTCGTTACAAGTGTCCTTACTGTGAATTTCGTAGCAAGCAGACGTCTAACGTGATGAAGCACATTAGAAATCGTCATAAGGAGGAGCGCGCTTACGTGGTGCGTCTGCAGTCCAACGATTTTTACGAAAACTATTGAACTGCGTGTGCATGAAATTGATTTTGAAAAACGTTGGGATTCTCAAAGACGTTTTCAGCAGCTTTCTTCGTCGTGAATCGTCAGATTTTTTGTAACGAACGAAATTAACGACAGAAGAGAAATAAAATTTTGACATCAGCAACAAAAAGAAGGTTTTTTCGTTTTGAATGCGAAATATTTGAATGAAAATTGAATTTTACGACGTCGTTATGTGATAGAATCATGTGCAAAGGTGTTTTATGAACTTTCTGGTGCACCATTTCATTATTTGTTTCCTTTTTGATTGACGTACAACGAGAGTTTGCTCTGCAGATGAGCGTCCAGCTCGTCTCTCTGCTTGCGCCCGGAAATGAGCCGATATTAACAATCCGGTATTTGATTTTCTTGTTTTCAGATCATTTCAAAATGGACAATGGAATGGATAGAGCGGTGGCAGGTCCCAGCTCAAAATACACGACATTCCCTTGGGCCTATCGTCGACAAAAAAGTCTCACGTATTGTCCAAAGTGCATGCGTGGATTTACACTCAAGAGCAATTGTAAACGTCACTTGAAGTACGAGTGTGGTCAACTGCCGAGATTTAAGTGCCCGTACTGCGAGCTAAGAAGCAAACAAACCTCACAAATCTATTCGCACATTAGACGAAAGCATCCTGGTGAAAATGTCTTCTTCGTCGATCTTCATTCTTAATGTTCTCGTTGCCCAAGCATTCTGTACAATTGCTTTAATATTAAAAGAAGAAGAAGAAAAAACGAACGAGAGGAAAAGAATAATAAAAAAAAAGTATAGTTTCTAGAGGCTACTAGATCCTTTCTCTTTTTTTTTTTTTTTGATTTCCCACTAATTGTCGAATGGAAATCGATCGAGTATTTTTACTCTCAACGTTTCTCCGTACCTCGTATTTTATTCTCAAACGTTTCGAACAACTATTTCGATTCTATCGCAATTCTCATTAATTTCTTATCTTCCTCGCCAGCTGCTTGTTATTTCATTTTTACAAAACGACTGACTCCATTAATTTTTATGATTACAGAAACACATCGGATGGATCATTCGTACGGGAAGCGAGAAATTCCTGAACCAGTTTTAACGCAAACCAAGGAACGTACTCCAATACGACGGACTGTATATCGACCGGATTACCTTTGTGCCAAATGTGGCAGAGGCTACGAAGCACATCAAAGTTTAGTGCGTCACATGCGTTACGAATGTGACGTTGAGCCCAGATTCAAATGTCCCTATTGCGATAAACGCTGCAAACGATTGTCAGCCCTCGACGATCACATTCTACGAATGCACAAGGGCATGAAAGTTTACCATATTGAGTTACCGCGCTGAGCCATTTTTTTTACAATCGTTCCTGCTGGACTGTCGAAATCTGGACTATTCTTTTTCTTTCAAATTCAAACCTTCGAGACGGAATTTTTGTGTAAAATGCAAAAGAAAAAAATACGAATTTCATCTAATCGTGTTTCTTCGAGGAGCGATAGAAAATTCTTTGTTTGTTATAATTTTTCTACGTTTTTTTGCTGCTTTTGTGAAACAAAATGTCAAGTATATCCGTAGGCCGAATATTGCACAATAAATAAATGATTTGTTGAGTGTCTCAGGAAGTAAATCGTTGTCGAAAGTTCTGATTTCTTCAGTTGTGTTGAGTCACAGAAGAATGTTGGATTATGCAGTGTCTAGGTGAATGTTTAAGACTTATGAACATAGTTGCAGTTATTTTGTTGTTGTTCACGATCAATTGGAAATTGAACGCGTTGTCGATTCGTTTCGGGTTTTCGTGTTCAGCGTCGATCGTAACTAATGAAAAAAATGGTTGTTTATTTACAGGTCGCGAGGGCCGATCGGTGATAAAGTACGAGGACGAGATCGAGCATTCCACGGAGGCGATGGACGAGGACTATTGTGAAGTTTACCTGGGAAATTTGTCGTACGAAGTTGATCCAAAAGTGAATTTCGAAGGAAGTATTTCAAAGAGAATGCAGACACGAAATTCGTCGGTTTTTGGCAACAAACATTCGGGGAGGCATCACTGTCTTCGCTGTTCGAAAAGTTACGTTAACGCCTGGGGCCTCAAACGACACGTGGATTTTGAGTGCGATCGACAACCCCAGTTCAAGTGTCCATACTGCGGAATAAGAATGAAGCAGCGTGGTCACATTTATCGTCACATAAGACGACGTCATCGTGGAAAACACGTTTATTCGATAGATCCTCAGTAAAAACGAATGGAAAATCTGCGTCTGATCGTCGACTGCAAAACTTACTCGTAAAACGAAAAGAAACAAATGTGACTAAATACCGACGATCATTGATTTCGGTATTTTATTTATTCCAGTATAAAAGTATTATTGGGAACGATGCGAAAGAAATATAACGATTATTTCCGGCTGATTGATATCCAGGTTATTTATAAAATTTTCTTTATTTTTTCCAGATATGTTGCTACGTCCCTGTAGAACATTTATTTATTTAGGTAGAAATAGAACCAGTTTTACACAAGCATGCTTTCGCTCGGAGAAGCTCCAAACATTTTTTTTACACCGAACTAAATATACGTTTGACGATTATAAGAATCCCAACGAATGGATAAAAGGACTTGATAATATAAAAATAAAATGAGTAAATAAAGTCATTAATTTACCTTGATATTTATCTCTCTCTCTTTCTCTCTCTCTCTGGTTTATTCAAATAATCATTAAACTAATTTTATATTATTTGCTTTTTGTTTGTTCGACTCTGCACAATAGATAATCCATCGAGAATGATGACGTCGAAGAATCTCCTGAGGAATTATCCCGTACTTCCATTTATCAAGGATCTCGCTACGATATGGATGGTGAAGCAGCGTACGCAATTTCCATATCGTTGCGAACAGTGCGGAAAGGGCTATCAGCATCGAGCCACTCTCGTACGTCATACGCGACATGAGTGCGGCAAGGAGCCACAGTTCAAGTGTCCATACTGCCCCCATCGTACCAAACAACGTGGAAATCTTTATCAACACATAAGAACCAATCATCCGGGAAAAAATGTCTTTTCGAGTAGCATCTAGCGTGGAGACTGAGAGACATTATCGATGAATCGTCATCCAACAATGCACACGTTCTTACCATCGAAGATTCTTCGTGCCTAAATATCTCCTTATTTTTATTTTTCCTTTTCTAAATACCTCATTTTTACACGATAAACTCTTCCTTTAGTTTCTCGAACGTAGTTTTTAAAAAAACCAACAAATAATATATAAATACATAGGAGGGTGGGACGAAGCAGAAAAAAGACATTCCTATGGAAGAATGTGAGAAAATGTTGATGCATTTTTTTTGTGATGTAAATTTAATAACGGGTGTCGCGAGACAGCGTCGTCGCTCCCGAGCAACGAGTATCGACGATTTGTGCTTTGAATTATCTTGTCTAGATAGCAAACCCAGTCCCCTCGCGCCCTCGAACAAATGATTTTTCAAAACGAGTGACAAGTCTTAAGAGTGAACAGAGAGAAAAAGGGCCGATAATAGAAAATAATAAATTATCATTCTACCTCCACCAACTTAGCTTTAATCGCTTTTTTTAATCGTCGATCTAAGAATACTTCGAGTAATAAAAGTGTACAGGATATTTATGTTTTTATTTCGTTAACATTTTTATACTATATATTTCAACGGCTTATTGTGTTGCGAAGTAATGTCGCAGCTTTGCAATACCAAGTTATTGAAATAAACTTGAAAACGCGTTGACTAATTGCAAATATTCTAATAATTTCGTTTCACAATGTCCTTAATATATTCGTACCACTAATTTTTTTTTTTTTTTACTCTTTTCCCCCACGAAAGTCACACCTGTCGTGAGGAATAATATAAAATGATAAGAATAACACGAAAAAAAAAATTAATAAAATATGTGAACTCGATCCTGACATGAGGATTTTTACTGATTTCAGGATCTTCCTTGCCCTGGTCGGATTATCAGCAACAATTCTATTACGAACCTCGGAGTGCGCCACCTCGTCGTCCAACGCAACACAGAGCAGGAGTCTCATCGAAAAGTGCTCGCGATGCCGATGTTTGCGTTGACAAACAGCCTGGCTGCTTCAAATGCCCGAAGTGTGGAAAAGGATATCGATGGTTGAGGAACATGAAGAATCATCTGAAAGTCGAGTGCGGTAAAGACCCGATGGAGTGCTGTCCTTACTGTCCTCACAGAACGAAATACAAGAGGAGTCTGCAAAAGCACATTTTGCGAATACATTGTGCTTGATCGACGCTCAGGAACTTTGATTAATTGTTATTTGTTCGTCGATGAATAATAATACCGTTAGTAAATTTTGTTGTACATTCAGAAAAAAATACGTCGTTATTATCGCATTAAAAAAAAAAACGAAATTGTGAAGAATTACGAATGTACGAGTCTTTCCTTTGACATCGTCCTGGCTGTTTCGTTGAGAAAGTATCATCGATTTTCTGATTTTATTGGATTTTCGATGGTTTTGTCTCGGGTTTTATTGCAAATTAAAAAAAAAATTGGAAAATTGGAGAATTCGAGCGTAAACGGAGCGTGAATGAATCGTCGATATACCTGTTTTATTAATATTTGTTTATTTTTCGTTTCAGGAAGTGAATATCGGTGCGAACGCTGTGGACGAGTTTACTCGTGGCGGAAAAGTCTGAATTTACACATTCGCGAGTGTGGATTACCGCCGAGTCAACAATGTCCTTTTTGTCCTCATAAGACGAAACGAAAGGGGAACATGAATGTTCACATTAAAAAAGTTCATAAACTTCGTTTGTCCAGAATGAGAAGTGTTTCTAAACGATACTGAAACAATATTATTTGTCGTTTATTTCTTATCCACAAACTTTTTCTCATATTTTCTTCAAAACGAATACATTCTTTTCGAGTTTTTCTTTCGTTGGATCAAACCGAAGGGAAAATGAATGAATAAAACAGCAAAAATCACTATTCATCCGCTTTTTATTCAAATCCTCGATTAATTATCGACTTTTTCCTTGGGCACTTTTCGTCACCAAAGGCTTTGGATACCCGTCCCTCGAAAAAAAAAGAAAAAAATTCAATTCATGCTTATTTGCCGATTAATCTTGTCGTGGAACTTTTTACTGACTAGCAATTTTCGTTTCAGGTGTGACGTACACGTGCGATTGGTGCGGACGACATTTCGCGTGGCCCTCGAGTCTTCGTCTCCATCAGAAAATGGCGTGTGGAAAACCTCCGAGTTTCGTCTGCAGTATATGCGGTTACAGATCGAACTTCAAGGGCAATTTAAAGCGACATTTGTACTCGTTACACATGATAAAAATGTCCTGATAATTAACGAGATTTTCGGATTATTTAATAACGTCGTACCTTTTTCCCTTCTGTCTTTCTTAACGTAAGTTCCAGGAGATGTTGATGATCGTCAGGAGGAAAGGAGCAGGCACGTCGATATGAGTCTCGCGAGTAAAATACCAAAGTTGCTTGAATTTGGGCAAAAAATCATCATCAGACCGTCAACAGCGAAGTATCCTGCAAAATAAAGAAAAAGAGAAGGAAACGATGGGGTGGTGTTGAGACACCAAAAATTTCAAGGTTTATCAAACTTATCAATTTATTTCTTTTTTTCGTACATTTTCTTCATTACGTTTTATTTATTTATTTGTTTATATTTAGATATTATTAATTTTTCATTTCGTGAGGCATGCGCTTCGATGTTAGCGACTAGCCAGAACCACGTGTTCATGTTGATTCGTTTGTTTGCATCTATTCAGGCAAAAAAAATCATAACAAAAACATATTTACACGAGAAAAAAAAAATACACACGTACACATTTTCCAGTCGTTGTCCAGCTGTCTCGTGGATTCGTAAACCTCGATTGAGAGGCTGTTCGATAATCACGAGCCTGGAGTTAGGCTGACGATAATAAAAAGTTGTTGAATTTAATTCGTCAATATTTTGTACAATTGTTTTACAGATGCTCCGCTGTTCCCGATCGTTAGGCCTCGACTTCACGTCTGTCCACGCTGTGGACAAATGTACTCTTGGGCCTCGAACCTGAGAAAACATCTCAAGGTTGGCTGCGGAATGGTCACCTGCGAGACACACTTTTCCTGTCAGTACTGCCCTTACAGATCGAGGATTCAAGCTAGTTTCTTGAAGCATCTACTATCGGTCCACAATATCAAGTAGACCGGAGTGAAGAATCAAAAGGAGGACGGAATGAGAAACGAAAGAAAGACTAAAAAATCATGTTTTCGCGTGTGTTTCACGTATGGATGAATATATGGACGGTGCGAATTTTTTTTTTCCAACTACAATAGTCTAACGATAGAACGAGCATCAAACCGGTATAACGTATATTATTTCCCGTATATTCCGCGTAGCCTTGACTACCCATAACTTCGTATAAACTAGAAACAAAAAAAACAAATCGATGAAAAATCCACTTGTAACCGTTTTCGACACTTTCGTTTACTTTCCAATGACATTTGTTAGGATAGATCTACAATATTTTACAGAATTAACCAACACTGTAAACTGTGTGTCCAATGTTCCTATTTAGGATTAATCGGCTCCTCTTTAAATTCATTGTTTATCTTGATTTTTCGTCAATATCAATTTTATTATCGTACCACTGTGCAAAAATATGATATTAATACTCCAAACTTTATCCTTTTTGACAGCAACATCCGTTGCAGAAAAGTTATTAATTTCGCAATCTATCAAATTGAATTGTCATTCATTTCTGAGTTTTCATTCAAAAGATAAAAAGTGACAAGTGTTTAGCTCAATTTTGGTGGAACATTTTTCGGAGCGAGATAAACATTTGCCAAGTTTCACATTGAGCCTTGATCGTGACAGTTGAACTTCCTTAAACGTAAAAAAAAAAAAAAACAGAAAAAAATGACTGCTAAAATAATCAAAAGTTTATATTTCAAACGATTTACAGAGTTAAACGCTCGAGTTGGACGAATGTTCACATGATTTATTGACGAGGACTCAATGTCGTGAAAAAAAAAACGAGAAAAAAAAGAATCACAAAATATTTTTCCTGAGATTTCTTAACGAGAGAGTTTATTCCGAAATCACGAGAGGGACGGTGCAAATAAACAAAAGCAATCGAAATAGTCGATGAATAAAAGAAACTAAAAAGAAACTGAGTATCGACGTAACGAGAGATAATCATTTAGTCATGTAGACATTTAATTAAGGAACTGTGTCGTCGATAATCGCAATGCGTTTATATAGAGCGTTTTAAACGCGATATACATTGCAGATATTACGAGTATAAAACAAAAAGTAACACTGTGTGCGTGTGTGAATTCGTGTGTGTGTCTGTGTGCGAGTGTGCCATGAAAACGTTCACATCGCTATATACCATATTATGGTTTCTACGATTTTTTTTTTTTTTTTCCAAATAAACTCATGTAAATACGCGGCACTATGTTTCGAGGGAACTGTCTAACCAATCCCACATTCTCTCTAATTTTACAGGATCATCGTCCGCCTCGTAAATCATCATTCATTCAGTTTGCTACTTTTTTTTCTGTTTTTTTTTTTTTCTTTTTTTTTCCTTGCAGGAACATACTCCCGAATTATATTTGATTTATTCTCGCAGAGTATCGTTGAACTTATACACAAAGTTATTTTCTCTATCTGTTACAGGCTTTGCGGCCCTTTGGGACGACTACAACATCGTTAAACCCGAAGATTACGACGAACGTGGCTCTGGAACTTTTCTGCAGATGCGCGGTGGCAACTCGAGCCAACAAAACATCGCTTATCATTTCAAGCCACTGCAACGCAGCAGCGTTAGAAAATCGAAAAGTCACAAAAATGTGGTGGCGAAAGGAGGCTACAAATGTAACAAGTGCTCGAAAACTTATCGATGGAAACAACATTTGGTTGAACACGTGAAAACGTCGTGCGGATCAGCGAAAGAAGAACACTGCCCGTTTTGCAGCTATTGTACCAATCGGAAATGGAACTTGAAATCCCACATGAAACGCATCCACACGGTTACCTCATGAGGAACGAAAAGCCTTTTTTGTTCTCCACTTCGTAAAAACTCGTCTTGAAAAAATCATTTCCATCGGGTGTTTAGCAAAGAAAAATACATTTGATCAATGATTCGTGAAAATTAAGCATTTAGAGTGTAAATTGTAAGAAACATATTTCAATAATAAAATAGTGCCCTCGTCAAGGATCGTCACGATTTTAATGCGATTTGTAACACGAATGAATCTTGTCGCATAACCCACTAACTCGCGTCAAGTCTCCGTTCGCTTCGTTTTTGTCATTTAAGATTATCAACTAATCTTCTTGTATCGTTTTTTTTTTCCAATCCCCAGGACACCGGATTCTTTTACCTGGCCAACGAATAAGTCAGTGTACCGATGATCCGGAACAAGTTTTGCAGGCAATGGAGGCTGTCAAAAATGGACTTTCGCTGAGAAAAGCCGCCGCACATTTCGCCGTTGCCAAATCCAGTCTCCATCGTTATCTTCGTCTAGGTTTTCCATCGCGGGGACGTCACAAGCAACAATACGGACGAAAATTGGGTCATTGAAGATTGTACGAGATTTTTCAAACATTTTTTTCTTTTTGTTTCTGTATAAGAAATAAAAATGTGCGACGATACGCCACCTCGAAAGACGTTTCGATATTTTTTTCACAAATTCGATGGTGTTGGTGGAATTATTTGTTTCTTCGATTTTGCTTGGTCCAGGATTTTTTTTTTTTTTTTTTTTTCACGGAGAGCGGACGGTTCTATGGGAATCGACACATTTACTGATTTTTCGGATTAAATTTGTTGCAGGTTACTGGAAGTATCAATGTCCCGGCTGCGGCACCTCGTATCGTCACAAGAAAAATTTACTTCGACATTTGGCCGTCGAGTGCGGCAAAGAACCTGGATTTAAATGCGGATACTGCGATCACAGATCGAAGAGAAAGGGAAACGTGGTGGGCCACGTTAAACGAAAACATCCTGGTCTCGAAATCAAATGGATGATTGAAAAAAATTTGTAATTTCTGTGCATTTTCGCTTACGAGGATACTCGAGTTTCAAAAAAAAAAATCCAATTACAATGGAATTACAGAATAACGTTCGTATTTTTTTTTTTTTTTTTTCATATTTGGTTGTCTCCGAATCGTATACAAAAATAGATGAACTTTGAATAATTGGACGATAGTGAAAATTCGACTCTGAGACGTTTTTGAAGTTTACCAACAAAAGCGAATTATTTCGATAAAAGTGAACTCGTGAGAAGTTGGCGAGCTTTTATGGTTGTTTTCGTTAATTTTTTCTGCGACAACTGTATAAAAATTGTACATAAAACATGACCGTCAGAATCATTGTGTTTAAATGAATGACCTTTACTAAAAAAAATGATTTTTTTTAATTACAAGCAAAGACGTAACATGCGTGTTGGCGCTTAAAATTAATTTTTTTGTGCTGGGAAATGCTGTATGTCATAAAAATCAACGACTAATTCGATATTTTTTTTCTTTCGTGTTGTTTGCAGATGGGAACGTGATGGGTTATTTGAACTCGCCGAGGGTGACGTACTCTTGCAAAAATTGCGGCAAGATTTACAACTACTATTCGAGCTTGGCGAGACATTTGAAGCACGAGTGCGGCGTTGAGCCCAAGTTCCATTGTCCACTGTGTCCTTACAGAACGAAGCATAAATCGAGTCTCAATACTCATCTGAACGGGAGGCACATGAAAATCTTGAACGATTTTTACACGATA
Organism: Campoletis sonorensis; assembly: GCA_013761285.1. Lineage (NCBI taxonomy): Eukaryota > Metazoa > Arthropoda > Insecta > Hymenoptera > Ichneumonidae > Campoletis > Campoletis sonorensis. The sequence continues at coordinate 1,030,336 of JACEOJ010000110.1, forward strand.
CCGAACGGCAACGAGACCGCTGCTCCTTCGGACGGAAAGGATTTAAAGTTTTTGAACAATTGAAATCAACAGCAACAAAAAAAAAAAAAACAGTCACAGAAAACGAGAACGAAATTATTTTATTTCGACCGTGCATCGCTCGTGTGTGCGCGTGAACATTCGTCTAGATCATAGAATTAAAAATAATACTTAAAAACAAATGAACCGTTGACGGAATTTCGTTGTTTTTCTATATTTAAAAAAAAACAAACAAAACAAAAGTCCTGGGTATTTATACGAATGAGAAAATTTCGTAATAAAATGTTAATTTATAGACATCATTTTCGCAATGTTTATGTATTGTTTATGATTGCTTTGCAAACATGTTTTCGCTCACTCTCTGGAATGATTGATGTATTATTTAAAAATCAAAAAAACAAACGAAAAAAAAAAAATAACAACTTTGTTTTAAACGTTCTCAGGTCGTTGGCGCAGAAGCGGTCCTGAAATTATTCAGAAGATCTACGGTCGTAAGTTTCTCTGCCCAAACTGCGCCAGATCTTTCGATGCCGAACAATGGCAGAAACATCAGATGAAGGATTGCAAGAGACCACCAATTATGAATTGCCCTCACTGTTGTCACTACAAGAGCAAAAAAATGTATAATTTACGCAGACACATTTTGCACATCCACGGTCACGTTATGTAACTTTACTCAACGAGACTCGATAGTGTTGTATAATCAGCTCGATCATAATAAAAATAAAAACAATGTACTCGAATGAGCAATTGGAACGTAATCAAAAATATTTTGATTGATTTGGAAACGGAACGTTCAAATAATTGAGAAAACTCGATTTTTTTTTGTTCTCCATAAATTTAGATAATTGGGTACATTTCTTACGATTGTGTCTACTTTGAAAAATGATTCTAAAAAACTTGCATTTTTCTATGAAAGAGAAAAAATCAATCAAACGTATTTATTGATTGGCACACGACTCGATGATTTCCATCGATCGCCACGTTGACACTTATTGTTATTTTTGTTCTTGTTGTTATATGATTTAATGTTGTATTTTTGTTTTGTTTTCTAGTTACACTTGTTTATTGTCCGCGAGTAACGATTCCGATGCTTTGGAATATTCCAAGTGCACAAATGTTGAGATTCGTCGTGCTGACCGAGTGATTAATGATTGCAGGTTTAATCATCAACGAGATGTACGGAATGGGATCTTATCCCCGCAGGTTGCGCGGACAGGGACCTCTGGTTTGCGAGAATTGTGGGAGGCGCTATCATCAGGCGAAAAATCTACGAAGGCATGTTATGAATGAATGCGGCAAGGAGCCAAGTCTCCAATGTTCGTACTGTCCTTACAGAGCAACGTACAAATCGTACCTTGAAATTCACATGACGAAACACACGAGGAATCAGCAAACGGGAGCAATGTGTTTCAATCCTTACGAGAATCCATGAAGGAAGAATATTTATCGAATCGCTGGACTTGCGATAAAAGAGCAAATGAGAAACATCGAAACGTGTTTATGTATTTGAATAATTTGTAAAACGATGAGGATAAATGATAAAAGTAATAATTTACTTGGAGCAACAATTGCGCCGTAGTTTTTAAGTGGCCTTTCTCATTCGCAAACACAAACAATCACATTCCTTGAATGTTTTTACTTTCCGCCTTATTCATCTTTTATTTTCCATCATTCGAACGATCTCATCAATCTTTTTTTCAATTTTTCTTCTTTTTCTCTCTCTCTCTCTACTTTCTTTCGTTTTTATCTTTTGGCGGTAATTTTTGCATCCGTACAACCGTTTTGCTGTGGATATTTGTATCGTTTATTCATTTTTTAATTTTTTTTTCCACAAACAGATTCATAGGTTGTAAAAACTCGAAAGAAAAATGTTGGTTTTATTTTCTTTGCTTACAGAACGTTCGTACAGCGCTTCGAATTGGACGGTCCCAACGTTGCCATCGACTTCGCGCGATTTTTTCTCAAGGCGCTTGCGCTCGACGACCCAAAGTGCCGAAGCCATCCTCAGCGAGGGTTGCCGAAGAATAGGCTCGAAAAAATATCTTTGCTTGGATTGCCGCAGCACCTTTGCCCTCAAAGCCTCCCTCGTACGACATCAGTATCTCGAATGTACCAAAACTCCACCACCGCCAAAACGCCGAAGTGAGCCAAGATCAGGCACCGAAGCTAAACACGGAGGAGGAAGTAAAAAACACGATTGCGCCAACTGCGGCCGTTCTTACGCTTTTTACACTTCACTTTGGCGACATCAACACTACGAGTGCGGAATGGAACCAAAATTTGATTGCACCATTTGTCAAATCAAATTCGCTCAGAAGAGCAACCTCGATCGCCACATGCGCAATCGACACTGAAAACATTTCTCCTTCGCGTCAAATTTTCTCGATTCTTTCATTGACAGTCCACTGTTCTGGTTCATGATTTTCGAGAATTTGTAAACGAGGAGAAAGAGCGAGAGAGAGAAGAGAAAGGGGGGCCATTTTTATTTTTTATTTTTTGAACGATATTCCAAAGAAACGGAAATTTGTTTGTTGGCTTAATATTCTCGATGTACACTTTCGTAGGGAGAATAAAGAATGATAAATCGACATCCGAAAAAATAAGTTGTCCTAAAAACAGGCAAAAGTGTGTGTTTCCTGTTCCTCAAAGAAAAAAAAACACCAAAAAAACAAACACAAAGCGACGTTTTTCTCTTGCGCTCAAATTGACTCTAATCCAAGTAAATTTTTTTCTTTCTGTTTTTTTAGGACCTTCCAGAAGCCAGAGAAGATATCAACGAAGATCGAGACCCCTTAACGACGCGACTGTTGACGCTCCGTTCAAGTGCCCTAAGTGCGGCAGATGTTACAAAATGAAGAGAACTCTTTCGCGACACATGAATTTCGAGTGCGGTGGACAACGAAATTACGCCTGCCACGTTTGTCCCTCTAAGTACACGCAAAACATAACGCTACGTCGACATTTGTTGCAACGACACAATATCTACGTTCCCCCAATGTTTTCCGTTCCCAAAAGAATTTTCACTCCTGGGGACAAACGAATTTATTAGACGATCAAATTATTTATCGGCCAGACCGAACGCTATAAAATCTCATTATTTTCCGCATCAAATATTTATTTATTATGTTTTAGTCAAAATTTCTCGTTGCAGCGAACTAAAATCTGCAAATTGACTCATTGATTATTTAATATGACGATATGCTTTTGGATTTTATATTTACACTTTAATGTTATCAACTTAATCAACACGTTCAATAAGTTCTAGAAAAAAAAGGGAACTCACCGATATATAAATAGATAAATAAATAATAAACAAAATTCTAACAACAATCCAATCTAATATTTGTCTCACGATCAACGATTCTTTTTAACTCAAAATTCCCGACCCAGGGAAGTTGTCGTTCGATTTTGACGTTACTGCACATTTTCATGTCATTTATTGTTCCATATTTTTCTGTTGCTTTTAGATTTCTTCGGGCAGTCAAGGTTCTCGTGTCCAAATTGCGGACGCAATTACACCCAACGAAGCAATCTTCGCCGACACATGAAGTGGGAGTGCGGGGGAAAAAGAAGATTTGCCTGTGTTTATTGTGGCTATCGTTTCACTCAAAAGACAACTCTTCAACGACATCTCCAAAATATACACAACATCGCTGTCACTCATTCTATCGAGTTTAATTTATTATAGATACATTAAATTATTGAAAATGAGGTTTTCTAGATTTTGATCAAAGTTGTTGGTCCTCTTCATTTTTAGTGTCCATCAATTTAACAATACACATTTAATTAAACTCGATATTTTCTTTTGTTATTTTTGCGAAAGTTTTTTTTTTACACGAGAATAAAAATATTTATTTTACATATTCATCGTCAATCACGTTAATCACAATTTAACGAAATTGTGGTTTTTTTTAATTGCAGAAATTTTGGAAAAACTCGCCTCGGGCTGTCTTTTTCCTAAAAAAATTGGTTTTCATATTAAATTGAACTTTCCTCGTTTCAGGTCCTCATCTTGTATTTTTCGCTGTCAACGAAAACATCAAACATCGTCTGTTGCAAGATCGTCGATCTGAAGAAATGGTTCCTGACAAATTTGACTTTTCAACTCCCTCAACGTTTGGCAAGAAATCTTGTACTCATTCTATTAAAACAAAAAACTACGATTCCGAAGATGGACGAAGCGAAAAATCACAAAATTGACTAAACCATCGAAGATATTTTGATCTCGCTCAAAACGAATGATTTTTTTCTTTGATTTACAAGTTTGTCTTCATTTTGCCAATATTTTGCTCAAATTATTCTAGCTTTTCGTAGTTTTGCAAAATTTATAAACGCTGCTGTGCGAAAAATATGATTAAAAAAAGAATTAAATCAAATTCATCAAATTGGAAAGTAAACGGATAATACTCGATGGAACTGTATGACCAACAGCATAATTCGAAGAATGTATTTTGCGTCCATTTTAAGGACGAAGCGTCAAAAAAGTACGAGGAATCCTGCTAATGAATATTTTTCCATGCTTTTAAATTACAGAAACCGATGAATCTTGGGGTTCGTACGCGGAGTATTCTGGAAACGAGAGTACTCCTCAACGAGATCCGGTGTCATCGTCATGGATTCCAGAAACGGACAAGCCGTTCATGTGCACGACTTGCGGCAAGGGTTACACTCACGTTTTCACGCTGAATCGTCACCGTCGAACAGTCTGTGGAAAGCTGAGAAGTGCAGGTGGAAATTGGAGCTGTCCGCGTTGTCCGAGGCGATACGTGAACGAGGGAAATTTGGCGAGGCACGTTAAATTCGAGTGCGGCGTGAGGCGAAAATTTCGTTGCATTTTTTGCAACCACAAATTTACTCAGAGATGCAGTTTGCTGAGGCATTTGAAAGCTTTTCACAACGAGAATCCGGTTTATATGGATCCGAGTATCGCGACAGTGAGCGCTGACGAAACTTTCTCCAGGTCAATCGAGGGCCAAAAAAAATTTGCTCGTAAATAAAACGAACAGGGGAAAAAAAATGATGTAGTTCGTCGTACTTTTCTTTCGAATAAAAAACAAAGTACACTTTTCTGCCCGTGATTTTGATGAATTTATTGGCACTTTTTCGCACAGAAGATCAAATCAATTTCACACATTTTTTCGTCTAATAATCTTAAACTCTTTCCAATGTTTTATCTTTTTTTTTTGCCCTCTTTTCCATCAATAACGATATTGCTTCGTTTACAGATTCCAAGTACAATCGCTACGGGAGACGCCAGGCGGGACCGTACATTTGCGAGAATTGTGGACACGGATACATGCACAAATATACGCTTCAACGTCACGTAAGGGTCGAGTGTGGAAAACCACCCAGTTGGGCCTGCCCCATGTGTCCATACCTTGCCACTCACAAATCCAATCTCGTCAGACATTACAAAAACATTCATTCGGCTGTCATGATGTAGATTGCTGTTTGAATAAATGTACGTTCGTCGGCCGATGAAAAAGGGGCTTGTTAACTCGTCTTTTCCGATATCTTTTTACGAAGGATTCGAAAAAATCATTTTTACATAAATTATCGTCGATTTGGGTTGAATGCAGAAAATTCTTTGATTTTTTAATCAAATTTGTAAAATATTTTGTCGTATTTTATTTTTTTAAACAGCCAAGAATTCTTCGTGGTCATAAACAAATTTTTTGACAGTTTCTAGTCTTAAGCTCTTTTTATTTCTACGAGTTTCATGAATGATCATTTTTTATGATAAATCGTTAGATTCGTGTTATTAATTCCCTGACAAGACACTTGGTTTTTTTCATTTGTTGTTGCAGCTTTAGAATGGTCCATGGATCCAAACTATTCGTACGAGATGGGAAACGATTTTCATCGCGATCCCCGATGTCGAGGAACACGCTCGAGATCATTCGCTTGCTCGGTTTGTGGCAAATCGTACACCGTTTGGCGATCTTTGTGGAGGCACGAGAAATTCGAATGCGTCAACGCTAGACCCGCTATTTCTTGTGATCTTTGCTCTTACAAAAGTCCACACAAGTGGTGCGTACAAAATCACAAAAAAAAACATCACCGCGAAGATCAACGCAACCACTACGGTCCAACGTGAAATTCGAACCAACTTTCATTCATTCGGTCCACCACATTTTTCAATGACATTTCAATTTAATTGAAATGAAACGATTGAGACGTTATTTCAAAACAGTGCACGAAAAACTTGACTCATCGAACAACGAAAATAGACTTCATCTTCAGGAAAAATGCATTGGTGCATAATGAAATTTGCCAATTTTGAAACGATCGGGCAAGAAAAAAAAGTTCAAGTTGGACACGACATTTGGATCGTAAAAAGATCTGGAATTGGTGGAAACGTCAAAGAAAATGGAACGAACGATGTGGATGGAAGGAGAAAAGTGATTTTCCACCGAATTCCGAAGTGTATTTGCGTGGATAAAAAAACGAAAACTAAGAGTCATCGAAGAATCTTATTAATCAGTGGTTTCCAAAAAGACTAGAAAAGATCACGAGGCAGTAAGATTCCATATTTGACCAAATATTGACCCTAGGTCTGAGAAATTTTTGAATTTGGCAAAGGCCATTTCGAATGTTGGATTACTCGCAGTACAAAATCCTGAGTAATTATTATAAATGATAAAAATAAAAGGGTATTATTATTATTAATATTAATATTGTTCCCGCTGTCTTTGGAGCCGTGATTACAGATAACAACTTATACAATCTCGTTCCGCTATTACTAACGTGCATGAAAATGTCTCGTTCGAACGTCAATGAAAATGAAAGATTCATAAATTTTGTATAATTGCAGTGAAGCTGCCGAGGCGAGGCATCCTCGTGCAAACGTCAAAAGGAGCAGACGGGCTGTACACTTGTCAAATTTGCGGCCGTCAATATACATGGCAATCTTCACTTTGTCGGCATCTACGAGAGTTTCATCGATGATCGAGGCTGTAATCGAATTATTCGAATTTTACAGATAAAATTAGAAAAACTAGGTTTTTCTTTTTTTTTTACAATATTTTTTTTTCTACGAAGTTGTCAATATTTTTCCAGCAAATAAATCAGATGATTTTCATCTCGGATAAGAGATTGTCCTAAAAAAAAATCAGTTCTATCGTCTTCTCGAATCCCCGTGGCTTACTCACAATTAGATTGTTTTTTGCTTGTAAGTGCTTTTTTTTTTGTTGTTTCAAGAATGGAGTTTTGACATTGTTCCTTTTTTTTTAATTTTTTTCTTTTTCTTTTGATCGATTTTCGTTTCTTCCTTCCATACGTTTCAGGGATTTCCATCTAATGAATTATTTCTGTTTCTAGGCTATCGAAAACTCTACATTGGTGAACAAATGCTCGGCTACACTTGCACCAAGTGTAGCAAATTCTACAAGATGTGGAGTAACTATCTCAAACACAAGTGCGAACCGCCACAGTTCAAATGCTCCATGTGCCCGTTCGCAGCTTTCAAGGCGTTCATACTTCACGCTCATCAGGCTGAACAACACTTCAACGTGCCGTCTACTAATTCTTGAAACTCTTTCGACTCTTCATTCTCTCCCACGGTCGACATCTTTATTTTCATACTCATTATTGCCTCTGATGAGATTAAACACGTATTTCCCGAACATTTGGTTTCTTTTCAAACCAATTGTTCGATCATTGAAGAAATTTTCGTAAAAATACAAACCCTTCGAACCAAATTCATTTTAGCTTCGAGCAAAGTTTTGAAGAACGAAAGATTCGTAGTTCGTCGATCAATCGATTTTTATCTACTTCTCTTTTTCTATACTTTACAGCATTTATTAACGAGACTATTAATTCATCTTATATTATAAAATATCTGTCCTCAATGTTCCCACAGTTTCTCGAGTTTCGTAGCATTTGTATACTCGTGTATTTTCGTAAAGTCATGAAAAATAAATCTTCATATGAAAACATTTTTATTCCAACGCTGTAACGACGATTTCACTGTTTATATTTATATTTTTAACAAACAAATGTTAAAAATAATATTAGAAACAAGAAACAAAAGTACTAATCTGTTCCTCAACTTTTACATTTTTGTTTCAGGCTCTCACACACTGTAGCCAACGTTTTCAATATTTTCGAGTATAATAATCGATGAATCGTTACATTCTTGATATGTGGAAATCTGTCAAATCAATCGAAGGTTATCGAAATATTGGACTTTTGAGAAAAGCCATATTTCTTCCAAAATCGATTGCAGCAAGTTTAATGCTTTCTTCGTTTAAGCTCGAAAGAAAAATCATTTTAGTTTGGCCTGTTGCGATAATTGAGAAATGACTTTTCATCTGAAATCGTCTCGATTAACACTTTTCACCGAATAATATTTTATCTGTCAGTGTCTAATTTTTTTGTTGGCACGAGCAACAAAAATTGTTCAACGTGATTGTTTTGAAAAAAAAAACGATAAAAAAAACCACGTGCTTTGGATTTTTGCAGGTTTCGTCGTCGGGAGCTTGGCCCATACGTGCAAAACATGCGGAAATGTTTACATGTATCACAGCTCGTTGATGCGACACGTTAAAGAAGAATGCGGTCAATTGCCAAAGTACCAGTGTCCATTTTGTTCAAAGAAGACTAAATTGCACTGCAATCTGCTGAAGCACATGAGAAAAAAGCATCCTTTGTAATTTATCGCGGGAGCCTTGTTTGCCTTTCACGTTCAAACGGCACGTTACATTTTTTTGGCGAAGCTGATTGATTCGTCATTAGAATTTTTCATGGATACCCGTTTTGTGTAAATACATTTTTTTCCTTTTTTTTTTGTTCACGAGTGATGTTTTCTCGTTCCTTTTCCTCGATAAATGTTGAGTAATTATTGTTAAATTGATGATTAATCGACTCGACACGAAAACCAAAGTAACTGACAAACTTTTGGTATTTTTCTTTTTTCTTTTATTGCAGAATACAGCGTCTGTCTGGCTTGCTCCAAATCCTACAAGTGGAAAAAATCGCTCAACAGACACGTGCGTGACAGCCCCGAATGTTGGCCCGTTTTACTCAGTGCTGGAAACGAGGAATGCATCAAACAGATCCACTTCAAAATGCTCAACAACGTCAACACTTGAGTAAAAAAGGATTTTAAATTCTTATCATTTTATTCTGTCTAAATCGATGGAAAGGCGCTTTTAAATGATCGTTATGAATGAAATATTTCGTCTTTGTTTTTTCATATCACTCGTTAACATTTTTCTGTATTTTTCTATATTGAAAATAAATTTTATTGTATGTACCACCACTTTTTTTTCAGATCGAATCTTTTCAACGTCGTGTGCTAATTTTTCATGTTTTTTTTTTCCAGAATTTTTTAGCTCTAAGTACTAATTTTTTTGGCATGGGTCACATTGTTAAGTTTTTTTTTTTTTACATCATTCGACAAGAAAAAGTCCAGAGCGACGGTGAAATAAAAAATGTTTAGGATCGAAAGTTTAGGTTCGGTAAAAAGTTATTTTTGTCAAACGAATAAAATTTCCAGCTAATAAAGCGCAGATTTTCCGTGGTGAGTTATTGCGTCGAGAATGAAAAAAAATTGAAAGCCATAATCAGAGCAGTTACTAAATTGGGACGTGAAATTGTTTGTTTCAGATGCTGATCCTTTGGACATTTCTGGAAGTGAGGCTCCGAAGCCCTACGCGTGTAGCAAGTGCAACAAAAGTTACATCATCAAGAGTTCATTAAACCGTCACTTGCGTTACGCGTGCGGCGGAGAGAAACATTTTTCTTGTCCAATTTGCAACAAAAGAATGGCGGAGAAGAGTCTCCAGAAACACGTGCTCGTTGTCCACGGAGTTGGAAAATGAAAAAGATTTGAAAAAGAAAAAGTAAAACAAAAAAAAAAGAGAGCAGAAAACAAACACTTATGCCTTTTGTTCGAAAGCTTCGGAAATTGGTTGTATTTGAAGCAATGAATTTCCGGTGCACTTGAAAAACATGAAATTTCTTGCTAAATAAAACAAAAGAACATATAAATATTTATATGAACGTTTATTGAGAAATATAAACATGTTTACGTGCCATGGAATATTTACAACTATTCCGATTTACACATCCACGAAATTTGTACATTTTCATTTAGATTTTTCTCGTAACAGAACATGTAATTTTTTTTTTTTTTTTTTTTTCGCTACCAATTGGCTGGTTACTTTGAAGGGATGGTTTACTTATTATCGGTAAGTGAGAGCAATGGAAGATGAGAAATACGAAATACGTGTGTTTTGGTCTCCAATTAAGAATCAAATTGATCGAAAAAAAATGAAAAACGTTCAAAGTTTTGGTACTAATGGAATTTTGAAGAAATTCTTCATTCAATTCAATAAAAAAAGCCTCGTTTCTCGTGCAAAAGAAAAATTGTAAAATGTTTTCGTATTTTTTATCACCATCGTTCTCCTCGTCTCTTATTTTCTTTCTCTCTCTTAAACCACGACGTGCAACTATATAATTTGGCAAAATTACTTCAATATACTGGGCACATACTTACTTATACGGGGCTATTGGCTGATGAGACGTTTGTGTTTTGGGTTGGTTACGGGTTTACTTATAATTACTCAATAATATTATTATTTTTATTAAATTTATTTCCGCAAGTGTGTTCGAATCATGAATAAGGAAAAATAAGAAGACCAAAAAAATGAAGGATTTTGGGAGTACATCGTGTATTCGTTCCACCAAATGTCCCATTCGTCTTTATTTTTATTATTTTGTTGTTGAATTAAATCATCAAATTTTTTATTCGATTCCCTTGCTTCGGGAGAAGTCTCGTTTAATTAATTTTTCTTTTGTTTTGTTTTGTTTTTTTTTCACCATTTTTTTTAATTTTGCCGTTTGTTTTCGTTTCGGGGTCTGTTCCAGGCATGGGCGCTCTCTTGTCGCTATTACGATCCGATTACAAGAACTCCGGGACGAAGAAGAGCCGATCGATAAGCGGCGATGCGCCGAGCACAGGAGGACGCGATTGTCGATCCGCCGATGGAAGTAGCAATTACAGCGAATCCGGCGAACGTTCAACCCGCGAAGTCATATTTCCCGACTCTTTCGAAGTTCTTCCACAACCACGTGACCTGAGCGTCGTTTACATGAACGTGCCTCACGAACAGCAGAGAAAATTCCGCTGTCGTTTCTGCGGCAAAGGCTATCGATGGAAGAGCACGATGCGTCGTCACGAAATGGTCGAATGCGGTGGTAAACCTCCGGCTTTTCAATGCCCCGAATGCCCCTACAAGGCACGCCAACGAGGCAACTTGACCGTTCATTATAAACGACATCATCAAAAATTGGGCTACGATGACGCTGCGATAGCCTCACAATTGTCCAGAGAATAATTTCTTTTTTTTTTCTTTTCACACGTCTCGGGCACCCCGCGACCAGTTACAAACTCTGCCACAAACGCTAATGAGCTTGTTGTTCGAATGAAACACCAAAAAACAAAAAACAAAAGCATTCATTAAAAATAACAGAATCACCTGAAACAGTGAAATTTGATAAAAAAGAAAAATAATCGAAAGAACTTGCTGAATTATTGAACAGCGAATTTTTGAGAAAGCAAAAAATACTCATTACTTAACATTATTTGTATTTTTTATTCTCTAATTGTTCGCTTTTTCGAGATTTTTATTAGCAATTCATTATTTTTGTCCAAAGGAGCATAAATCACTGTCATGAAAAAAAAGAACGATTCCATTAAATCGTTGCTTTTACTTTGCTCGCTCGCTGGAACTGACAGTGAAAAACTTTTTGGTTGATTTCATTCGAACAGCATCGAGCTTTGCAATCTCTTTCCCACGGTTTACTTAACGTACCTACCTCATTGTTGTTTTTTTTATTATTATTCCGAAAAGTGGAGAAAAACTTGTCTTCGTTTTGTGAACGAAACGATGAAGAACTTTGATTAACTGCGAATGAAATTGTCGATGACGTTTTGTCAGGATTTGAGAGTAGTAAAAAAAAAGAAAAGACAGAAACCTTTTCTTTTTTTTTTTTAATCATGGAGATCAGTGTGGCCGGAGATCGGTGGTGCCCGGGCTCGAAAAACGGCTACGGAATTAAATTATACATATTTTTATTTCTCGTTCTATAGAAAACCATATAATCTCGCGGTTTAATATTTTTTATGGAAGGGAAACATCGGAAAAACAGTGGGAGATATGCCACGAGGTGTTCTCATTAATGTCAATAGTATACATATATATTAATATTTGACGGAATCGTGGACCAATGTAACAGAAAAGTTACCGTCCTTAATCACAATAATTATTTAACCTTTTTTTTTTAATTTTTTTTTTTTAATTTTTTTACATAAGTCTAATTTATACATTTTTTCCCGCTCTATTTTTCCAACGCGGACACTTGACTGTATTCGCGAAGATATTGCTCATACTTATCCTCCAGAAATTCTGCGAAAAATCGGAAAGAAAAAAAAATAATGAAAAAAACAAATGAAAAAAACAAAAAAAAACACGGTTACAGGATTGTACATATTGTTTTCACGAGGTGCCGGCCACAAGTGCCTATCCAATGTACTTTATCATTCCAGTATTTTTTATACTATATACATATATATATATATTGTGAGGAAGAAAAACAAAGGAATAAGAAAAACCTGATCTCGAGCTTTTATTAATTACGTCTCGAAAGATGTAAAGCACGATACAAAAAAGAAAACTAGGAAAAACAGAAAAAAAAACAGACACACATTTGAGTACAGTTGACACGAGGAGATACCGAGCCACGAGGTTTTACGGCACTTGTTTGTTTTCTCTAATTGTCGACTACCAATTCATACTCTTAGGCCCTAAAAAGGATCAATTCTCTTCGTTTCTAATTATTAATTATCATTTTTTACGCCTCTTTTTATATTGCCAACATTTTTTTTTCCTCCATTTTTCATATCGTTTGACGTTAGTCACGACCACAACTGTGTGTATTACATAAAAGAAATAAAAGATAAATTCGCGATTATTAATCCAACAAAACGACGAGTGGCGATCGAATGAGAAAAAAAAATGCCTTGAAATTCGTAATAAAAATTTACGATATTGTTAAACGTTGTCATACGACAGAATATATTTTTTTTCAATCTTTTCTCATTAAAATACGTTGTTCGAAATTTTTCATCGGTACTGTTAAACGTAATGATATTGTTATTAAAATGAATAAAAGGCCATCTATATCGTCGAACGCTACTCATCGTCGCCTTAGGACTGTCGTCTGTCGCGTCAGTATTTTTGATATCAGTATTTGCGAATATATATTCGCCTACGATCGTGCCTGCGTTTATATTCACGTAGGATATGTATGTAAAGGACCAAATCAACGGATCCGTGACTCTCTGGGATTTGGGTCGCTCAAATTTCATCTTCCATTACTTGCATTTCCAGCCAATTGACAATTGCATCGCAAATTTTAGGAACAAACAAAAAATTGACATTTTTATTATTAAATAAAACAAAAGCAAACATCATAAAAAGAAAAGAAAAAAAAAATCAACCGTATCATAGAGAACGAAGCATTGAAAGATATTTCTATTATTTTTTTTTTCTAAAATTATTAAGACGGTCATGCGTTTGTGGATTTGGCCTATATCTATAAATATTTTAATATAAATGCGCACACACACACAAAAAAAAAAAAACAACAAAACTTGTTAATTTCCACGCAAAACATTCTCACTCACCGTTACCTAAATGACCCATTAATCCTTAAGCATAGAAATAATAACGATAAAATTAATTGTGCTGTTCGTACGTTGAAACGGTAGCCCTCGGAGTTTTTACGCTCGCCCATCAAATCTTATACACTTTTTTATACCCGGCCAATATTTCGTTAATTATTCGGGTTTTTGGTACCTATCGTATACTTAATTATTGAGCTAATTTTTTTTAATTCGTCTTTTTTTTTTTTTTCAAACTTGTCCTCTATTTGTTTACGTTCGTCCTCTCTGATTTTCTTTGACATAAGTTTAACACCGCTCTTCGATATTTTATGTTTTTTGGAAAGGTTTATCATACGAATTATCTATTCTTATTATATTTTATTATTATTATTATTATTATTATTATTATTATTATTATTATTATT